>OX454422.1:0-600000 GCA_949715475.1 Microchrysa polita | reverse complement strand
ATATCTAGAAACGGTTGAAATCGGAACACTAGGTCATAGGGCTGTCATACAAACCAACCCCTGATAATCAGGTTCTTCTAAGAAACACTTTTTTCTTTATGAACCAATCTTAACCAAACCTCACCCAAATGTGTTCCTAGTAAAGCCTCAAAACATATCTAGGAATGGATGGAATCGGAACATTACGTCATATAGGGCTGTCATACAAACCTCCTAAAATACAATTTCGGACTTTTTTTTACAAAAAAATCACATTTTTTAAAGTGCTGTATCTTGGGATCCTTTGCACCTACAAAGCTGGAGTTACACTCAAATTAAAGAAGATTCTTATCTTTAAAAGTGCAGTGGACGACTTACTTGTAGGAAGCACCTTTTAGAAATTACAAACAAAAATATGAAAAAAGTCCGAAAATTTTGAGGTTTTTTTAGGGTCACGAGGTTAGCACAGGTTTTTCGAAGTTGCAAACTTAGTGGTACACTTCTGGTATCTATCCTAACAATATCCCAAAAAACCAGACCCGAGCAATTTTTTGCGACCTAAAATCGGTAATTGACTGGCCTAATATACATTTCACCGTTCCGCTTATACTTTTTATAGTGCTTATACACGCCAATAAGTGTGTAGAAATAGAAATATTTTCAAGTTGATGATTTTTTTTTTGTAAATATTGACAGTTGAGGTGTGCATTTTATTCTATTTTCAAAGTAAATTTGATTTTAAAATTTCATAAAAAACTTGTGGCCAGAAAAACGGCCGAAAGAAATCAATTCCGGCTAAATTTAGCCGAAAAACGGTGAAATTCGCAACACCTCTGTTAAAACAGAACGATTTTCGCGGAAAGACAAAGCCTAATTTCTAAGAAAAATTTGGAAAATTGAGGCTTCTAAATAAAGGCATATTTCCGAAAGCCCTGGCGAGGCCCGAGCAGGTGGTAAATCTAATTCAATAATTGCAGCGTCTCCCACCAATGTTTGAAGTTTGCCCTGCGGAGGTTCAAACCAAACTTCTAATTTCAGATTTTTAACCCATGTTTCAAGCCACGGCGAGCGGGACGTAGAGGTTAGCCGATACAATGCCATTTTTAGGGTGTTTTACAAGCGCTCCTTCTACATCAGAGACGACCCTCAGAATTTTCGAAAAAGCTATGTATCGGATCGCTACGCTCGCATCTCGCCTTCGGTTCATGAACATTTTTACTCTGAACAACGCATTTTTCGTTTAGCCAGACAGACAAATACGATCAGACAATAAATTAAGCGACAAAACTGATATGCATGATTGCCCAACAATGCATCATCACTCCCGCACAATCATATCATTCCAAAAATCACAGCATATGCATACGGCAAAGCATCAACGAACAGAATCATATCAGCTACGCAACATTTACTTATTATTATATGGCCATAAGCTCATATAAGAGTTTGTCGTCAAAAAGACCAGAGAAGAAATAAAAAACAGAAAAATAATTTCGGTATTTTTTCTTGATAAGATTCAATCGCACCACAAATAAAGCTCAACATTCCATTATGAATTTTTTTCGGGTCCGACTATAGTACGTACTATGTATATGTACTCGTAACATAACAAAAATTCGAGTAGAACGCATACGTTTTATAAGAAAGAAAAAAAAAGGTCATTGACAACAATTGACATAATATATCATATTGTGTGTGCTGTGCTTGCAACATGTCGTGTGTGAAGACGCACTGAATAGAAGAAATAATAATATTAAAAAAAAAATCAGTTTGATAAAAAAAGCTCACTATACACTTGGCCAATTGACAATAGAACACAATAGACAGAATATTGATTAACGACCCAATAACTTGATCATAAAGTGTCGACAGTTTTGATACATTGCTCGCACCGTTGCGCTTGGTTTGGCTTTATTATTATGGCCGAAATCCGAGTGTGTGGTATAGTGTTTCCATTTATACAGTATATGCAATTAAAAAAAAATAAAATCGAAAATATAAAATATTCTGAATAAAATTAGAAAAAATGAAGTAAATTTGATAATTCCATAGGTTTATCAAATTTGCTTCATTTTTTCTAATTTTATTCAGAATATTTTATATTTTCAATTTTCTTTTTGTCTTTTATTTTTTAATTGCACATACTGTATAAATGGAAACACCAGACAAAATGTGCATTTTTTTTTACAATTACTTGTCACAAGGTCCTGGTGCCGTTTTTCACAGTACAATTGTTTGAACGTAGACGAAATAAGCATCAAATCATCATGATGCCTCGGTTCCATAAAGATAGTCAGATTATTCTCTAAACCAGGGGTAATTTTTACGCGGGCGACATTGTTGGTTTGAAAAGCGATGATGGGCCAAACACTTTTATGAAGGGGATGATTTTGACATATAGGTGTCAATTTTTGAAATTCTTGCCGCCTTTAAAAACATTTTTGATTTGATTAATTTCAAATTGTATATTGACCATTTGTATAAAGGCCACGTCCAAAATTAAAATTCTTGCGGACCGTCGTTTTTGCCGCTAGTCTGGGGACAGCTGTCGACGAGGATGAAGGACAAGCCAAGATTTTTGCTCGGGAATTAAGAACGGAACAGATTTGTCAGTTTTAGGTGGAGAAAAAGATTAAGAAGGACCCTTTTTTTGAAATAATAGTTTTGGCGGTAACACGAGATCCTGCTTTCTGCTTAGCGAGCCCAGAGTCCCGATTATAGATAGGTTTTGTGGCCTCCGCACTATGATTTTAACGTCATTCATTTAGCGCGAATCATTGAATGAAATGATTTGAATATTGAGTGCAAATGGCTTCTGAAACATTTCCAAAATTTTCAAGGCAATTATTTGTTACATTTGTTATCTGGGCCATTGACAAATTAATTATTTGTATGTAATTATGGAGGACAAGTAAAAATTAAGGTTACCAACGGTGTACACTCGCCGCGCGAGATGCTAGGTGAAATCTGGCAACAACGCCTTGATTGTTGACAGTAGTTGATCCAGAGAAAACCCAGTAAATATTTTAATTTTTGCTAATACGTTGATTATACCTTTTTTTTTTTAAACAAATAGTCTTAACCTGTTTGTCTCTATCGCTATCGCCTGTTTTCCTTGGTAAATACATCAAAATTGTGGTAAAATGAACAATAATTTTTTTATTTTATTTATTGGCACTGAAAAAGGTTGGTTATTAATCTTCTCAAAATTCATAAAAACAAATGAAAAATAAATTTAAAAATCACTGTGTTCCTGCCAACTTAGTATTTTGTCTAAGCAACGAGAGAACCTGGAGAAATCCCGTTTTCCACCAGTCCACCAGCGTCCACTAACGTACACTTTTCTTCGGTACCCGACATGGAAGATCGACTTTAATTGTTCCGTTACCCATTCGATTCGAATCCTTTTAGACGATTCCATTAAAAAAAACGGCGGGATAATGGCATTTTTCTTTTTAAATTTATTTTCCATTCTCCATAGTCCAAACAACCCTAGAAACTCCAGCCAGCGAAAATTGTAAATTGTAATTTTGTAAAAAAGGGAGTAGAAACGATTCACTCCGGAGTAGCGTAGCAAAACAAAAAAAAAAAAAAAGTAGCAGATCTACTCCGAATGGAGTAAATGCCCATCACTGGCTGCGACGCTCAGTGTCGGCCTAACAGCCCTCCGCGATGGAGCCCGCTATCGCCGTCACCGCCAGGTGTGAAATCCGAGATTGGAGAGTAATGCTTCGGCAGCTGGCTGACCAGGTTCCTGAGGTTTGTGAAAAAAACCATCGATAACATTTTGACCGAAAAACTTAGTTATCGCAAGGTGTGTGCGCGGTGGGTCCCGCACATGCTTTCAGAAACCCACAAAGACAGTCCCCCTCAGGGGTTACATCGAGAAGGCGCCGAGAATAACGAAAAATTCTTGGACTGCATTATTACGGGAGATGAAAAGTGGTGTCACCATAAAGTAAGAAATTGGAATAGAGATGGAACTCCATATAACATTAAAACCTACTGAACAACATTTTACCTTTGAGTGTGTGCTGTATGTAACGTGTACATACAGGAAGATATCTTCCCGTATTTACACTTTACATACAGCACACTCAAAGGTAAAATGTTGTTCAGTAGGTTTTAATGTTATATGGAGTTCCATCTCTATTCCAATTTCTTACTTTATGGTGTCACTTCGGAAAGAAAAGAACAGTCGAAACAATGGCGCCATCCCGGATCGGCGGCCTAGCGGCGGGGCGGAGTTGTTCGAAGCGGGTTTTCAGAAGTGGAAAACTCGTCAGGAAAAATGCGTAGAAAAATCTGGCGACTATGTAGAAAAATAGTTGAAAAGTACAGCGTTCAGATGGTATACTTATTTATTGCAATAAAAAATGCCTTACACCTGAAAAAATGTGTGAACCTTATTTTTTACTTGCCCCTAGTATATTGTGTTCTGCACATCAGATTCGAGTCCATCAATTTAGGATATTTTTTTTAAATATTTGTAATACCTTACCTAGTGTTAGTAATAAACTGATAAAATCGAAAAAGTTGCGAGAATGTTTCTATGTGGCACAAAAAAAAAGGAGGGAGAATGATCGCGCGTATGTGAGACATCCTATTTACTCATCCTTCGGAGCACAGGAAGCTTCTTCTCGGTCTTATAGGAGATCAGGGGGCGGGGGCCCTCCAACAGTTTGACATCACGCATCATTAGAAAGCAATTTTTCTAGCAAAAAAGAAAAACAAATATCTCTGACAAAATTGTGTCCAAAAATGTGTCGTTTTACTTTTTACCCTAACTATTTGCCAAAATTTGTTTGCATTTTTTCGACGTTCTTCTAATTGCGTGTAACTGTAAAAATTGGTGACTTGATGGTTTTTTTTTGTAGCAAGCACTGAATGCACTATCATCCACTTTTGGTTTGAATTTGACGTAAACTTTTTGGACACCCGGTGTGTAATTTTTACGTAGACGATTTTTTTGCAATCGAAAGGACGAAAATAATGTAAACCTTGTTGCCCGTTACAAAAAAAAAATATTTGAAAAAATGTCTCACGCGTATATAATAGGGGGATTCATGCTCGCTTCGTATATCAGAAATCCTTGTTATTGCGTATTTGAGTATTATAACACAACAAAATTTGAATGAACGCCCCAAAAATCCTAGTCGTATATGAAATACTATGTTATACTATGCAACAACAACAATGAACAGCTGATTTTTTGACAAAAAAAATTACAAATTTTCGTTTTATGTGTCATAATTATAATTTTAAATGAGAATTGCGAGAAAGTCTCTCTTTCCGCTCAATTAAAAACAACCTGGTTACTAGGAAAAAAGTAAATTTTATACGATTTTCGTATTTTCTGTCCCTATTCTGCCTATATTGGTTCTCGTATTCGATAACAAGCCCGAACCCGTGTTTTTATTAGGGGTGTTATTTTTGGTCAAATAACAGGCTTGATGCTTGATTACCGGTTGACACTATGCTTATCTACAGCATAGTTTTTCGTCAATGAAAAAGGTAGATGCTCAAACAGATTTATCCCTCTAATGCTATGGGCTCAAAATGAACGCTGCCATGACCAGGACCTCAGCATAAATCCAAAGCGGAATAAGATTTCGGGACAGGCAGCCGAAAAAAGTAGTAGCTTGGATAGAAATGTAATATTCAACAGTGAAAATGTATATGCAATCCAACATCAAGCCTTTATATCTGGTGTATGGTGTAGTTTCTTTCGTTTAGCTGTGCCGAAAGGAGAAGTCACCGTGTTTCAACTTAATCTTGTTTGCTGTTGGTCGTCGCTCTCGATCGAGATGTGGGGGAGACACTACCGTTTATGTTGCGGTAGGGCACACAGTTATAATGGAGGTTCGCCAGTGGGCACAGCCGGGAACTTGAAGGCCTACATCAAGAGGAATATGGACAGATCTATGAGTGTGCGAACGGATCTATAGGTCTACTAATGTAATACAGATGGGTCCTGTTTGCGCAATATTCAGAAAGCTTTTCCATTGTATTGAATGTAATTTTTGTTTATTTTGCATTGTTACGCCATATTTTGCTTGGTTACGCCATCATCTTAGATTGAAAAAATAAATCATTGCGCAGTTGCATACTGCGTAAATGAGCAGAAGATAGCATAATTATGCGAATTAAACAAAAAAAAATCATTCAATATAATGGAAAAGCTTTCTGAAAATTGTGTGTGTCTTCTCTATGCGATAAGACTAACCATTCGATACGAATTTTGAGAGAATGTACCCTTATCTAGTGGCTATCGTCCGATAGCTTCAGTACAATGCCATTGGGCGAATTCACATTGTAAGACGAAGCCGGACGGGTAAACTTGCAAGACAAGAACCATCGTTCTTACAATGTGTAATGCACAATGCTTGTCTGCTGGCCACTACAAAAGCTCTCGCCGTCCGTTTTTTTGTGCTAATAAATGGACGGCGAGAGCTTTTGTAGTGGCCAGCAGACAAGCATTATGCATTTCAGATTGTAAGGACGATGGTTCTTGTCTTGCAAGTTTACCCGTCCGGTTTCGTCTTACAATTTGAATTCAGCCATTCTCTCAAAACTCTTATAGAATGCCATTCAATATAATGGAAAAGCTTTCTGAATATTGTGTGTCTTCTCTACGCGATAAGACTAACCAGCCGACAGGTACTGAATAAGAGCTATCAGAAACCCGGCCAATGTGTATTGTATCAAATTGAATGTTTGTTTACTTTCCATAGTTACGCCATATTTTGCTTGGTTATGCCATCGTGTGAAATTACGTAATGATTCTACTGTATATGCAAACTAGAAAAAAATCATTACGCATTTTCATATGATGGCGTAACCAAGCAAAATATGGCGTAACTATGGAAAGTAAACAAACATTCAATACAACGTATAATTGCCGTGTATTTGACATTAGTTGTGAGTATAAATTAGAGTGAAAGTATACAAAAAAGGCAAAAATATACTTCTGCTCTCGTGACGACTGCACACGAGAGCAGGAAAAGTATATGTATGTTTGCCTACATTCTGCATAGGCCGTATGAATACTAATGCCGGAAATAAGATGAGTGCAGAAACAGTAACAGCAGCAGCAATGATAATGCAGTCCAATGCAATTTAAATGAGTGACGTCATGTTGCAACAGCTATAAAAAGATTTTGCTGCCAACATGACGTCTCCCATTTAAAATGCATTGGACGTTTCTGCTGCTGTTGCTGCACCCAGTCTGTTTCCAGCATAATACTCATACTCGAACTTCGCAAAAAGGTTAGTACTAGAGAGAAGTAAAGCTTGAAAGTAGCCCGCCCAAGAATGGTTCCCGGATTTTTTTTGAAAGTACTCCAATTGGCGTAATAGAAGCACTAAAGTAATTTTTGGTCACTGAATCGTGAGACCAATGCTGAAAACATTTTGTGCCTGCCCCATAATTATTCCCTTTTCTCGAGAAATACACGTCGAATCGGTACGGCAAAAACTTTAAGGTAATATTTGGTCACAGGTTCAAAATTTGGGGTCAATAACAAGAAAGAAATTTGGTTGCTAGCCCAAGAGTGGTAACCTAGTTTTCTCTGTTTTCTCCATAAGTTCCATGGCTCCGATAAAACAGTATTTGAGTGAGGTTTACTTGGAATAATTTAATCAAAGGTTTGGGAAATTTGTGATGCTAAAAATGTTTCTTAGAAGAACCTAATTTGGGGGTTTAGGTTTGTATGGCAGCCCCATGACCCCATTGTCCGATTTTGCCGATTCAAACATACAAACTGCCTGCAGCAAAAAGAAGCATTTGTACAAAATTTCAGCATCATAGCTTTTAAATTGGCCGAGTAAAACGCGTCGCAACAGACTGACAGACAGACAGACGGACAGACAGACAGACAGACGGACAGACTGACATCGGCCAATCGACTCCCCAAGTCATGCTGATCATATATATATATGTATACTTTTTATATGGTCGGAGATGCTTCCTTCAATGCGTTTCAAACTTCATGACAAAGTTAATATACCCTTCCACTCAATGAGCGAAGAGTATGACAAGAAAGTAATTTGGATTGCTGGCCCAAAAGTAACCCAGTTTTCTCCGGAAATAACCGTCAACCGCGGAATCACTAACGCAATTTTGGGCAGCTGATTCCAAATTTTAAGTAAAAAAATTTGTCTGTTTTGCTCGTCCTACAGCGGTACACCGCTTCATGCATGCATATTCCACAAGCTCTACCTGTTTCCTCCATCCATCGATACATTCTTTCAAATGCCACAACTCATTTTTTCCATGTCTCACAAACGAGTTGAATGGAATGCATGTTTCCACAAATGTTACTTCTTTCACTCCTCCGCCGATACCATACGGTAGTTCATTTGAAACTTAAATTCCCAATCCGTCAATACTAAACAACTCAATAATTTATAAAACACCTACACCATAAATAAAACAGGTCGAAAAGGATAAATTTTGTTTCCACAAAAACACAAATAGGCAATTATAGTTTTTACTCATATCATACTATGCCAAATACGATATTCAAATAACACCCCAGCACAAAATGTTATTTCAGGTATCGTATTCGGAGAGAAATAACAGACTTTTGAATTTAATGACAACTGAAATACGATATAACATCGTATTTCAATATACGAACGCGAGCATGAATCCCCCTAATGTATACAGGTATACTCCGATTTACGACAAACTTTGGAAATTTTGCTAACAAAATATTTGCTCCAAAATTTTCGACCTGGACTCCAGTCTACTCATCCTACTATGGCAAATTGCAACCGGTCAAGACTAAGGTGGCTGATAGCATATATGTGGTATTATGTAGTAGTTTCCACACACCCTGTACAAATGATCAGGGGTGGAATTGGGAATTTAATTGTACAGAGCAAAACGTAATTTTCGTGGACACATTTACCGATTAACTATAGTGATCTTGTCCAAACAAATTCCGCTATCAAACATTGCAGTATGTTGGCCGCCCAAATTAAAAATCCCCAAATTCGACAAATTTTATAGTGTGGGTGTAAGTCTCTTTGAAGATTATGTATTTGGGGATTACAAATAAAAATTTGTTGTGATATACATACCATTTCTGGGTATGGAGTAAATTTAAACAAAAATCTCAATAAAATTAAATAGAAATAAATAAAATGCAGACGCGTGTTTTTTTTCCTCAAAAAATTGTGATAAATGGCCGATAATTTCAAATTACAATTCACTACACGTTATTTATCAGGCATATAAAATATGTATTTAATTACATACCACAATAAGTCGAATGGAATGTATTTACTACTTAGTATATAATTCTTATAAAAACAAATGAATCATATAAATACCTGTGCCTGTGCGCACATAATTATTATAATTGACCTGAATCATCTATCCATCCGATGGGGAAAACAATGTTTTAATGATATATACGCAACCTCCGCGGTGGACAATATCTATGACAGTTGGCAACTCTGAATGTGTTGTTTTAATGTTACTTACAAAATTTCATGATAGGAAGAAACAAAAATAAAAACCATGTCAATCATGCATATGTTGAAGTCACAATCTTTTTCCAGGCAATCTATTATACTCGTAAATATCGGAGACACTATATGTACTGACTCCTGCAGGAACCAACCACTTTTTTAGACAGGTGCGTAGAAGCAAAAAAATAAAATATAAAAATATGCGGCATCCTTTATCCTTTTATCTGGCGAACGTGAGAGAATCGAGAAAAGTTGCCGAACAGATGACTTTTATATGGATTTTCGGAAATACGGAAAATATCCCTTTTTGTCGATTCTTTATGATTGCAGTAAAGTTGCAAATCAAACAAGAGAGGAAGTTTTCTTCTCTTCTTAGACAGTCAACAATTAATCGAAGAAAATTCAAAATAATAATTTAAATTCAAAAAAATACATAAATGCATTCGATACCTTATAAATACATATTTCCGTTGATAGAACCTACATCTTTTCTCTTTTTTTCTACATGAACTTGTAGAAATGTGTACGTGTAGATCTCTACTATACGACACTATACCCTATCGCTTGGTGTATTGTATCGTTTTTCTATTTCAAATACAACGTCAAAATAACCGGTTTCTCGTCAATGTATGCTTTAGTTTATAGTGTGTACCATACACCATACAAAACATGATCTGCAATCTTTCATCTGTTCGTGTTCATTGCACATTTACTATACGTACGATACGACGACACCAGCATATTGTTGTAGTACACTCTTACGACAAGAGCCAACTAACTAAACTACACCGCAGTGTAGAGGAGGCGCAGTGCGCAGAGCGTAACTTCTTTTCATGAATCAAAAGGAAGGCAATGTCTTTTTCTTTATACATATTTTATTTTCTTTTAGATACAACAGCATACAGAGGGCTCTTAAGATTATTATGGTCGATGCGACACGCGGCGATTTCGAGCGCGTTGGTTGACTCGGCTTGTATAGGCATATGGAGGTGAAGTGAACTGGTTTTAGATATCGATGAAACCTTACAGAAAAAAAACACGATATCTCTTCTATAGGCGTACAAATATATCATCAAGATAATCGATATCGAGTTCGAGTATACACTGCTAAAAAAAAATATTCAAAAATCCCACACACGCTGGGCTATAGTAAAATTCAGAGCCGAGCTTATCTGGCTATACAACAAACAAAATTCAAAATTTATCTAGTTCGACTCTTTTTTCTCCCTTTTTGAATCTTTGATTTCGGTGAAAGATTAATAGATCGAGCAACTTTTGAGCCGACTTTGACATTAGTCCAAAATTTTATTGAGAAGCCCGAAAATATGTAATTCCAATATTGGAATCAACAGGTGACACAACTCCGAAACCTTATTCCATTTCACTTACTTGTATGTATTTGTATATAAGATTGAAATCTATCTCTATAGACACGCATACAAATTGACCATAGTATAATCAGAGTATACTTAGGCTCTTCTAGGAACCCACCAGAGGTGAGATTGACCAAAAACGGTAGTATAGCGTGTAACGTATAGTGTTACGTGTTTTACAGGCTCCACTCTATGGCTGCCTGACGGGGGAGAATCGTGGGATCAGTTTACTTTTTTTATCTATGGTCATTTGTCGTTCAAACTGAATTTATAAATAAGACTATATGTGTGACTCCTGATCTAGGTTTGATATTGTTAGTAAACATTTTTGGTATCGACTTTTCGGAGTGACTTTTTTCTTGGCTCTGTAATGTAAAAAAGGCAACTTTAATTTTAGTCAGTTAGTAGGACTATGTTTTTTCTGACAATCATAACTATGTTTGAAAGTCAGAATATTGTTATAGAGACGTTTGGTGACTTTTAGAAAAAAAGTCCGAATATCACTCCGAAAGAAGGGCAATCGTGAAGGATTGCCATATTTGTTTGTCTGTTTTAAAATGAAATGAATCAAAATATGGTTAAAGCAATAAAATATGTACAAATCACACACATAACTTATATCCAAACATCTTGTTGCTCCAAAGGTTTTATATAGGGGGGACAATAATGTGTTTATATCGATATATTATACTGGAAAAACTTGACTTCTGTCTTCTTATAGTAGTGCATTGTATGTTTGTGTTGCCAAGCTTGTTGTATATTTTATAAGACGCCCAAGCAGCGGCTCAAAACAACAACAATAACAACGCTGAACCGCGGTTTTAAAACCGCGGTAGTTATGTAGAGTAACCGGTTCGGTCTACTCACTCTTTTTTTTCCCTCAATCATTTCTGGGCAGCAGTTTATCTCGCACGTTACACTACTATAGTATACGGTTACGATGACCGATACACATGGAGAGATACATTTATATCTACGACACAAGATTATATGTATCTACATACATATATGAGTAGATAGCATATATGAAACGTGTTTATTGGCATTAAGCTTGGCTTGGGTTTTTGTTGTTGTTGTATCCAATGCTATATAGCGAACGGGATAAATCTGTTTAGATTAGCTTCGGTTTGTCGACTGGTTTTATGGTTAGGTTTTTTTTCAGTTCGGATTTGATTGATTTTCTATGTAGTCACATTGAAATTAATAATGTCACTTGATTTTCAAAAGATTTATTTTTTAAGTCGAGGACAAAATTTCAAACTACAAGATTCCCATACTCATAAGCCCCTAAAAGGAAAATCCACGCGAAAAAATAAATCCCCAAAACGTGTGTGGGTAACATAGCTCTAGCTTGTTTGGTGAGACAATATACGATATCCCCATGCTCACAATCTCCAAATACATAATCCTCATAATCAATCAATCCCCAAAAAGAAAAGTCCTCGCGAATATGAAATCCCAAATGGTATTGATCATTCAAAATATGGTTGAGAGTCGTTTTGTTTTTTTGCTGGATAACAAAATCTCCATATTCAGGATCACCAAATACATAATCCTCAAAGGCGACGAAACCCACGTAAATAACAAATCGCCATTTTTTCCTTCATAAAAAAGTTCAATCTTTGCGGATCATATACGAAATCCACATAATCAAAATCCCCAAAACCGAAGTCCATGTGCGAATAATAAATCCCCAAAGTCATAGATCATTTTTTCATAGATAAAAAAGTTTAAGCTTAGGAGACGATATGAAATCCCCATAATCATAATCTCCAATTTCGCATAGTAAAAAATCCACAAAAAAAAACCTGAAAGAATAGATCACAGCTGTAGTTATTTTGAGATTTAGGTTTTTGTACGTGATCTGGGTTTTTGTACCTAACCCCAAACTCTTAATATACGTAATCCCCGAATTATCAAATATGTGTGAACAAAGTTCGCGTGAATATCAAATCCCCAAAGGCACAGCTGTGATTATTTTGAGATATAGGTTTTTGTACGTGATTTGGGTTTTTGCACCTAACTCCAAACTCTAAATATACGTATTCACCAAATTACTAAATATGTATGCACAACGTTTGCGCGAATACCAAATACTCAAAGGTATCGATTACAGCTGTGGATATTTTGAAATTGGGGATTCTGATTTGGAAATGTTGTACGCAACCTACCCTACGCGAGTTTCAACGTTCGACACGAACGGCAGCGTACAATGATTTGCTCGAGGCTTATAAAGCAGCCCGTAGAGCCCTAAAACTTGCAGTTGAAAAAGGAGCAAACAAAATTTGCTTTAAACAGCTCTGTTAGGATGCGGAACGGCTAATAGGATGGTCATAATGAAAATTGAATAAATGTCCGGCAATGCTCAAAAATATGATCTCCATTTTGTTTCCTCAACATGAATTGAAACCTTCGAGACAAAGCCCCGATTACAAACTTTTAAAGGTAGTATCCAGGCTTGAGGGTGGTAAAACAACGCAGTCTCTGATGGCGCCCCTAATAGGGCGTTGAATGCGGCAATTCTAACAATGTCCGCAAAGTTCATCGACGTTTTTGGAACTTGGGAATGATTGACATTAAGGAGTACGTGGGGTACAGCAGGGATCTGTTCTTGGCCCACTTTTGTGGAATATTATGGAATATTATATCTTGGTGCTCGCTATGGCGAATGGAGTGACAGTGGAAGGTTTTGCTGACGACATATCTGTCGCAAGAGAGATTGGTGGAAATGTACACACAAGCAAGGCAATCACAACTATCAAACTGTGGCTGGAAACCGTTGGAATAGTGCTCGCCTGAGCTGATGCCATTGCAAGAGAATGGCCCAGAACCTGCAGTTGGTATTAGCAAATCCACTGCTAAAACAGTTGTCAGACAATGGACCGAGGATAATTTCCAAAACCGATGGAGACTCGCTGAAGTACTCAGACACAGCAAGCGTATGCTGGGATCCAACTGGCATACCAGCTGCACTGAAATCCTCAGGCTCAGCAAAACGAACCTCAGGGCAGTGACAGGCCTTATAACTGGTCATTGTACCCTTCGAAAACATCTGCATACGATAGGGATATACACACTAGACCCATTATGCCGCCTCTGCAACGAAGACAAGGAATCAGCCTCGCACGTTATCTTCGAATGACCCGCTCTTATGAGCTGGAGACATAAAACTTCGTTGGAGCTCAAACCACCAGAATGAGCGCACCCAAAGTAAACCTGGTTAATTTTCTTCTAAACCTTTTACGAAGGACAGAGCTAATAACCTGAAACTATTTCGCTTAATTGGGATATACAATGAGCCAGCAGGCTGCAGTATTGGGTGCAACCAGCCCAACCCAACTAGGCGTCCGCCTATCCAATCCAATCCTAATTAGCGAGCGCAAAAAAATAATTTTCCCTCAAAGTCAGAGTCAGAGAGTGCAAGCCGTTAGGTATTTGGCGGTTGTAATTGACTCGAGACTAAGGCGGCGACCGCCAAACAATTGTCTCAAATTTGGAGATATCGGCAATTAACTAGAAGGGCAACTGGGAGAAAACGTAACCCCCGAAAACCAAATGACTCTGATGCTGCTATCAGGAAATAACTGAAATTCAGTAAGCAGGCAAATTTATGCCGTTCGCATGGAGTGAAGGGAGGGAGGCGCGTATACGCAAGTCTGCCACCCGTACTGATGACTGATTAGCTGAAAGTGGCCCTATGAAGTAATGTTGAGAGGTGGTCCCGCAGGTTCAAGCGGTGACGAAAGAGATGTTTAGGTTTAGTCGTTAAGAATAAGAATCCGATATAACTGCACGCTGGCGGTCTCTGCTACACGGCATGCAGTATCTAGGTATGCAAGACTCCCCATATTTACCCAGAAAAAAGATATGATCGAAACCAAAGCGCTTGAGAACCATATCTTCGGATTTCAACGCCAAACTGCATGATTTATATATTCGTCTATAAGAAAGTCCTATATGTGGTCAACGTGGACAGGTGCTACAACACAAAAAATAATAATAATAAATACACTTAATATGCAAAATCTATGAAAAATCGTATTTTACACAAAAAGAAAGATCTGCGCTAGATTTGTTTTGCTTTGCGCCGGTGTGGTATCTTTAGAATTAAACTACGATATTGTATACATCTAATAACTTATGCAAATCCAGATAGTGTTCTCGCGCGCGCGGTTGGATGGCACAGTCAACTGTTTTTCTAGTGTATTATAGCAGCTATATGGCGTGGATCTCTTTTTGGTCATTGTCATTATATTTTAAATTTAAAAATTATTCAAATGGCGCTATGTCGACCGGCAGGTACATTTTTGTATATAGATAATCAATAGAATATCGTATGGATACATTTCAGTTTTTTTTTGCGAAGGGGCAATCAACTGTTAAAATAAAGCGATAAACGAGGGTAGGGTTTGGTGGGTTCTTTTTAAATTAAATTTATTAAATACACATCTTTCTTCGCGCCACCTTATTATCAATAAATACACAAGAAAGATACACGCATATGAATCCACGCCACGGAGAAATGCAAACATATGGTGTAAGGCTTGGCTCCTCTTCTATAATGGTCGTGGCCACATATGTAACGTATATGTATATGCATTTGTTTAGTAATGCAACATAAAACATTTTTAAAACAGTCCATTCCGAGTACCAATTTTCAAATTAGACCGCGCATCATCACCGCAACATTCATTCATTATATGTTGCAGATCCACGGAGCTAATAAATATTCTCGAAATGCACAATTGTAAAAATAGCTTTACTCCAGCTAGTCCGGGGGCGGCGGCGAGAAAAAAACCCATCAGGAGCCACAGTGCCATATAGGCACTTATCGTATATGCAACCCCCCCATAAAAAAAAAACGCGTGTATAGTATACAACCGAAATTTGTATCTTTTTTTTATGCATAAATATCCAAAATACAAGCACTGTGCAGTGTTTTGTATTATACTCAAAGGGGGACCGGTCGCAGGACGGCCCGCGATGTCTGATCCAATTATATAGGCTAGTCTAGGCGCATATTGCACGCCGCGCCTTTTTGCCACATTGTGTGTATAATATGAAATTATATTGTGAAACAACGTACAAGCGTGTGCGCGCGCTTGCAATATTATTCGAAATGAGCTGTAATTGTTTTTTGACGATTTTTGGCGGCATGCCAATATAACAAAACGTGCGCTCGCGCCAATGCCTTATAAATAGGTTGCGAGGAGTTGCTGTGCGCTAATGGGTTTGGCTTGAATTCGGTGCGTTGCGGCATTCATCCATACGCGCCGCTTATTGTAGTTAATCGTACAACGCATGTGATGTATGCGGCGAAACATTTTTTTTTGTTTACAAAAACATTAGCTAGATCGTACATATATGTGGGGTAAATTGCTATATTGGGGCATGTTTGTTGCACAAGTTTTCTTTTAAGTGAATTTATAATTATGCATATATGCACGGTATGATGAAGATGAAACACATATAAAAAAAATATTTGTACGGAATGAGGGTGGTAAAGTGAATTTGTTCCACAAAAAAAAAAATCTCTGAAATTTAAATTCCAATTGCCGGTAAAATAACTTCAATATGTACTGTACAAGTCAACGTCAAGCCATTTAAAACGAAGTTAGTGGAGAAAGTCCCCTTTTTTTAATTTTACGATTTAGAAACCTTAGCTCTAGCTTTAACTCATTAACTCACTTACGCGACTTAACAACTACCCCAAACAATCAGCGGGACCGATAGTTCAATGGAATAACGCGTGGCCGCCAACAGCTGAAACTGCGAAATTCCACTTGGCCGAAGGTAAAATTCTTGACTGCAAAAAAAAACCCTTATTGCCAAAACACCTATTCATATTTTAGACCAGAACTGTTACTC
Source organism: Microchrysa polita (assembly GCA_949715475.1). Lineage (NCBI taxonomy): Eukaryota > Metazoa > Arthropoda > Insecta > Diptera > Stratiomyidae > Microchrysa > Microchrysa polita. The sequence goes on along the minus strand of OX454422.1, from coordinate 583,300 downwards.
ATATTTTACAACAAACACAAAAATCATATTTTTCATCCCTTTCGGAGGGGAGTTTGAACCAACCCAAAAGGATTGAACGTAGGATGCCCGTTAGACAAAAAGCATATTTAAAAAAAATTTCAGTCATATATTTTTACAGTTACAGTAAAACACGGATAAGTGCACATCGATAATGCACAATTTTTTCGTGCACTTAAGCGTGTTGTGCACTTGTCAGTGCTCCTTACAAACTATCTATTTTACGTAGCATAAATGGAAACTAGTGGTAACAACTGATATTGTGCGGCTATACTTTGCAACGCTATAGTCAGGGCCGGTCCTAGGGGTGGGCGAACTGGGCAGTCGCCCAGGGCCACCACTTTCAAGGGGCCAACACACCATGAAACCTTTTATTTTCACTCAGAAAGTGCTCCATTCTCACGCAACTAGATAATCAAATCATACCTGATGCAAAATCAATTGAATCGTTGGGCGATGTTGTCAAATAAAAATAAGGTTGCAAAAACCCGCTGAATTTTTTTTTTAATGTCCGAACTTCAAAAGCTTCCGGATAAACCTAAGTATATTCTATAAAAAAATGCCGTGGAATTACCTGGTTCCAAAAATATAGAAATTTGTTTCAATAGGAAAATGCGCAAATATTTTTGAAAATTGCTATTTTCAAATTCTAAAGCTTAGGCTGCCTACTACAAGCACTCCGATATGTCTACCGATAATGTTCATACAACTCTTAAAGAATGAAAACCGCAGAAATTGAGTTGGAATTTCGTAAAAAAATCGGTCAAGTTGCATCCATCTGACGGATGGTATTTCAAATGCTTGGCGAGGGAAAATCATTGATACACCTTTGACCGATTTTTTTTTTATGTGCCAAACACAAAAAACAGATCAGGAATTAGGGATTTAGGCAAATAGTCCGACAATTAGATTTTTCTCTCAGCGAAAGCTCGACAAAATAATCAAAATTTGCTGTGATTCAGCTAATGATGATGACAAAAGATTAAAAATTCTACAGGGTAAATAAATACGTATTTCGTAGAAAGAGCTAGCTGACACAGCAATTCTTATTTTTATTCTTAAACGTGAAATATTTACAACTCACCAGTTGCAGAATTTTGAAGCATTGCTATTTTGGCCTATACGTCCAAAACAAAGTCTTCATTTTTCTATTTGTTTGCCAAGCACAAACTGACGAAATAAGAAATATAGCCTTTCACTCTATGAGCGAAGGGCATAACGAGCCAGTAAAAATGTTTAAGAAAACCGTTTTGTGGCTTATCTTTGGAAAATGTTTATGAGGAAGGGGATAGTTTTGATTTGCCATTCCCAGCTCTCGTGCTTGCAGTTTCGCCTTACTGGAACATATAACGGTGAGTAACTATCAAAATTATATTAAAAAAAAAAACATTGGCACAGCGAAGTCTTTTGCGACATTAAAAAGATTTCGAATCAATGATATAATATGTGCAAAAAACAATCAGACCAACAAGGTGAGACATTGGGGTGTCGTGCTATATCGACACAATAAAACAAAACAAAAAATATTGAAAATTGAAAAACAAAAATTTGAGCCGAAATTTTAGTTGGAAATTCAGTCACGATCATCGATTTTCCCAGGGCCACCAAAATACTAAGGCTGGCCCTGGCTGTAGTTTTCAACAATTAAATTTGACAGAGCCGTGTACAAGCAACTTTGTAAAGCTTTCGAACTTTGGCAACAAATATTAACAAATGGCAAATATTAACAAATGGCCACTACCCATCTTTTTAATTTTCTTAATGTAGAGGAGAGGCACCATTTTCAAACTAACAGCTAATTCCAACAATCCCGTCAAGGGCGCCGGCTTTTAGGGGGAACATCGAGGGAAGAACATCGAACATAGATGTTGCGAATCAAGCTTCTTGTAGGCTTTTGGGACGTCAAAAATTGTGTGTAGGCTAACATAATTATTTTTTTGTACATTTTCAATTACAATTTATGGATGTCAAAATTATCACTTGCTTGCAGAAATAGGAAACCAACATACAAAAAAATTTTGTTCGCAAAAAAAGAAAAACCAAAATGTGCTAACAACCTAACGACTATCTTAGTGGTATCCTGCGATCTAAAGAAGAAGACTGACTGAGACTGCTGACATAAACGCTGGAATGACAATGAGACTGCCACCACTATTGCTAAATATTTTTTATCAAGACAATGTTTGATCTTATCCTTAAGCTGCTCCCAAAAAGAGCAATTTTTAACTCTCATATTTACCCAAAGACAAAAATTATCCAGTAGACCTGATTTCCCTTTCTTCTACATCTTCATAAATACATAAATATTAGATAACTCGGGCTAGGATCGCTTAAATTCGTAAAATAGTCTGGTTCGAAACGTTTGCACTAATCAATTTTTCAAATGCACATGTGCACTTATCCGTCATGAATCGTGTCCAAATGTTGTTAACCCTACCGAAAAATTGCTTGCACTTAAGCGTGTTGTGCACTTATCCGTGTTGCACTTATCCGTTTTGAAATGTATTGAAAATCGCATTGAATGGATGGTGCATGAAAATTGGGTGCACTTATCCGAGTTAAAACCGTTATATTTCGAAAAGATTAAATCCCATTCGAAATTATTTTTTCATTGAAATTTAAAATATTAACTTCATAACGGTACTTTGAACTGTCAAATCTGTAAAGTTGGCAAAAGTTGCTTGAACATGTTGGCCTAATGTAACGGTAAATTCAGATTATTTCCTATAAGGTGAAATCTTATTAAAAAATGTGCAATTGTGTATAGAATTTGAACAAAAAAAAAATGAAAATTTTCCTCATTTATGGTATATGAACTGAATAATAGGTACTTCTAAAATCCACCACCACCACCGCCGCACACGCACAGGAATAATAAAAATTCTAAATTTAAAATTCCAGACATTTTTGCACACAAACATTTCATACATCTTTCGCGCAGAAATTGTTTGTATGCTATGTTGTAAATAGTTATTTCCTGTTGAACACACATTTTTGTACTATATTTGAAGACATATTGCAGAGCAACTGAGCCTCCCTGTGGAGTTACAATAGAGATAATTATTATTAAGTCCCGCGCGCATAGTATTAGACAAACCTACTCCACAGTTTTATATGCATACGTTTTTGCATAAAATATGTGATGTGATGTGTGTGTGATGTGCTCTAATTTTTCAATACACATTGGACTTAATTACGAGTGTAGGATTTAGCATTATAATAGAATAGAATGTACGTTCACAACATCCATCATTTAGAGGTTCTAGAGAATGACGAGACAAAAAAAAAAATTTTTTTTCATCGCTACAAGAACAGCAACAAAATTGCCCAAAAAATCTCAAATCTGCTCCAATTGAGACTCCAATTTTTTTTGTCGTAAGAATTTTCATTTCTTGGTCAGTTGTATGGAAATTGTTAAAGAAGAATCTAACGACAAAGACGGATTTTTTTTTATTGTTTAAATTTTTGTTCATGATGCACTAAAACACACTTCACACAACATTATATGCAAATATGTATCTATGCGCTTGTATGTATCTAGCACAATAAATTTATGTGGTATACATAATAAAGCGAAAATGTGCCTCGGTTCTAGCATAAAAACAAAATGATGTAGAATAGTTAGAAATGAATGCATTTAATACATTGTATAGAGACTCGTTGTAAAGTTTGAGACCACTGCAGGCCAGACGCAGAGCACACAACACCATACAGAGGAAGTATTATGCAAGTGTAAATAAATTGGTTTTGGTAAATTAGCGGAAGTTTGATATTATCTTTGCGTGTTTTTGCAGATGTTTAAGTAAATGAATGAATGGATGAATGAACAAAGTGGATATCACAAAAAATGCTATTTCCGCAGTGAGTGTAAAAAATTAGTTTCTGTTCGTCCTATCTCCCAAAAAACAACACGTTGGAAAGATGTCCGCCAAAGAAATTTTTTTCAATGAAGCCTGAATATGAATATATGTTCTTTGGTGGGTGCTTTCATTGTAGCTTATCCACTGTATCCAACCAATTTGCCAAACTGGATATGTTCGGTGGATTGATAGCAATTCCTTTATGCAGCTTTGTGAATTTTTCTTTGGCGGATTTCTTTCCAACTTGTTGTTTTTTTTTGGGAGATTCATTTGTTTTTTTACTAGATGGTGCCACAAACAACAACACTTGAAATCAGAAAACATTACTGTTCAACACAGTGATATTGAATTTGGAATTTTCAATTTCCAATTTTTAGTTTTCCATTTCTCATTTTCCAATTTCCATTTTCCACCTTCCATCTATCTTCCGTCTTTCATCTCTTCTCCTTTCCTTTCTTAAAAATTTTTCTTTTTCGATTTTTCATCTTCCAGTTTTTAATTTTTTTTTCGTTTTACTTTTTGCATTTGCAATTTTCCGTTTTCCATTTGCAATTTGCCATCTTTCCATTATTCGTTTTATTTTTTAATTTTTTTATTTTCTATCTTCCATTTTGCATTTTCCATCTTCCAATTTTTCATTGTTAATTTTTAATTATCACTTACGCACTGGAATTAGTTCATTTGTGCATTCTAAAATCGGGTTACTTGCTTAGGTCTTTCAGTGAAAAAAAAAAAAACAAATACCGTTTATTGCATATTTCTTTCCCGTTATTGCACTGATCGAAGTGTTTGATAGCCTATGCACTAGATTTCGATATGCTGAATATTTTAGGTTTTTTTTTCTGGAAGTTCCCTGGAAGGCTGTAGTGTTTTTGCTTTTTGATTTCTCATTGACGGGCGGGCAAGACGCTTGCGCGTCTCTTGATTATACTCCAATCAACGGGGAGATTTTTTTTTGTGAGTTTGAAATTGGCATGATTTTTGATATTTTCTCCATTTTCGTGGCGCTATAACTCTGTTAACTTAAATTGTAGAGTACAACATCTTAGATTAAATTTGTAGGAAATTTTGTCCTCTACAAAATTGTCTTGGCAGATTTTGGGCTCAAATGGACTGTAAATAAGTTACAGTCCAAAAAGATAGCGGCGGGAGCACAGGGGGGAAAGTGACGCAAACTTGGGTTTTAACTTACCCCACCTGTCTTTATAACATATCAAAAATTTGAGGAGTCCCCAATTTTTGCACGCTAACCCCTATTATTTCGTCTCTGTTGAGTATTAATGTGGACGTGAATGAGAGGTATTCGGGGTTGAATTAAATCGCCACACCAAAATCGTTAAAAATTAACCAAGCATACATAATATCTAAACCATGCATTCTCAAAGTGGTCCCTACGGACCCCTTGGGGTCCACGAAGCCGTTCTGGGGGTCCGCGGGAGGTGTGAGAAAATTTGGGGGTCCGTGAAGCCGATTAGGGGGTCCGAAAAAGATTTTGATAAAATAAAATATTTACTAACCATTTGTACTCCATTTCAAATTATTTTTTACGAGAGACACTATTACTCCAGGAAATTTGAACAAAAATTTAGGAACTTCGGAAAAATTAGGTGAAGCTGTATTTTTGTATGAGCCTTCCTTTCGAGGTCCTACATAAGATCCCGAAAGTTCCCCTCTGTACGAGTGCCGCTAGCGGGTCAAAGACACTGTTTTTTATTTCGAATATCTCGATAACGGTAATATGTGCTGAAAAGTGGTGTAAGGCAAGTTTGTAGCTCTTATGATTCCAGAATAAAATGTCAAAATTCAATTTTGATTCGAGCACTCCTAACGGTGCCAGCAGGTCCAACGGTATTTTAAAAAAGTTTTCACGAAAATCTCTATAAGGGTGGTAACTCTGGCTATAAGATGTATGGCTAATTCGTAGAAAATATGGTTCTGAAGAAAGTGAACAAATTTCCCATCCATATGTACACCCTCGGGTGCTCTCTCTTTGGTTCCTGTTAACCCCCTGTGGGGCATAGGGCATCAACTACGCCTACTTTCCACCACATTCTGTTCTGTGCCATCGTCTTTAGTGGCCAGACGCCACTGTTTTTTTAATAAAGCAGCCGCGACTGCCGACTGTAAAGTCGTCTATGATGAATTTGTAGCTTGTGTAGTTGCAAACATTTTTAGAAGGAGATGATTATAACTAAACACTCAATTTAATAAGTATCAAGCTAGGTATAGCTTACATGACCGACATATTCGGTAAATTCAATGAAATCAATTTACAACTGCAGGGTGATAAGTTAAGTTTAATTTAAGCTAAAAGTAGGATATCCTCGTTTGTGACAAAGCTTGTATTGATCAAGCAGAACATACGTAGATCCAAATGCTGTCAGTTTCCAAATCATGGAAATTTGCCTAAAAAAATGAAGACCTTTCGGTTAACTGCGAGCACCTTGAGGAATTTCATTCGGATTTTAAAAGAAGATTCGAAGATATTCAAACTCAATATTCCTGTTTGAGTGTTGAATCCGTTTTCATAGTCAAGAAGGAGACATTCTCAAGCAGGAGCCAGTTTTTGAGTTTTAAACGAATGAAAAGTTGAAACCTAAGTTCGAGGAAGGGTATCTGCAATTTTGACTTCGAAAAACCATGCCAAGGTATCCTGAATTGTGGTCCATTGTTGAGTTCCTTTTAATCGCTTTTCCCACATCGTATTTAGTTGTATTAAGCACAAAAAAAAAATTGTTAAAACATTGAAACTATTTTTACTGTTATAATATTTATATGTATATAATATATTAAATAAATTTAAACATTCAAGGCTTGGAATTCAGTCGGGGTCCCTAAACAGGCTTCTCACGTGTGAAGAGGTCCGCGGTCAAAATAAGTTTGAGAATGCCTGATCTAAACTATAAAGTCTCGAGATTGATTGTTTTTTTTTCTATTTTAAATGATTTTGCGGAATTTTCGTTTTGGGGGTTTAGAGTGTTTGGGGAATTTTGATTTTGGTGTGTTTATTGTTCGAAGATCTTATATGACTTTGGAGATTTTCATGTTGCTGTTTGGATGTGTTTGGGGAGTTCTTGCAGAGATATGGAGTTTTTGGGGATTTCATATGCCTTTGGAGATTCTTACTTTTGGGTTTGAAGTGTCTGGAGAATTTGAGTATTTTGTATGACTTTAGAGACTTCTATTTTAGTGTTTTGAGCGATGCTGATTTTATACGGCTTTGGGGATTTTCATGTTGGGATTTTAGAGTGTTTGGGGAATTTTCATTTTGGGGTTTGTTTGAGGATCTTATATGACTTTGGAGATTTTCATTTTCGGGGTTTGGAGTGTTTTGGGGATTTTTCTTGCAGAGATTTGGAGTGTTTGGGGATCTTATGTGACTTTGGAGATTTTTATTTTTGGGTTTGAAGTGTCTGGGGAATTTTCATTTTGTCCTTTTGATTGTTTGAGGATTTTGTATGACTTTGGAGATTTTCATTTTGGGGGTTAGAGTGTTTGGGGATTTTGATTTTGGGATGTTGATTGTTTGAAGATCTTATATGACTTTGGAGATTTTCATGTTGGGGTTTGGGTGTGTTTGGGAATTTTTCTTGTAGAGATATGGAGTTTTTGGGGATTTTTTTTTGACTCTGGAGATTTTTATTTTTGGGTTTGAAGTGTCTGGGGAATTTTCATTTCGCCCTTTTAATTGTTTGACGATTTTGTACGACTTTGGAGATTTTCATTTTAGGGTTTTGACTGTTTGCGGATTTTATACGACCTTGACGATTTTAACTTTGGGATTTGAAGTATTTGGGGAGTTTTTTTATTTTGGGGTTTTCATTCTCTGAGGATCTTTTATTACTTTGGAGATTTTCATTTTAAGGGTTTGAAGTGTTTGGGGATTTTTTTTGAGTATTTGAGGATTTCAAATATGACTTTGAAAATTTTCATTTTGATCCCGATTTCTAGCATAGGACGAGCAACTGAGCCATACCATCGCACCTTATACCTTGCACTTGACACGCCCAAACGACTTCCACCACGTTTATATATTTCTTCGTAATTTCCGCTATTTGTTCCGTTTTAATCTCTAACCAATACAGCGCAACACAAGATTTAATGGCCAGAATCATAATTTCACTTGAACCGCATACAATGTAATGTACTATGTACACAATAAGAGACAGCTTTCTTCCCCCTTCTAAAATCTTCTGGAAACAAACAAAATTTGACGTCGTAATGTAAATCATAGTCACAAATGTTGTGCATTGTTTGTATACTACGACGTCAAAATGACAACAAGAATATCTACGAAAAAAGGCAAGGGGTAATATTTCAATGCTTCTACAAACAATTATATTTATTATTCTCTATACTTTTGTATAAGATATGACTATATACAGATGCAGCAACAAGTTTCACTGCGCGTCGTCCTATTTTTAATTTCACTCTCTGAATCAGCGATTGTTGTATATCTTTAAGAAGACGCAAGACGGTGCGTCTTATCATTATCAGTTTCGATATAGAGGCAAGTGCGTAAGCAAACATATCCATGACATATGATATGCAATGAGGCGATTGCATTGCTAATTATACACAGTCATACTTTTGAGAAGTATGTAATCATAAATTTAACCCCCAAAGTGCCTAATAGTGCAATGAGCAAATAATGTAGATATGTACACAAACAATCTGAAAAAAGGGTCAGATTTACTCGTCTCTTTTTTGTTTTCTTCACTGATGGATACAAAATTTAGTTATCGGAAAATTGGGTCGACACAATTTCAGATCATTATGTGTGTTTGCACTAACCCCAGGGGTTAACATATACAATATACCACGGAGGTCGGACCGGGCAAAATATTATGCTCGCGCGAGCCTTGAATGGGGTCCGTCCATAATCGTGGCTGAATTAGCTAAACAGAAAATTATCCACCAAAAAAAGCCACGAAAAGTAGTAAAGAGACTTGAGTCGCCTTGAATCGCGGCCACCGCCATCAATATAGCAATCAGAAATTGGGCTCTCGTAATGTAGGTACACATTATATTGAATTATAATGTAGTTTTCGCGTTTTTTCCATTTTTTTTTGGTTTCTTCCATCATAGCAACCAAGCGCACAGCATTACGATAAACAGTTGTAATCGGCTTATTAGCCTGGATTTTTTTTTTGTAACTAATCGTCTTACAACTCGATGCTATGTATGGAAAGTAAAAATGGGCCCCACACAAAGGCCATAGTTATACTCACTCTCTATCGGTCTGAGATGTTTTGAGCTGCTGTTATACAGAAAGAAAAAAAAATCTATCGAATTCCATGTAACATACACATAAATTCCAAATATGACTAAATCCACACATCAGATACATAGTTATCTGGAAAAGGTAAGGCTCTGCAATATGCATAAAAATTCACTAGAAAATTTCGTATTGACGCGTCTGTCCTGAGCTTATTTTATTAGTAAAAGCTGCGGCGGAGCTATATCTACTGATTCACCGGTCTTTTCTAAGTAAACATATTCATCTGATGAGGTTGAGGTTTTTTTTTTCATAAATCGTATGTTATGCAGAAATTATCTGTTTAGCAACGTGTGGTATACCTTTATGCATATACTCAAATTACAGCATGATTATAGTAGCAGTTGTGAAAGATTCTTTTTTTTGTTAATTGTTACTACACATACCCTAAATATATGGGTGAATCACGGTTACTACTTGTATTATTTTGATGATTATGTTTGATTTACGTTTTTGCATATGTCGTCCGATGTTGGTAATCGCCGCCGCCGGCCGGCCGTCGCGTGGTATTGGCAAATTGTTTAGTTAACTTAAATTCTTAAACAAACATACAAAAAACATGTTTATTTCTTTTTCAAGAAATGCATCATCCGTTTATGATAAACACAACCACGCGACATGGGTTTTCAGATGCGGGAAAAAAATCCATGTGTGCATTTATGTATGTATTATCAAAAGTCCAGCCATCTGCCGACGTATCAAGTATCATATCTCATCCTGGCCTTGTGGAGTTTGCTTTGTTTTTGATGATTTGATGATGATGCTACTCTGCTACTACTGTCATTTTGTTCGCCCTTGATATGAGAAATATGTATAGGTACAGTAAATTCGTCGTTTTCCGTGGAATCAGTCAATGCAATTTGGTAAAATTTCAAAGTTTACCTAGGAAATGATAAGCAGCGTTTTTTTGAAAAAACTGAAAAAAAATGTGAATACGATTTTTTTTAAAGTGTTATTTTAAGAATCATTGACATTTGTATAGGTAGAAAATGTTTGTTGTGAATCATGATAATGAAAGTAAACAAACCAAGGAACGATTTTAGAAAAAAAATCTCAGAATGATAAAAAATCCCCAAATCAACGATCACAACAAGTAAGGGGTAAGAATGTTTTTTATGAAAGGGTTCCTTATTGACCACACAAATCGAAATAAAAATAAGGTCCACTACAACGTTATTAAAATAAATTAAAAAACAGCTTGATGTGCACATCAAGCTTTGCTGATGATGGTTGTCATATTGTTGACGACCGAAATGCATTCATAATAAATTATAAAAATAAGTGAAACGCGATGTTTTTTAATTTATTTTAATAACGTTGTAGTGGACCTTATTTTTATTTCGATTTTTGTGGTCAATAAGGAACCCTTTCATAAAAAACATTCTTAAATCAAGACCCCAAAACTTTCGTTTTCATTTAGTGATTAAAAGCTAAATAACTTTCTAACTAAGGGGTGTCCAAAAAGTCAACAGTAATCCCTAAATATGGGTGATAGCAAATCGAGTGACCGTTACAAATTAAAGATAAAAACATTGTACTTTCCGATTCATTCCATCACCGCATATCGGGCTATTTTTAAAATATATTTATGTGAGGGTTAATTTATATTAAATGGGTCCATAAAGAATGGGAATTTTCGATGAATTACTTTTTGGAGTGGCGTTTCTATCGCAATCCATGCCCAGAGCCGCACTCCCCTTACCTGACAACCTGGAAAACTGCCCGTGGCGGTAATGAGGGGCGTTAAATTTTGAAAAACTTTCTATATTGGTTTTAAATTCTGTGAATGATGCATTTTGGAAACTCAAGGTGCAGTTGAAATATTTAAAAAAAGGTAATTTTAATTTACTATACATGTGAATTCGTCTCAATCCAAAGCGCTTAATCGCAACCTCATTTCAAACTGTAATGTGTAATTAAAATCAAAATTTGTAATAAAAATTTGGGACGTATTCTTCAATCCTTATGCTAGAAGTATTCGCTCCGAATGTCCTACTGGTAATTCGGAATTAATAACAGGATGTGCCTTTATCGCCTTGACATATCCAATCAGTGGCGTAATGTTTCTAAAATATCTTGTGTTCGAGATCAACTACTTTTTTTGCCAGGATTTGTTTGTTCGGCTATTAGGGTCTGGTAAAATGCTATTCATACTCGCCAACAAAAACTATCGTCCTAATTTTATCACACAATTTGACAGTACAGTGGAATCCGTCTAAATTTCAAGTCTGATCATTTGATGCATGACTAAATGTTTTTTTTTGCAACAAGAAGTGCAATCTAAGTTATAAAAATCGACGTCATAGATTTTTGTTCGTAAAAAATCAGTTAAAATCACACTTACAGGTTGATAATGCGGGCAGAACGAATAAATGAGCTGTTTGTGGGGTATATGGCCTCTACTGTAAACGTTACATGTATTTTCAAAGATTGCATTCAATCTGGCAAAGTGCCCCACACTTTCATGATTTCATGAAAATTTGGTTTGGGGTTTTGATTGAAATTGTGTTATGAAATCGTTGAAAATCTATATCCGGTTTAAATTAAATTTGTGGATTTCTTTTCAGTTATGGATTTTAACTAAAGTACCATATCAGAGCTGTTTCTTAATGAATGAAACCATTTCTTCTGTTAATGGGTAATAGATTTCTCCGGCTGACTTTATTAAGGTTTCAGCAATTTTTCGAAATAATCTTCATTTTAATTTATTGCGAAAAATTGCAGAAAAAACTAACTCTAATTACGACTTGCCAAGAAAAAATGTTCCAGTAAGGGAACCATCAAATAAGAATTTAGTTTCTAACAATTTTATAAAAAAAAGACAAACAAAGTAATGCTAATAACAATATTAGACTCATCATTTGTGGCGCCATGTAGGTAGGATTCGCACATGACCCCACAGATATGATGCAATTTTCGTATCAAAACGAATTTTTAACCTTCCGACGGACGATTTAGTCTATCTAGTAGACTTTGTAGAATATATGTTGGTCATTCAAATTCTGCTCGAAAATCGGCTTGAAAAGAAGCCTAAGAAATTTTTTAAATTAATTTGGAGTAAACTATTATAAGAACAGGTACGTCGGGTCTTGAAAGACCTTATGAATATCGAAGCCTCTTGCGTTCTGAACATCCAGGCATTGAATTTAGAAGCCTTACTCTCAGTTCAGCCTTTTTGTTTTTGTATACCTTATCTTTACTCTTCTCTCCTGTTATCTTGAAATATATATTTGAATTAATTTAACTCATTGCCGGACACAACGCCAAAATTTGACACGATTTGTATGTCAAATGCTCAAAATTGGACGTATATAGACGTTCTGTCCGGGAAAGGGTTAAGCAATAACAAAAATGGAACTTATTTCGACGTAAGGGAAGTAAACCTTTAATAAATGGAATAGAAGAATTATAAAATATTGCTTGAGTTAAAGAGGTTTTCGACTTAGATAAATTCGACTTAGACAAATTCGACTTAGAGATTGCATTTTATATAAAAAATTGTCGGGAACGTCAGTCAAAACCTAAATTTGCACGAGTTAAGAAATAATTGCACTTATGGATGTTTCGACTTAAAAGGGTTTGACTGTACTTATAATAATTATCAACGCTGTATTTGTAATATTTAGATGGTGGAGAACCGGAGCAACTTAGAAAAAATAACAAAATCGAAAGCGGGAAAAATTCGAATTTTGCGGAATGAAACTTCTCCAAAGCAAAGAGCCTTCCGCTCATGAGCGCTTCTAACTTGTTCAGCCCCTTTAAATATAGCTTCAATGGACCCGAAATCAAAAAGTTATTTTAAATCGCAGTCCAAAATGTGCCAATTATTATCACTACGCTAGGGGGCCCGTGTTCGACCGAACACATGGAACACCGTACGTTACGCCACTGTAATCCAATCGACCATTGATAAAGTATACTTGTATTTAAAATTCGAAGGTTGCATTTTCAAAAACACGCTTTCGTACAAGACGAGTTTGTTCGAAAAATTGGCAACCATAGTTAGTAAAAGCGAGTATACATTTTTAGCGTTTTCTATTACTAATTCATGAATACAAAAATCCAGCAATAATGTGTAAAAACAGTGAGGGCATGGCATAGCCGTTAGCCCAAGTCTAAGTATATACACTCAAAAAATGTTCAATTGGAAATCCCATTATTCATTTTATTCAGTTATTTTTGATTAATTGGAAAAATATAAGAACCAATACTTTGAATCGGTGAATATCTCTTTGTTCTAATAGTTGATGTATTTGAAAAAAAAGATAGTCTAGTTGTTTTCCATTAGGATATATCTTATTGAGTTAAGAGGAGCAACTCTATGTAAAAAAAAGAATCGTTTTACTCGTAATCTGATCAAACTATATGTTTTTATAGGTAGGTAAGAATCCCATTGCCATGGACATACCGTCATAGTCGCAGTTTGTTTTAAGATATTGGGACAAAAACTGTTAGATCCACTAGATGCATTTTTCTGAGTGTCAGACAGTTTCCAGATAAACCTCAAAAGCATTCTTCTGACTTAAATTTGGTGTAAAATTTGATCTGAGAAAACGCATGGTTTATAGGAAATTCCGAATTTTAGTGGGTTAAAGCTGCTCCAGTCCTATTGAGACAGTTGAATGATCAATTTTTAGAATCTCTTAAATAACACGAGTAACCATAATACCAATTCGTTTTGATTACACGGTCCCTAACGGTAAATGAAAAAAAAAAATTTTTTGCAAAAAAGTAACCTTTTTGTTTTTTTCGACTGTTATAAAGCCAGCAAGTTAAAGTTACTTTTGTCAATTTTGAAGATTTGATACACGGAGAGAAATGAATCGTCAAAACAAACGGAAAATCACATTAAGCTGAACGATTTTTCGTTTAATATGGCGCCTAACGCAAAAACGTTTAATACAACAATAGTAGCGCGTTTGAATTAAACGCATAAGAAATAAACGCTTTCGCATTTATATTGACCAGTTTCGCGTTTATTTTGAATCAGTGGTATATTCATTTTTAAAGGTTTTTTTCGTTCACTTCAAAAGTCTTCGCATTCAAACTGACGTTTGGTTCAAACGATTTAAATTGTCAATATGAACATTAAAACGTTACACTGAACCAAATGTTTTTTTTTTTTAAATACACATTTCTTTTGCCTATAAACGCATCATAAAGCATAAAGCATCATAAATTGTACCTACCTAGCTGCAATGGGATTCGATCCCGGGACCCTATGATTTCAAGACCTACACCCTACCTACTACACCAACCAGACAATACGTGATGAAGGTTTCTAGACACACATAAAGTATTAGTCTATATGCATTTGTTTTGACTGCAAACGCGTTCGCATTGACTGGATTAAACGTTCAATGCTCGGTGTGGTCAAAATGACTATGTGCGTGTTCGGTTTAAACGGTCAAACATTGTTCGTTGCGAAGTAAGTGAATGGTGAAATGACTGCGTGTGCGTTCAAATCAAACGATAAATGCAATTAAAATGAACATCAAATTTTTTTTATTGAAATTGGTTTACGGAAACGGTCAAAATGATTGCTTTAGCATTTAAACTGAACGGAAACCCTTTCAATTGCATATTGGTCAAATCGAACGTTATTTTTAAACGCACGAGTTTTTGCACGTTTGAATCAAATGCTTTTCCTTAAAAAAAAACGGAATATACTTATATTTAACGGAATTGATTGAACGCGTCATTTAAACACGATGCGCGTTTGAAATGAACGGGTGTTTTTCTCTCCGTGTACAAATAATAATTTTATAACGGTACTTGGAACCGTTATAAAATTATTGTTTTAAATTTTGAATTAAAAAAAACAACAATTTTGAAATTTCTTTATAATGGCAGTAACGTTAATAATAAATTTGCGAAAAAATCTGTTAATGTGAAATTGTACAGAGTTTCAGAAACTCAAGTTAAATGTTTAGGTTGTTCTGCTATCCATTCTCATAAAGTAAAGTGAGTGTCGCTCGTTTCGATAAGAAGACAGAGAAAATTATTCTTTCGAGAACTTTTATTTTTTTTTAATTAATTTAATTGGGAGAGTGGTGAATTTTAATTTAATAGAATAAGTTGCGATTACGGATGACTTGTACAAAAGACAAGATAGCAGAACAACAGTGGGCTCTTTTTACCCACAGTATGGACAATCCAATGGGGGACACCTTGTATAATGGCGAGCTGCAAGATTCAGATCAACAGTACTTAATCCGACAGCGTGTTTTTTAGCGTTTGCATTTTTTTAATAATTTTCTTTTGATAAATATGTATTTGAGGGATTTGTGTTTTTGGGTATATTTTGGTTCAAGAATTTTCTATACGTGAAGATTTTAGACATAACCCTAATAGACCAAGAGGTGAAATCTTCAAAAACAAAATTCATACTTCAGTCATCCATTCTAAAAAAAAATATTAAAAATACAGTCCCCAAATACATGTCAAATATCTAAACATTATGTTATTAAAATCATGTCAGCATCTTATGCATTGGTGTCAGAAAGAAGAAACACATACCTACCAATCTGGAACTACTAAATCAAGCAATCCGCATATGCTAGAGACGACGACGACGCACGCCTACACAATTTTGCTGCATTTGATTGACATCTAATTATTATTAATATTTTTTTTTTATATTTTTTTTTTCAGATTTTCTAGTGGCACGACAACGACAACGTACGGTGGTGTAACTTGTTTCTTTGACAAAAGCAACTTGCAGCACGACACTCATATAACAAAGGTTTGTTAAGAGTTCTTTTTTTGTATGTCTAATTCTAAGATGTAGGTACATCGTATAAGCATATGCGATAATAATCAAATCAATAGTCATCGTGTACTAAGCTTAAGAAATTGCACGAGTACTTATACCCGGGGCGGGACTAATATGTGTGTATAGTGTAGTCAGAATGTCTGTCGTAAACACGCGGCGGGCACAAAATTATGCTAATTAACTAAAATTTGTATTATATAGATTTTATATATGTATGTGCGACAGAGCGGCTATTAAGTATGTGAGGCAATTGTGTTTGTCGTCTTAGAGACAAGAAATTCATGACAATACACTGCGTTTCACTTGAATAGCACATTCCGTTTTTTCATTGTAATTTGCTTATATATCAATATTCTTATGACTTTGCTAGTACTTTTTTTTTGTCTTGTTGGTGTGGGTTCCCCAAAAGAAAAATTATACTCTCCAAATTTACCGTTACCTTTTTTCACCAATTTGCTTCAAAAGCGAGCAGATTTTTTGTTTCACTAGAATAGCACAGTTGGGTTTAAGCTTCAAATACGTGGTGCACGTGGTCACAATATCACAATCTATAGTCGTTTTGAGTAATTTAAATACGATTCGTTGATTTAAAAAAAATTTGGGTCGTGGTAAAGCCTTAACAAGCGAAGAATAAGTTAAAATAAAAAATTACAGGGATTGTGACTTTTCAGTGACTAAAATATCGAAAAAAATTGGAAAAGGCAGAAACGTGATTTACAATTTAATTAAAAATTGTGATAATTATGGAAAAATATGAAAGGTCGAGTGAGCTGTGTACGCTCTTATGCAGATAAGCGATCTATTTTGCGTGAAGCATCGATTTCACATATGATTCTGTGGACAAAATTCGGTTAAAAGTTGGTCTCAGTGCGAGTAAAACAACTGTATGGCGTGCTAATTCAAAAGCTGAAGACCTAAAGCGTCTAAAATTAAAAAAAAACACCTCTTAACCCCTCATAAACAAGCTCGGTTGACTTTTTCGCGTATCAACATGTCATGGACCAAAGAGTGATATCGCGTTGTTTTTTCTGATGAGAAGAAATTTAATTTGGAAGGGCCCGATGGATATAACTGTTATTTTTATGATTTAAGGAAGGAGACTCACCAGTTGGATCGTTTGCACAGTCGAGTTTGCGGCGTTATGGTTTGGGGAGCCAAATCCTACTACGGCACTTGTGAACTCCAATTCTTAGACACCACTATGAATGCTAAGTCGTATCAAGGTGTTTTAGAAAAGGCTTTTCCGACATTCGAAAGTCTCTTTGGACCATTGCCGTGGACTTTACAACCAGACAATGAACCAATACACACTGCCCGTGCCGTAAAGTCGTTTATCGAGTCCAAAAATGTTACTCTTTTGAACTGGCCACCATACTCGCCGGATCTAAACATAATAGAAAATGTTTGGAGATGGCTGGTTAGAAAAGTTTATGAGTCTGGTAAATAATTTTCAACAAAGACTGAAATAATTGAAGCCATTCTGCCATCATGGGCTACCATTTCCCTTGCTTACATCAAAAGTTTGTACGATTATTTGCCTAATAGGATCTAGGAGGTTATTTCAAACGGGGGAGGCTCAACCCATTACTAAAATTGCTGATTTTAATTCAAATTAATCTCAACTTGTATTCTGAACAATAATAAGTTATCCTCACTGCATAAAAATTTAATTAAAATAGGTTTAAAAAAAAGTGTGCTATTCAAGTGAAACAGAATTCCTGTGTTTTTTCATTGGTGTTTTACATTTTTTTTCTTTCTAAGATTACATGTTGGAAAAATTTGAATTCTTTTTATTTCAAATTATAGCTAATTAATCAAATGGCAAATAAAAAATACAAAATATCTGTTGTCTTCATTTTTTTTAAAGATATTGAGAAAATAAATCTAATGTATAGAGTGTGCTATTCAAGTGAAACGCAGTGTATATGCGTAGGTGGCATAAGACTTATCTGATTAATTTAATCCATGGCATTGTAAAAATTTGCAGATGTAAACTACTTAAAAAAAAAAAATAAATGGATCAGCCAAGGATTTATTAGCTGCGAGAGCATTTTGTGGTGGAAAACTTTTTTTGAGCACCGTTATAGAATCGACAAAAACTATTTGTAATTTTTTGCAAAAAATATCCCAACAATATTTAACGCGATTCAAGGGGCCCCGCGCTTCAAATAAAAATAATAACAACCAAAGCCAGTTCCTTCTAAATTTTGATAACACTTTATCTTTGTACAATTTACGCCAGGGTGTTCCAAAATTATAGCAAAGTTAATATTTCATAAAAAATACAGAAATATTTCTATCTAATTTATGATGGCATTCCCGTAAACCTAATCTGGACATTCTAGCGGGACATAAGATTTAAGTTTATATTCGGAAATGTATTTGCACACATCTATCGAATTTAGAAATGACAATTATATCTCTCATTCGCAGTGGCGTACTGCTTTAAACGCTATGAAAAGTGGGGTAAGTGTGTAAGATTTCCAATATCTTTTATTCTAATTAGTAAAACCGAGTAGAAGGTGTTAACGTAAATTTGGCTTGATGGTATGCGCTACGTTAGTATCTTAATTATGGGCTTGTTTTTAGCTAGACGTTTCGTTGTAACCTTTTGTGAACCTGAGTAACCCTGAAAAGGGGCAATTTAATCGAAAGTTATATTAATAGGCAACACTTTTCAAAATGAAATATTTTCCCATATTTTATCACTTTTCGGAAAATGTCGAATTTTTAAATTTTCAGAGGTGTTCCGACTTGAATAATAAATTCTTCTTTGGCGAGTAAATATAATTTGTCTACAAAAGTTTACGGTTTTACTAATTAAAATAAAAAAAAACCTTGGCAAACTTACAAAAGTCAATGAAAAACATAAATTTATCATTTATGCGAAATATTTTAACTTTTTAAACAAAAATGTCAATTTTTCACCCAAAAAATCAATTATCTTCTTCATTTTAGATTGTTTTTTTTTAAGCTTCCCATTAATGACGCTCTGTGGCTCACTTGGTTGAGTCGCACTTTACGATGCTAGTAATCTAGAGGTCCGCAGATCGATTCTCGGCATGGTCCAAAATGTCCCTACATGTGCGGATATGAAATATATAGTGCTTGCAACATTATATGTAAACCCTCAGAAATGATATGCAATGTAACGTTTACTCGAAATTGCCTGTAAACTAGGGATGAGCATCGAACATCGATGTTTCGAAAACATCGATGTTTTTGGTCCGATGGTCGATGTTTTTACCATCGATGGTTTTACGTCGACGTTTTTCACCATCGATGGTTTACGTTTCGATGGTCGATGGTTTTCACCATCGATGGTTTTCAAATATCGATTTATTTTTCCTCAACATATTTTTTTTTACAACTCAACTTTGTCTTTATAAGTGTATACAAATACCTTCAAACAGCCCAAATAGGAAAAAAAATGTGAATCCATCGTAACATACAACATGCAATCCATCTATCGTGAACACTGTACACAAAAAGGAGTGTCTTTCTTTTTATAGTAAGGCACAATTTCCAAATGTGGTTTCGCCCTGGAATAGTTTCAACCTTTGGTCTGGGCCAAATATCAGTGTCCTAAGGTTTAAGCGGGCCGTAGAATAAAACAATTGAATGCGCGTATTGAAACCTATATATTTTTGTAATTTAATCTCAGAATGTTTCATTTAAGATGTGACTATTAATCTAAGTCAGTAGCTTCCTAGGGATTACATATTTTGAAAATGCTCTTGAAATAAATTGAGAACCTTATATAAGTAGTTAAAACGCCAACATTATTTGTGAATTAATTTCCGACAAATTTTGGACAGCTGATCCGAACATTGTGGAACCGGTCATTATCATCCAGAGGAAGCCCAAAACAACCTTGGGAGCGAAAATTCTTCGTCTGAGTTACATCAAATCCGGTCAGAAAGAAAGGCTCAAAATAGACAAAAATTGGTTCTGTAATGAGGTGTGAAACAAACGCATGTACCAGTAAAGCTTAATAAGCTAAAAGGGAAAAATTCTGTACTTGGGCTGAAATGGCCATATTTACAACATTTCACGTTCATATTATTTCCTCATCAAATATACGATTTCGGGGCTTTACAACTTCGTCCCTCAAATAAATATCAGCCCAAGATGTTTTTGTCCAATAACCTGAAGGATGCGAACGCGAGTTATAGTGCAACGTGCCATCAGATAGCTAGCAAGTTCGGCTAATACTAAAAACAAATGGACCGAATTTCGGAACAAAACAATTTCACGAAAAGGCTTAACGTTTTCTTTCACAAAAAAAGGATGCCTTAAGCAAATGTAACTCAAATAATCGTCGGCGATTTTTTTAAGCGTGCATAAGCCACCGACTTCTTGGGGAGTTTTAGTAAATTGTTGAAATGAGTTCAATAGCTCGAATTTGTGCTGCCACACATTTTTTTAATTAAGTTCTTCGACCTGGCTGCGGGCCGCCAGTTTGATATGTCTGCTCTATGCGGTGGGTTCTGGGTACGATACGAATGCAAAAAAACTTAAGGAGAAGAGTTATATTCTGGTGGGTGGGGGAGGCATTGAATGAAAACCATAATCAACTTAATTTTTGATATTGAAGTGATTATTTTTTTTGAGTACTCAAAAAACCCAAAACATCGATGTTTTTGGTTCGATGTTTTCTTACCATCGATGGTTTCGTCTCGATGTTTTTTCGATGGTAACCATCGATGTTTTTCTTTCGATGCTCATCTCTACTGTAAACGGCTGAGTTAACGCACCATGGCCCCACATGGGGCTATTTGGTACTGAGAAGAAGATTAATGAGAACAAATTGTAAATTGTAAATGCAGAGTGCAGAGAGTTCACAGAATCCTGAGCACAATGGCTTACCATTTTTTCTGATGAAAAAAAGTCCAGATAACTAAAAAAGGCACAAAAGCCGTTAAATGTAATTTTCAATTAAAATTAGTCAGCAACATATCATTTTCAAAAGCGTCACGTGAGTAAGTTGGAGACTAAATCTGCCATTGCACGCTGGAAATATCCGGATTATAGAGTCTGCCGAAATCCGGACTATAAAATATTTAGTGGTTCGCATTAGCGTGATATCCGGATTAAAGGTGATTCGGACTGTAATAGCAATTCTCTTATTTGCACATTCGTCGTGTATTGCAAGGGTGTAATGCTGATATTTGCTAGCTGCTAGCCGCTTGCCAAAACTCTTGAGAAATTACCAATAAAACCGAAATATTAATTTAAGAACCACTTTATTAGTTTGGTTCGATAGGCCCCGCTCTCAACATTTGCCACGGGCCCCGCGCTTGCTTAATCCGGCACTGCTAAAATGTATACTTACAAATTCACGTTGGATTTCCTGAAACATGCTAAGCAAAACTAAGCTGAAATTAAAATTATAAATAACGAAAATTGCCTTCTTAGAGGTGATTCACACTACCAACAGGATTTACTAAAACCACTAAATTAATCCAGTCGAAACATGCCTACTAGCTTAATTCGTATGTCATTAAATTAAAAATATGTACATCGGAGAATGTACTTGCATTATTCAAATTGCAGTACAATATGGTAAAATTTGTTGATAGTCTGAAACTCCTTTTAACTTAATGCAGAAAGAAAAATGACGATTCATTTTTTCAGTCACAAAAGCTCGTAGCCCGACACAAAAAAAGCTCTTAAAGCGAAAATACTTAACTGGGCTCGATGTAGTAGCTATGTAGTTTTTTACCGTTATGTAACAGAATACTCATAAAAGCTCATAGCCCGATACACACTATATTTTGCAACTGTTTGCAGTTTTTTACCGTTATATATGTATATAAAGATGTCCGAAAAAAATCGTAGCCCGTCAGAAAAAGCTCTCAGAACGAAAATACTTGGCTGGTACCTATAGTTTTGAGTTTACTTGAATTAAATTCGACACCTCGCTCGTATAGAACCACGCTTCGCAATCAGACCTCAAAAAGATATAAGATTATAGGGCTCTTCCTCTATGATTTCTCCTATCCGAAGATGCAGTGTTTGTTTCTTTTATATAAAATGTATGATTCATTTTCATTTTGTACTCTAGTTTGCAGAAATAAAATTGATATAACTCGATAATCTACTGCTCGGAGTCACGTGACTACTTCTATTGACGCATAGTATTAATCATCCGTATAGCAACAAGGATATAATGATGATGATGACCAATATGTATATGCAAATTAAACACATTATGCGCAAAACAACATTTTATCATTTTGGCCCATGCATATGGCGGGTGGACGGCACACGGACTTTGTGTTCGTTTTATTTCAACCGAGTACATATTACAGGCTTGTTTTGAAAGGCATTGTAAAATATTCATACCTATACACATGCAGACAGAAGCATACAAAATAATATCCTACTTCCAGAATATAGTTTCGCCCAAGGTCCTCCGCACCCGCACCATATATACATACCATGAATGTCTTAATTGCACGAAATAAGTGAGGGTTAAACGTTGCTGTTTTGAGAGTCCAACCCTCGCTGCGTGTATACGTCAAGGCCATCATACACGAACGCTTAACAAAAAGGATTTAAAGTCCATATAACCGCGATAGGTCGAAAGGGGGGGGGGCGGCATATATTTCAATGCAAATGCCAAGGAGCTTTCATTTGTACAGGAAAGGGTGCGATTACCGCGTGCTATACCTTTACATATTGGCAAAATTGTTTGTGCATCCTCGCGTCATCCTTTTTTTCGTTCGTTCGAACACACATAGTAGTCAGTTCATGAGTGCATGTTTAATTTAATGTAAAATTTTATTACAATCGGACGCGCGAAAGGGGTAAGTTTAAGTTAAGCAATAGTCGCGTGACTTGTCCATATACGTTGGGAGCAGTTGCAGTGGGCGCGATGTCGTATATATTATGTATGTTCTCGAGTACATAAAAGTTGTCTTGATGATACATTTCGGTTTTGACACCCTCGAGAAGCCTGTTAAGTACTTACATCAGGTGTGCATGTGTGGGCTATATGGTAAGGATAAGGATGTTCCATAAAAAACTATTTGGCTAGACTTGTTTGATTGAAAGACTTTCCTATTTTTTGTTGTCTATTTCATTCAAATTTAGAAAAATAATATAACCTTAACTTTATAAGTGAAAAGACAATAAATCCAAACTACATAATGGGGCTGACATAGAAGCCCCCCACTCTAAAAATAAACTCTTCTAAGAAACATTTTTGTTTATTTGTGGACAAATATATACGCTTAGCGTCACACAAATGCGTCGCTACAAATATCTTAAGAAATATGTATAAGAGCAGACGAAATTTAATCCATGGGGTTTTGGGGCTGTCATAGAAGCCCCACCCCTAGAAGCATATTTTTTGTGTGTTTTTTTGTTTGTTTTTCTTTAAATATCAATTATATTCTCACACGAATTCGTCCCTATCGAAGTCACAAACCAATATGTAAGAACGAACGAAATTTTACCAGTGAGACATGGGGCTACCTTAGAAGTTCCACCTCCTAAAGGAAAATATGTATTCCACCCAAAATGAAATTGCAACGCCTCAAATTAGCCTCGATCTCGTTTTTAATGAATTTCAGGAGACATGTTTATTTAAACTTATGTAACGGTAATTTTAACTGTTAAATTTACCGTTAGATATGTAATAATTGAAATTTTCATGAACAATTTCAACGTAGGAACTCTGAGCGTGTTGAGTTTTTTTTTTTTAGGTATTTAATTTGAAACTTTCTACATTCAGATAACTACTCTGGCACCACATCTTGTCAAATTGTTACCACTATTTATGGAAATGTTCGTTGTACTCGTATGTACTAAATGCAATAGGATCTTCCCCATAGGATGATCAGTGTGACCATACTCTTTGCATTCGTTTGCGGATGTGGAACCATACAATCTAAATTAAATGTTTGCCCGTTCTTCGGCACATATACAATTGAAATATAATGCTTTAGCGGTCACAAGGTGATGACCATAAGAATGGTTTGACCCATATTTTCGCAGCTTATACGAGACTTAACCCTTTGCATACTAACTAAAAGGCCATTCGTCGCGCGTCCGTCATTCTTTGGAATGAAACAGATACAAGACAGAAAAAAAAATCTGAAACTATGTGGCCCAAATAATCCGGTGTTGAGCTTTGAGCTATTCTTCTATCGAGTTTTACGTTCATTCTATAATATGCATGTCCGTTGTCCGCGTTGTTTGATGCCCCTAATATGGTGGACAATTTACGACTATGCAAATGTGTGCACATACGGCGACAAACAATATTCTTAGATATGTATATGACGCCCAACTCTATAAGCTGTTGTCATTGTCAGCATATAGGTTCACAGAAATAAAAACAGAAAATTTGTAGATAAACCTTAAAACCTTATCGACTCTATACGAGTTGTACGAACGTACTCATCTACAGTAAAACTTCCATAAGTTGATCGCCCAAACGCAGCCAATTTTCACTCGAAATAGAGAGAGTGGTCAATTTATAGAGACTCGTTTAATGTAATTTTGAATGTGTAAGGGCGGAAAAAAGATGGTCAATTTAAAGACCACCTCTTTAACATTTTACAGAGTGGTCAACTTAGGGAGGTTCCACTGTTTAAATATGCGACGACCCACCTCGACATTGTTTAAGAGCTCGGACAAAAAGAGCCGAATCGTTGGACGCGGGAATTTGGACAGTCCCCTCTTGCTTGCATTTGCGATGACCATGATGATTAGCTCAACAGCATAACCGCGTTCTATAAAAATTATAGTAATTGCATAATAATGGCCATTGCCTAATTAGCCAACACATCAATCGTATTAACGTTTAACGCATCCAATTTAATTACTTTAGAGTACGAAAGAATTTTTTTTAATTCATCAAAATGCGCGACAGGTCACACGTGAAACGCATATGCAACAGTAAATTTGTATAGAGAAGACATCTTTAATATTCACATTGTGGGTTCCACCAGTATATCTTTTCTTCTATTTATTATAGTAAAAGGAGAGGACCAACGTTTAGAATTTTTCGTATGAGACGTGACGATCCAGTCTATATGTATATGCACTGGAATTAAATATAAATTTTGTTTATGCATAACCCACCACCATCATGATAATCTCTTTATTTCAATTCAAAAGAAGTATATTCCAAACAAAAAAATATTATTTAAATTCGCCAACGATGTGTTGCATATTAAGTGCTTCTATTGTTAAAAAAAAATAAAAGATGGATAAGTTTTGGATAAACAGGGTGTCTAAAATGGTCGTCAAAAAGTTAAAAATCACAATCCAGGCAAGCCGGGCGGCCGCCCGGGGCGCCAAATTTTAGGGGCGGCTTTTTGGCTATCACTCGAATAAAAAAAATTTTAAAAAGCCGAAATTTAGTGGAAAGGAAACCATAGAAACTATACAAATGAAATAAAGAATGGCGAAATAAAATATTGGAAGACAGGAAACCAATTGACACCCACAAAAATCATTTTATATTTTTTTAGAGACGGTGGAATATATTTCAATAGGTAAAGAAAAACTTTCTAATTAAAAAAACGCGTTGAAATTTTTTTTAGTTATCAACTGTTTCATTAATTCTCTTTTCAAAGTTGTGTTTTCCTTGAGATGCTGTGACTTGATGAGCCAACAATTTACACGAGATTCTGCATTTAAAAGCCGAACATGTTTAGTAAAAGTCGCCCAAATTTTACTTCCAAAAGGCAGGGACAATTCGTAATGTGCTAATTAAGTTCTTCTTAAAAAAAATCGTTGACTAATTATGCGCTAATTTTCCAATTGAAAATTTAATTCACCAGAATTAAGGATTGTAATTGGGTCCACTTTCGTGATTTCTAACTTATTCTAAAGTAAAGGGATGCTATGCGATTTATCCTAATTTGATTTCCTGAAGATGAAGACCAAAAATGTTGTTTAGCCTCAATAAATATTGAACCCCCGAAGAAATTCATATGAAATGAGATAAGGGATCGCATAAACACTCAGCATATAAAAGCACTCATACCCAAACAGCACTATTACTATTATTTTGGAGTCGTTTTCGATAACTTCCACCCACTTTTCGCGTCAATTCGCCCGAGGTCTTCGCGAATTTCTCCGCCGCAGAGTCCTCCCTAATTTGTTTCTACCAAGATGCTAATATTGGAATTAGGCTAGGTTTTCCCGATTTAGCTAGTTCTGATTTTATTCTCTAAGGATTCTCCGCATTTATGAAAAAAAAACTACTCCAAAATGCAAGTAATGAAAACGAAAACAATTCTTTGGCACAACATTTTCCAGAGCAGCATTTTCGAAAATGTGTTGAATGTTTTCGGGGAACAAATGTTTTCGCATTAATTTTCGATGTCCTACGTCGGTTTTAAAGCTGCCAGTTTCCCGTGCGGCATCTGTATATTTTTGTTTAATAATGGCGGAAATAATGAAAATTTTCTTCAAATAAATCTAGAAACTTTAGAAAAGAAGTTAAAATGCCAAAATTTGGTTGACCGATCAACAACTATTTGTAAATTAATTTCCGCCAAATGTTGTACAGCTAATTAGGGCATTGTAGCATCGGTCATCCAGAAACACCGAGGTAAATCCAAATCAACCTTGGGAGCCAAAATTGTTAGGTTGACTTGTCGTTAATTAAATTTGGACAGAAAGGTGGCTACATATGGACAAAAATTTGTTTGTTAATCTGGTCTGAAACAAAGGCATGTACTAGTCAAGCTTATTAAGCTGAAAGGCGAAAAATCGGGTAAAATGCTAAAATTGTTATGTTTATTCGATTGTTCCCATCCATGTGATCTCCTCACCAAATACATACAGAATTTCTGGGTCTTTAAAGCTTGGCCTTCTTTTTAAATAAATGCATTTACAAAAATGCAACCGATCAAAAAAACTATCAGACAAAGTCAACGAGTTCTTTCTTAACCGAATTTCGGGACACAATAATTTGACGAAGGGGTTTAATATTTTTCTACACAAAGGCCGCCTTAAACAAATGTACCTCAAATAACCGTCAGCAAATTGTTTGTAGAACTGAGAAAAAGATTTCCAAAATACATAATTTAACCTCGCACAAGCCACCGACTTTTTGACGATTTTTAGTAAATTTTTTAAACTTTAGTTCAACACCTAGTACATATTTTTACGCTTTTGTGTTGATACACATTGTGTTTCTTCGAACTAGCCCGCACAAAACTGCTAAGTGGGCCGCATGCGGCCCGCAGGCCACTTGTTTGACATGCCTGGCTTAGTGGGTAGAGTGGCTAGGGCTTCTATTTTCTGAATTACAGGAGCGTTGGTTCGAGTCCCACAGTGACCAGGATTTTTTGTTTTGGAGCTACTCGCTACTCTTAAATCGCTTTTACAAAAATAACGACATAAATACTATTTTCCTGGTATAATACAGAAGGGCGGCAAATTGTCCACATGCCTGGGGCGACGTAAGCGCTAGAGCGGGCGCCACATTTCATAATTTTCGAGGCCTGAAACTCTCTTTGGATAAAATTCGACGAATAGTGACTTTTAAAAGCCCAATTACTCTGCTTTATTTGCAATACATAATCTCTGTCACATACTGCCACCTGGCGGAGAAATATTAAACTATTAAGTAGCAATAAGTTACAATTTGTGGACTTTAGATAATACAGTCGAACCTCTCTATGTTAACCACTCTATAAAGTGACCATCTCTATAAATTGACCATCTTTTTTCCACCCTTGTACCTTCAACACAATGTTAACCCAATGCTGCCCGAGCAGTTTTTTGACGAATTTTAATATTCTTTTTTAGTAAAACATATCTATCATATATGGTTTGTTTATAATAAATTTAGTACAAAATTAAAAATATTTATTCAAAAACTGTACTTTTTTAACGTATGAATTCAGAAGCTACCATTTCGTTTTATTTTCGCCTTTAATCCTGATCGAGTAATCCGGCTATCTATCTACTGCTGTCCACTAGCTTAGTATTGTTTGTGTTACGATCAAATGTAAGAATCATCGAATGCATCAATGAATCTCTCTGTTATTTTGTAATCCCCGCAGGGGGGTCTGTGTCCTTGTGACACTCAGCCAAGGAAGGCTGTTTGTAGTGGGACAGAGATCTTTGGTGGATTGCGACACCACGTACCCGAGCAGCGCAGGGAGGCCCCTTGTATAGTTGATACGCCATGGCGTGGATCTGTGCAAAGACCATTCGGGCGATGACGCTCCCGTGCTCCCGAGTCATGTATGGGTAGCTCACGACATGGCTGACTTTTTTCCCTATTCGTTCGGAAAGGCAGTCATACAAGTCGAACACGATACGCAGTGTCTCCTCGTAGGGGAGGAGTCCATTATAAGCGGTCGTGTAGAGTTTCGGAGTTAGCGGCTTCGCATAACCCAAGCCACGAAGGGACTAGTTAGGGAGAATGGCCTTGGTGAAAATGCCTACGCGCCTATATCTAACTAGTTTGTGGATTGATGGCCACACGTCCTGAGTCAAATTGCTGCTTAGTAAACGGATGGGGGCCACCCCAATGTGAACGGTAGCGCTACGAGTCTGCTTTAAGCAGACGAGTAGTAACAGGTCCAACGAACCTGGGATGTGCACATCTGAATTTAACGTTAGGCCTAACCATTAGGGGGCCGAAGGTTGATCACACCTGCTAAAGAGAAGTCTTTAGCGAATAGTGTACCTCGGGGATGGGTGAGCCCCCTTCCTCCTTGGAGTTGGTCTCGAGGGGGCTGTCGGTTGTTAAGCAAGACATCGAGCTGGTGATGTAGCCCCGGGGTTGGGTTCCTGATGGTGAGTGCATTCACTGGATGGAGAAATCCCCATCTGGCAACAAGATCCGTGCCAGTAAAATAACCGGAGGTCCAAACCGCTTTCGCAAGGACCGGCCTTACCGATGGTAAGGCTAGGTGACCCTTAGACGGAAAACCCCGTAGATGGTATACTTGTTATTTTGTAATGACACCAACTCTTAGTCTTTCGGGACAGCCTGTGCCAATGTTGGTAAAACTCTTTTTACCAGGATCAGCCGCAAGTTCATCAGTGATATTTTGGTAGTTTTTACTGTAAAATTTTTATAGTTATTAAAACATTTTCATTGGATTTGCACCCGCAGTATTACCTATTATTGCGATGAACAGGAACTCCTACGTGTCTATCGTATGATATTTCATACACGAAAAGTAAATGATAGTGTAGAAGGTGTAATGAACAGGAACACTTTTAAACGGGTATCCATCTATTTTACAGGGACCTTACGCCGGCCTTAAGGCGGCTCAGACCGACCGGTGTTTGCCACACTCCGATCGGTCTGGGGCCGCCTTTACACCGACCATAGTCTGGCAAACAACGCGCAAAAGACCGGTGCAAGAATAATACCTTGGATTCGCTCAACCACACTGCTGCACGACTTTCGTATCAATCTTTTGCACGGGGTTGGCCACACTCCGGTCGGTGTGGGGCCGGCTTCAGACTTATTTCAACGATCACCATCAAAAATAATTATTAACACAAGCGTTTATATTTGGACGTAAACTTATAGGTTGCCACTTGCCATTTTTGGGAAAAATGAAAACCTGCTATTTTTTCGCCACTCTCTCAAACTTGCATTTTAGCAAAAAAGGACAATTCGATATTTTTTTCTGATGCTAAACACTCCAAACTATGAATCCCACTTAATTTTTTTTTTACATTAATATTAGTAGTATGTTAAAATATATATAAATGCAAAGCCGATCCTTGTTTACATATGATATATCAAATGGTGGGCACGAATGGGTATCTGCCTCCGTAAGATGACCATACAATCTCTATCTTGACCAATAATTGTTCGCCCTTGGGTGGGCAACTTATGGTGGTTTTACTGTATTTCCAGAACAATCAACTTTAGCTGATTACGTTGTGATGCAAAATGAAAAAAAAAACATGAAGAAAGGTTTTAATATCAAGTACAGTAGACGCTCAAAAATTAATATATAAAGTTTGAATTTTTCATTATGTCTTGATTGCCGATAACGGTAAAAATATGAGTGATATTTTTTTCGTAACCTTCACCATATCATCCGGCTTCCGGCTTGACTGGATCTTTTGCCGCGCACCCTGTATGCATTTGTATACAATTTCATATAGACTGCGCTTCTTTAAGCCTAAGGTCACGTTCATTTGCACCTGATTTGCATAAATTTGATATATATTTATTTTAAACATCTACTTGCACACATTTATTCTATCTTTTTTTTGTTTTTTTTTTTTTTTTATTATACAGGGTGTCCCATTCATGGTGGAGAATATTTTAATGGTAGGTAGTGTAGCTCATTTGGAGAAAATTAATGTACAACGGGACCCCTCTATTTTTAACCGTTACAATGTTATAGCATTTTTGTCAAAATGCACGATTTGCTGAACTAAATCAAAATTTGCCACACTTTCTGAAACTACATATAATTTCCAATAAAACGACACCTCTCCCGTTACGAAGTTGCTCGTATCTTCCGAGATACACCCGTTCAAACTTTAAAGAAATTGTAAAATTGTTTTTTTCATAAAAATTCAAATAATAAAATCGTATGCAATTTTAAAATGTCTTTAAAGTTTGAACGGGTGTATCTCGGAAGATACGAGCAACTTCGTAACGGGCGAGGTGTCGTTTTATTGGAAATTTTATGTAGTTTCAGAAAGTGAAGTCATATCTCGGATGAAATGATTGGTGGTGTGGCAAATTTTGATATAGTTCAGCAAGTCGTTCATTTTGACAAAAAATGCTATAACATTGTAACGGTTAAAAATAGAGGGGTCCCGTTGTACATTAATTTTCTCCAAATGAGCCACACTACCTACCATTAAAATATTCTCCACCATGAATGGGACACCCTGTATAATAATGTATCTAATCTACGCCAAGCGCCAAGAAAATTAAATGGAATAGATTGATTTTTTCGGACTTTTAAACTAACCGCTGGCTATAGCGGTCGTGGCATTGGCGTGGCCACCCCGTATAGAACTCCCATGAAATTGAAATTGTGCCGCCGGAATGCAATCAATGAATCTATAGTAATTGCATACAAGCACACACACACACACCTATTTTAAGAGATTGTAAAGAATTGAATAAAAAGATATTACAATTCTTCGTCTAATGCGTTTATGATTGGGCGAAAGGGGCCGCCTGCCAGCCTGCCTAAAAAAAAACCCCAAAACCGAAAACCTGCGGCAAAGCATCATCGTCAGTGAGTGGTCGATATATGCGAAGACGCATCTAAGATTTTCTAATACTCGTATTATTCCCATTCCCATCAGATTTTCTTTTAACGACATGACACTGCTGCATTTAAATGTATGTAGAAAAAAAGTCATTTCTTCTTGGACTCTTGATGAGAATGGTACGTTTACACGGCCATCTATCTACTGTTTTACCTTTCAGTATATCTTCTGTGAGTATCTCTATCTTACGATTATGTGTATAACTGTTATGTTACTGCTATATGGTTGGGTTATAAACCGAATAAGTTTTTTTAAACGATTTTTTCTTCTTCTTCTTCTAAACTGGTTTCCAGCCTGAGACTTTCAATTTATATATTTATAATTCTTTTGCTTCCTTATTCACTCATGTGTGTGATGGTATGGCCCTCGCACAAGCATAACCAATGCTATAGAGGTGGTTTTTGGTTTGGTAGTTAGTTGACTGGTTACGTCGTCATCGTTGTCGTAGTACCAAGATCCAAGAGTGTTGTATAGTTTCACTACCTTGGACCGTGACGGCCATGATTGTATGTCGTTTGAATCTTACCAACCACTATTTATAAAATATGTTGTACACATCTATACGTGAGTCAATTTATATTGATATATATGCACTACCATCTGTGGTCTCTGCGGTGTACAAGAGGTTTAAGGTTTGATTCTAACAAACCCACAACAGATACAAGATATACATATCTACAGTATGTAGTTAACCGTGAGATTCGAGAAAAAATTGTGTTTTTACTGTGTTTGTGCTATTACACTCATAAAAAAAACTAGTAGAAGAGAAGAAAAAGAAAAAACAACATATTGGTAGATTGGTAGACCAACCAACCGGCCATCACAGAGACTTAACCATTTTAACGAAGCTGAAAAAAAATTGTGATAGAAAAAATATCGTTTAAAAGGTAGGTTGTATGGTTAGTTTTTTTTTGTGTCCAATTGGGCTTTAGTATTTAGTTATGCCTTATGCGTTGTCCATTATTTTTGTTGACTCTCTGGTTTGTTGTCTAACCACTGGGGGAGACAATATTCACATCAACACATTTTCTGGTTGGAACTCTACAATTTAATTCTAATTGGAAATTGAAGGAAATTATCCATGATAATGTTCATGATAATAGTTTGGCCAATTTTATAGGATTTAGGATAGTCTCAATTTCAAGGAGGGGTACTAAAAGTCGACTTTTACAATCTCGAAAGTCCTAGTCGAGATTTTTTCCTTTCCTAACTATTAAAAAAAAAAACAAATTTAAAAAAATTGTCATCATTTGCCATATTTTTACTTAAGTCAATTGCAGTCAATTAAAAAATACATTAAAATCTAATACAGAGTAGGTTAGGTTAGGTGAAAGGGCCGCTACGTTTATACCCAGTGGACTTAGACCAAAATTCGGTCCGTTGTGATACCTCCAGCCCGTGCTAAAAATGAATTGGTTGAGCAGTATTGGGCTCACATCACGAAGATCTTCCGTATCATAAAAATACCTGGAAACAAGATAACGGCTTCGTTTCTCGGCCAAAGCAGGACAGTGAAAAAGTAAGTGGTGTACGTTCTCTTCCTCCTCTTCGTCATCACAACTTCTACAGAAGTTATTGGGGGGAATTCGGAGTCTTCTAGCAAGATTTCCAATAGGACAATGCCCCATTATAACCCCCACCACATTACGAATATGCTTTCTGTTCATACTGTCTTTGGATATGGTTTTAATATAGTACAATATATGCAATATATATAGCTATGCTCAAATTTTGACATGTATATGTCTTTGCGGAGGCTACCTGAGAATTACTGGGTGTCGTTCCGTGAAAAAGCGTCACGAAAAACTGTAACGAAAACGTTTAACGCTTAAAATCGACCTTGCCGTAGTTCGATCTTCACCAAATTTGGTATACATTATCCTTTGATCGCTCTGAGTCAGAATCGCCAATCACGATTCCCGATAAGTTGCGGGAATAGCGGTAAATTCGCCATTGAAGCGAACGTAAATTCATCTTTCAATTGGTTCTCCTGGCTCTCCCCGTTGACCGATGTCGACGAAACTCGGATGGAAGTTAAGTGGTTCGATCCTTAATATTTTGGTGCCAGCACTTCTTATGAGGAAGATGTCCTTGGAGACAAAATGTCCTTTTTTCTGTGGGAACGCATTATAAACACTATGTATAAGGATATGGATATCAAAATACAGAATCCGTTGCGACGAGTCTTCTAAAATCACGACAAGTTTATTTTGAGTTTTGTTAAAGGATATTACCACCAAAAAGGACATTTTCCAGCATAGAAAACAGAGTATGGGCATTATGGGTGTCGTTCGAAAGGTGATATTTGAGGGACTGTATGTAATCGGTTTCAAAATAATTAAAAAAAAAATTTAAAAAAATCTGATGTCCCAGGGAGGATTTGAACCATGGTCCAAACCGTCGTCAAAAAGTCAACAACGACCACCAAACCGCCTTGACCACACTGCACCTTATCAGTACGAATAACTTTAGTGATCATCATCATCTGGTCTATAGCCACCACACAGTGCAGTATAGTTAGGTGGAGACGTGCAACGGATGCCTGGTACAATTGCAAATGGCGAGCAGATATTAATTGAATTTTCGATTGCATGTGCGTGCACTTTCGAATTTGCCACATGTAAAACGCACGCGTATCCATAGACCCTCCGATCGATCGGCCAGATTTTTTGATTGCGAGATAAATCGGAAGGTGTATGGGACCATCGGATTCAATTTTTTGATTTGACGTGTGGAACGTATTGCCAGTGCAAGCTGTCATGACAATCATGTGTTCTCAGTTGCCTATTTTTTGACATAAACCTGTGGTCGTTCTTCATGCTGTGGTTGTGGCGGTCATTCTCCATCAAAAGTAGCAATGGATGTCCATCTTCCATAGCCAAAAATGGTATAATTTTCGCTATTTTGTGTTGTG
The DNA here is from genome assembly GCA_949715475.1 of Microchrysa polita. Lineage (NCBI taxonomy): Eukaryota > Metazoa > Arthropoda > Insecta > Diptera > Stratiomyidae > Microchrysa > Microchrysa polita. The sequence continues at coordinate 549,209 of OX454422.1, read as the reverse complement.
TCTTGTGGATCGTGAGACTGTCAATTTCAGATTGGCCGATAAATTGCCTAATGTATGTGCTGTACGGGCGCCAGATCGATTGTGGGTCCAATCGATTGGCCGAGAAATCGTCAGGTTTGTGGCGCCCTTAAGTTTAATAAAGACAAAAGCATAAACATTATCCAGAATTGCATATCCTCATATAAAATATTGATGATGATGGTTTGAAAACGAATGTGCTTATTAGAATTCTGTACTACTTTTTTATTAATTAAAGGTTACATTTATCTTTGAAACACAGTCAATTCCTAAAGTGGGAATCTGATATTATGAGTTCCCAGTTCATACCTGATTTCTATAAAGATACAGGTGACATTTTGTGTCGTGTGCCCTTGAGTGAACCTTGTGAAATTGCACATAGAATTCTTGTCGCACGTCTGCGTTTGTATAAAAATATCCCGTTAACTTGTGATTAGAATGCGCGTTAAATTGATGGTATTATATACATTCTCTGTAGGTCTTTTTTCCAGTAAAATTTTACTAGGCTGATTCTAGTGCATAAAATCACTAAATCATTCTAGCGATTCTGTTTAAATAGAACTGGTATCCACTATTTTAACTAGATTGAATGTAAAATTGATCGAGTCTCAAATAAGACCTAGATATCCAGTTCAATTTTACTAGATGCTCAGCAAATAAGTGATAGATCCCTAGAAAAGCAGTATATTTTACTGATATGCTATTAATTTTTGGTAGAAAACAGTTTTTAATAGTTTTCGCAACTAGAAAATCTAGGAGCTCACATCTAGTTGCGGTTTACTGTATTCTAGTTGAAAAAATCATACTGTGTTCATACTTGGATGGTCGTGTACTATAGCCTGCATTAGTATTCTTACATCATACTAATTCAGCAGTTAAAAAAAAATCTTAAGCAACAGACAAATTTGTAAAAAAAAATAAAATTAAAAATACGGGTTTCGGCGCCCCTAAACCTGGCGCCCGGGGCGACCGCCCCGCTCGCCCCACCCTAAAGCCGGCCCTGTTATCATGTGATGATTGATAGATTTATCGTGCAACCTGTAGTCGATGTAGCCTAGTTGGACATCCGCCAAGCTTGGTGCGCAGGGCAATGTGTTCGAGTCCCCACAGCAGCATATTTTTTTTTTATTAGTGTCCAAAACATTTTTTTTAGCCTGGTGATAATTATATAATTATATATTTTATATATCATAGTAAAACACGTGTGATTATTTTAAGGAAATTAGGATGTGTACGTTGTGTTGCTCCGTGACAAAATGTGACAATGTAAAACATAGCGAAAACCTAACGAAGCTTTAAGTCAGCCTTTTAGTGGTTTTATCATTGTTAAATTTGGTATACATTTTCCTTTGATCGCCCTTACAAACAATCGACAGTCACTGCTGAGTTGCGGGAATAGCGGTAAATTCGCCGTTGAAGCGAATGAAAAGTTATCTTTCAATTGGTTCTCTTGGCTCCCCCTGTGGAGCGATTTGGATGAAACTCGGATGGAAGTTAAGTGGTGTGATCCTTATTATTTTGGTGTTGACACTTGTTATGAGAAAGATGTCCTTGGACAAAAAAGGTCCCTTTTTCTTTAGGAATGCATTATAGTCGATATGCATATCAAAATACAGTATTCGGTAAGTTGAGCCCTTTAAAAGCACCACAAGCTCATTTTGGGTTTTCAAATGATATTATGTACATATGTACCACCAAAAAGGACACTTCTCTAAGGAAACTGAGAATGGGCATTATGGTTGTCGTTCGAAAGTCGATATTTGGGGTACTGTCTGTATGTAATCGGTTTTAAATGATTTTTGGGCTTCTGGAGTGACAAGATAACGGCTGATGCAATGTGGATTATTTTGTAAGCAATAACATATACATGATCTAAGATTTTTCCCCTAAGGGAAAACTTCTCGGTGTTTTTTTTCTAGAAGTTGCCTGGAAGGCTGTAGCTCGGTCAATCGCTAATCTGTGTTTCGCCCGGTAATCTTACCGTGAGCAAGTAAGCCTGACTTTTTTTCATTAGAAAAATGCAACACAGACACAGTGAATTATTATTTAAGAATTGTTAAGGCTAAGATTCGATTTATAGGACTCGAATACCAAGCGTTTTCATTTTAAAATTTTCTTAGTTTATATAGCAATACAATAGGCTGATATTCCGCCTTTTTTGCATCGTGTGACTCCTAATTGTTTTTCAAAAACTGTGGCAAAAACATGGCTGTGGCCAAACCCAAAATTTTGTCAACACCATCATTTTTATAGGGCGAGCATGTAATATAAATCTAAATCTATGAGACTTCAACAAAGAGAGGAGGTGGTGTTTTGGTAGCTATCAAAACAACATTCCCATCTCATGAAGTTGAGCTTTTTCATAAGGACGTGGAACAGATATGTGTTTCTATTAATGTTTCTAGTAGCGAAAAAATATACATTTTTAATAGCTATTTACCACCTTTGAGTTCAGTTGATGTTTATAAAAAACATTTAGATAATATCTCCAGTTTATCCTTTGAGGAAAAAGACAAATTGATCGTCGTTGGGGATTTCAATCTTGGTAATATAAGTTGGTACTGGAACGACGACGAGAAAAAAATTCTGCCGCGTAATTTACATCTCGAGTGTGAATTTGTTCTAACAGATTGTTTATTTGCCATGGATTTGATGCAAATGAACTTTGTTAAAAATTCAATTGGTAGAATTTTAGATTTGATTTTTGTTAGTACTGATTTCAATGCTTCTGTAATTAAAGTAGATAAAACATTTTTGCCCAATTCAATGCACCATAGTGCTCTTCTTCTTGAGTTTGTTTTTTTTATGATTACATTGAAGAAGAGGCAGAAGTTACTCTTACTAGAAATTTTCAAAAAGCTGACTTTACAAAATTAAATTCAATATTTCGTAATATGGATTGGGCTTCAGTTATATCAATTAGAAATCTTGCTGAAAGTTATACAAATTTTAAATCAATTTTATTGGAAGCTATTCATAAGTACGTTCCTTTACAAAAGAAAAAAATAAAAGCAAAAAATTCTTAAGGTAGTAAAGAATTGTTGAAACTTAAAAGAGCTAAAAATAAAGCTCATAAGTTGTATAAGAAGTCATCCTCTCTTGCCAATAAAGAACATTCCTTCAGATTGAGAAGAGAGTATGAATTAATGAATAAAAATCTTTACAAACAGTATATTGCGAGAGCTGAAAATAATATAAAAAATAACAGTAAGACATTTTGGAGTTTTATAAACAGCAAGCGCAAGAATACAGGAATACCCAAAAATTTAGAGTTCAATGGCAATTTTTACAACGATGTTCAATCGGTTTGTGATGGATTTGCTAGATTTTTCAATTCAGTTTACGAAGTTCCAGACTCCGTTTCACCAGAAATGAATACTAACACCAAGCCAAGCCACAGTGCATTGGTCCCTCGGATAGCTCAGGAGGACCTTACGAGTGCTCTTGAGATTTCTGAGGATGACCTATTGAATGCTTTCCGTGATCTTGATGTTAGTATTCAGGCCGGACCTGATGGCATTCCTAATATATTTTTGAAGAATTGCATGCAATCGTTATGTCGTCCTTTAGCCTTTATTTTTAATTTGTCCTTGTCTTCAGGTGTTTTTCTTGATGAATGGAAAGTTTCGTACATAACCCCTGTTCACAAAAAGGGTCCGAAACATCTTATTGATAACTATAGACCCATAGCCAAACTATCAGCAATACCGAAGTTGTTTGAAATGCTTATGAAAAATAAAATAGATGTTTTAATTAGCCGTTTAATATCACCATGTCAACATGGATTCCTTAAAGGAAATCAACTACAACAAATTTGGTATCATTCACTAAATTTGTTGCAGATGGTATTGAGCAGGGAATGCAGGTTGATGTGGTTTATACCGATTTCTCGAAGGCTTTCGATAGAGTAGATCATAATATCTTACTTAAGAAACTAGAAAATTTAGGTATACAGTCGGTTTTTCTTAGCTGGGTGAAATCCTATCTAACGGATAGGACGCAGTTGGTAAAGTTGAATGGCTGTACATCGCGCTCTATCATAAAGTGTTCGTCAGGAGTTCCACAAGGAAGCCATTTAGGACCACTTTTCTTTTTAGTTTTCGTAAACGATATCATACAAAATTTTAAATTCGTGTATGCCGATGATATGAAAATCGAAATGAGAATACGCAATATAGGTGATTGTCTTAACTTGCAATCCGATTTAGAAAAACTGCAAATTTGGTGCCTTAATAATAATTTAAATTTAAATGTTAGTAAATGTAAAGTACTTAGCATATATAAATTGAAAACTCCGATCTTCTTTGAGTACTCCTTAACAGGTAGTGTTCTTCAAAGGGTTGAAATATCAGATCTTGGTGTAATTTTCGACCATGATCTTTCATTTCGACAACACATTGATTACATTATTTCAAAAGCGAATAGTATGTTAGGATTTGTTAAACGTAACGCTCGTGAATTTAATGATCCTTTTACCTTAAAAATATTGTTTACAGCTTTCGTTCGCTCCCATTTGGAATATTGTTCTATTGTGTGGAATCCGTTCTATAAGGTTCATATCGAGCGTATAGAAAGAATTCAACACAATTTTACACGGTTTGCTATTTATCAAATTGGCTGGCGTTTCAAGCCAGAATATAAAACTCGCTGTTCCTTATTGGGTTTACAAGCTTTAGATTATAGAAGAACGTTTTTAAACGCTATGTTCATTAGAGATCTGTTTTGCTCTCATATTGTTTGTGAAGATATATTAAATAACTTTGAAGTCAGAACTATTCCTCACAATTTACGGCGGAACAACCTTCTTGTTCAGCCTTATCATAGAGTAAATTATGGTCTTAACGAACCAATTACAAGGTCAATAATTCTTTATAACAGTTTGAAGGACTTAGTTAATTTTAATTGCATTAACAAATTAATTTTTAAAAGAAATTATTTTGATAAATTTCCTTATTAATTTATTTTTTGTTTTAGATTTTATTTTATCGATCTGCTAGAGTTTACACTCGATTGATTGATTAATCACTTACGTACGCATAGTAAGTAAAGTGATGCCGAGAAGCCCTGTCCCGGGGCAGAAACTTCTGTGAGGCAACAAAAAAAAAATATTGTTTGGAAAATTTTAGATCCAAATTTTAAGAAAAAACCATTGAGAATAACCTTGTTCGATAAGTAGTACCTCAGCTGCACGCGTTTTGACTTTTACTCCAGATTACATCCAACTGGGCTATGAATTCTTTTTAGACCCGTGGCTGGTCTAAACTTAGTGCTACAGAGGGTCGAGGTCTGCGAATAGTGTAGCCCGGGAAAAGGATTAACGTGCGGTTAAGCTTTCATCCAGTTTTATTTACCTAATGGATAAGCTTGCAGTCGAAGTTTAAAATATTCGGAAGACTGAAAATATGACACTCATTCTTTATATGGTCCTTAAATTTAATGAGAGAGACCTTAATGTAATATGTCCTTTATTCTAACGGTTAGAAATTCCTTTCAACAACAATGTTATAAATGATCCATTTAAGCCACGGAATAATCAAACACGAAAATACACGGAATCCTCCCAGAAGACAAACCTAAAAGAAAGATTAAAATTTTGAAATATTAGACGAAACGAGAGAGAGTAGGTAACAAAATACCCTACATGCGTGACAAATTTTCAGACAGATTTAATTTTAAATTCACTAAAAGTTTAATTTAGTTTAAATATATATACCTAACGTTTGCCTGTCTTTTTTTCTTATTTTTCCAGATAACACCGTCTTTTCCAATCGACGTCGAATCAAAATTAAGAAAAATTCAAAACTCTTCCCAAACATACGAACATGATATTGTCCAGAACACGAACATTAATTCATTCAATTCCGCCAAAGAAGAAGACGTTTTACAATTTTTTCCATATGTTTGGATCCACCGATGTAAACTCCACCTAACAAGTAATATCCCGTGTTTGTTGGCTACGACCGTCGCATTAGATAGATAGATATACTTGAAATTGACTTGTGCCTTTATCGCTATCATACACAACCGACCATCCATCTGTTCCTTATAAAAAATAATGCTCTATTGCGGCAAGTACCTGCAAGTAGTTAGAACGACAATCTGCAGAACGAACCTAGATATAGGAGGCCGGCAAAACGCGTCGACTATACGCACCATAATTGCCAATTGGTCGCAAGGGAATAAATAAATATTTATCATCATCATAATATTAGATACACAGCGCACAGGAGATCTATACAAAGTGTGTGTCTGTGTAACTTAACAAATTATTGTCACGTTAACACCGAAGAAGAAAAAACACAGCCTACAACCACCCCCTAAATTGCCCAAGTGCTTCTTGTGGTGTCAACAAAAGATTGAAAATTGTAAGCAATTTATCAACGTGTCAACGTGTCGTCCGACACATCAGGAGGAGAGAGCAGAAAATTAAGAAGCTGCGCGCCCGCGACCCGAGCGGCCAGTCAACCGTTACGCACTTACAACCAACTTACGACAACGACATTAAGGGTTCAAGTGTTGACTTCCTTGCGATAATCGCTAAATTGAAGAAAAAAAAAATAAGACGAGAAGAACTCACGCACTCAATGCGACAGACAGAGGAAACTAGATGAATGAATCTGATTGACGGCGCTCTGAAATTATAACATGTTGCTCGTCGGTATCACAAAAGTGCAAATGGATTTACAACGATCAAATAAAAGAAATTTATCTTGACCCCGTAGACAGCAGCCAGGGGCGCGAGAAGTGAATCCCATTTTTAGAAAGGTCAAGGAGCTTTTGTGTCCTGTACTAAATTCGACACACACACACACAGACTTACGTGATTAGTGTATCCAGGGCGAAAAACCATAAAAGATACCATTAAAATAAAAAATCCATTAAAAATGGCAATCGATTGTAGGCATATTTATAAATTTTATTGGCTTGTTGTGACCAGTCATTTAGTATGGGGTGTGACAGGATGGGCGCCCGATTTAAGGCCAAAATTGGAGAAACTGGACGCCACGGTGAAGCCCACCATGTTTTTTGGCAACACAACCGACTATTTTAAGATACTCGATCAGGACGATAGTACAATATTAATCGGAGCAAGGTGGGTTGGAAGTTTTGCCTTTTGTATAGGGTCTCCATTTGATGATTTTTGATCTATGGAAATTTATAATATTTCCCTCTGTCTTTCTTTCTTTCTTTTCGCAGAAATACCGTCTATAATTTAAGTCTCATCGATTTACGCGAACGTGAACGTATCGAATGGATATCATCGGATGCGGATCGTGAATTGTGCGCCCTTAAGGGACGATCCGAACGGGATTGTCAAAACTATATTCGGGTGTTTGCCCGTTTGGATGATAAACGGATTATGGTGTGCGGTACAAATTCGTATAAGCCACGCTGTCGAACATATGCAAATTTTCATAGCACAAGTGTCGATGAACGTACGTTTGAGGAGAGCGAGGCGCAAGGACGATGCGCGTATAATCCGCAACATAATAGTACCTATGTGTTTACGGGTAAGTTTTTGAGAAGTGTTTTTGTTTTGTTTCAGGGAACGATATGATATCCCCAATTACTAAATCCTTAAATATAAACAAATCTCCAAAAATGAAATCTCCAGAAAGAAAATCCCCAAATTAGAATTTTTAAGAGCGCATTCCGTTTTTTTTTTTGATTGTATCGTAATAGCTAAATTTCCGCTTTTGATAGGACGAGACGATATCCCCAATCACGAAATCGGCAAAAACAAAATCTCCATAATCAAAATTCCCAAACATAAAATACCGAAACTGAAAATTTCTGAACAGAAAATCCCCCAACACAAAATCGATACGATATCCTCAATCACGAAATCTCCATAATAAAAATCCCCAAACATAAAATTCTCAAAATCTCTGAACAGAAAATCCTCAAACGAAAAACTCACGTTTTCAGCGTCCAAACGTGGGGTTTCAACGTGTCGGTTCACTTAACCCTCATAGATGTGTTTTTAGTACCCATGCGCACTCCAAAAACATAGAAAATTTGGGGGGATCATGTGTGGGTATTTTGATTAATCCCCAAACACCAAATCCCCAATCCTCCATTTTTTAAATACAGCCCATTTTTTTGACTAAATCCAATCAGCTAAATTTATGCTTTGGATAGAACAATGCGATATCTCCAATCACGAAATACGCAAAAACAAAATCTCCGTAATCAAATCCCCAAAAACATGAAACTCTGGAAATCTTTGAACAAAAAATCCCAAAATACAAAATCGTTGATCCGAATTCCTCACAACGACTTTTGCAGAAGTTGTTGGCAATGATTAAGAAGAGGAAGAGTGCGCTAGTTTTTTCTAATTTTCTTTTTATTTTTGCAGACGGTCAACTCTATTCAGCCACAGTTGCTGATTTCTCCAGTGCCGATCCGCTCATTTATCGTGAGCCACAACGAACCGAACAGTACGATTTGAAACAATTGAATCAGCCGGATTTTGTTAGTGCAATGGAAATGAATGGTTATGTGATATTTTTCTTTCGTGAAATTGCCATGGAATATATGAATTGTGGAAAGGTAAGCATAAGTAGAGACTTCCCGAAGATCCAAGCTTTAACATGTCGACTGAATCGTCTACCTTCAAGCTGTCCATATTTCGTGAATTAAAATCTTTTTTTTTTCTATCTTTTACAGGCAATTTATTCGCGCATAGCGCGTGTATGTAAAAACGACAAAGGAGGGCCGTACGGTTTCGCCGATCGTTGGACATCCTTTTTGAAGGCACGTCTGAATTGTTCGATGCCCGGCGAATATCCTTTCTATTTTGATGAAATTCGTAAGTTCAGATTTGTTGAATTTTCAATCCATTTTACTGAAAATTTATTCAATTTTCTAAAATTTACCGTTACAGAGGCGACAAGCAAAGTTATCGAAAGTCTCTATCTCGATCGTCGAACCTCGATCATTTATGCCGTTTTCACGACATCACAAAATGCCATTCCCGGTTCGGCTGTCTGTGCTTTTAGTACGGAAGATATTTTGGAGGCGTTCGATGGGCCGTATAAGGTACAGCGCAACAGTACGTCAATATGGATGCCAATGTCGGTTGATAATTTGCCAGAACCACGACCCGGTCGTTGTGTTGATGATTCACGAACGTTGCCCAGTTCGGTGGCGAGTTTTATCAAAACTCATTCGCTGATGGATACAGCAGTTCCGGCAATTTACGGACGACCGTTATTTACGAGCGTTAGTTTCCAGTATCGTCTAACGGCCGTGGCGGTGGATGCTCAAGTCATTGCTAAAGATGGTGCTGCCTATGATGTGGCATTTGTCGGAACTGGTAAGGCGATGATTGTGAAGGGTGGGTCCAGCAAATTAAGCATTTTTCTTTTTCGCATTTACAGACAATGGTCACGTGATAAAATTCATCAACATTCCTTCGTCGAACAACGGTTCGTCCAGTGACATGGAAACGGTAGTCATCAGTAAAATTCAAGTCATCGACGGAAGACCAATTCGTGAGTTGACCGTAGCGCCAGGGGCGGAAAAATTGATTGTTGTCGCTGACGGATATATTCAATCCGTGCCGCTGCATCATTGCTCGCAAATGCATACTTGCGGAAAATGTGTCGATCTGCAAGATCCTTATTGTGCGTGGCACATCAAGGATCACGAGTGTCGTTCGATACAATCGATAGCGAATCCTAGTCTGTTGGAGTATTTCGTACAGAATGTAACGTCACCCAAGTCGGGACGAATGATGTGCGAGGAGCATGGCGGTGGCGGGGCAGGAGGTGCCGGCGGTGTTGGTGGTCGAAGTGGTGATCATGGCTATATAGCCGTTCAGCCGGCACACGGAACACTGTCAGCTGTGGCGCAACGTCCGTTGAATTATCCCGATGTTCAGGACGGTGATGATGATGGCAATTCGTTGGAGAATACCATTTCGCGTAAGTATAAATTAGGATTGTGCCGTGGAGCATTTGATTTTATTGTGATTTTTGCTGTCATTGCAGATCATTTGGTGAATGATGCCAATAATATACAATTGGCCAGCAGCAGTTTGCATTGGTTTTGGCTGATTGCGTTGCCGTTGATGGTACTTTTTCTCATCATTGGCATAGTCATTGGGCGTGTGCTGACAAAGAGAGCCGTGCAGAATTCCCCGTTTGCCGAGCATCGTAATGAGTTGACATCGTAAGTATTAAACAATAAAAAAAAATGGAAATGCATTTTGTCGATTCGCCTTTCAGCTGTAGGTTCCTTATCCGAAATTGTTTCGGACCAGGAAATTTTAAGGATACGACGAAGTCTTTGCAGAAATTTGTCGGTGTACTGCTGACAGCTCGCATACAATACGGGGTCATTGTTTAGATTTATTTTGGTCAGTACCCTGGTAGATTTTCTAACGTAGAAACATTTTTTTTTTGCAAACGTCACTTCACACCTACGCGTATATCTGCTTAATTTTTGCAAGAGGATGTTTCAAGAATTCTGATATTGCAACTTGCACAGTATGCAACAATAACAAGAATTCATATTTTTCTAGAAAACAAAATAGTCAAAAATTGGGAGGGGCTAGTTGCGCCACTACTACCGTGAGAAATATGGCCATTTCTTCTCCATACTTATACTCAATTTTTTTTTCACAGCAATTACAATTTTTCTCTTTTTCTCTCTTCACAGATCTCGTCCGCTCAATTCACGCACGAGCGGCAAAGACACCAATCTCCTAATGAATGTCGGACCGCGCAACAATAAACGTGACAATCTGGAAAATGAATTTGTCGTTGGCGACAAAGATCGCAGTCATGAGTGTAAAAACTCGACAGAGAATCTCGAAAAAGTGGTGCATTGTAAGACGACGGGAACACTGACAAAAGTCAAGAGTACGTATATTTGAGAAAAGTTGATTTTTTTTTAAATTAAGTAATTAATTTCTAAGAGAAGAACAAAACGAAACAAAAACAAAAAAATAATTTTAATGAGGCTGACAAAAAAAATGAAAACTTGTTAGAAATATTGGACGGAGAGGAGTTGGTATAAAAAAAAAGAAATGCAGTTGCGGAATTTTTGTAGAAAAAAGAAATAAATTTAATTGTATTTCAAAAGAAAGAAATTTGTACTATAAAAAATCGATCTAAGTGGCTTTGCAATATTTGTTGAATTAAAAAAAAAATTAAATTATTTTCTGAATAAGAAAAACTAGAGCTGGGCTCTATATACCTTACGAAATGTTACGTCCTTTGTTTATTTTTGTTGTTGTTTTTTTTTTTTTCGAAAATGTCCGCAACAATGCATTCTTCTTTCGACTGATTCATTCACCTCCATCCCATAACGGAGTTTGGGGGAAATGAAAATGAACTTTCCATATTTTTGATCGAATAAAACTAAAATAAATCATACAAAAAAACAGAACAAAGGGAAGACTCAGTTTCCCTTATGTGTATTATATAGTATAGGATATTTTCCCCAGACACATATATAAGCGAAAAATATAAAATAAACAAACAAAATTCTACAATGCAGATGGTACAGTTATATTTTTTCTATCTATTAAAAAAATAATAAAAATAGATTTAAAAATTAAGATAATGTAACAAAAAAACAAAACGAATTTGTGATATAGCGTTTTCTAAATTATCTAGGGTAAGTATAGATATTTTATAATGAATTAAATTTAAACAACTTTTTTTTTGATACAATCGATAGTGCTATAATAATTATTTGCGCAATTATTCTCCATATCTCTATATGCATGAAGAGGGGCTCCTAGTTTTTCCATTTTAAAATACATAAATAAACAAGAAGTACCGTTATAATTTACGTAAACCAGCTTTCAGGAGTCGGCGAACGCTGAAGCTTCCGCTGTCACTCCTCGCATGTGTTTTCCCTGACAATTTCTTTTAATGCCCAACGAATTTAAACTACATAGCAATTTTAGAGTGAGTGAAAGAGAGAGACAGAGAGATAGAGAGTGAGAGAGAACGCGAAAAGCTAACAAGAAGCAAATTAAAGTAATCAGAACAAACAAAAAACAAAAATAAAACAATATAAAAAAAATCCGTCCTGAACACACTATTTCATAAGAGCTATATCGAAACAAAATGAATGGGGGATTGGAAAAACATTTTCATCCACAACCGCCTTACCCCTTAAATTATTCTTATTCTTATCATGTGCAAAACACCACCCGAAGAGGGGTAATATATGATATAGGCTTTAATAAGCAAGCACGCACACACACAGACACCAACAACATACATACACTGTGTGCACTATACAAATTTAATGTGTAATAATAATTATTATTATTAATAATTAAATAGAAATGGAAAGAAAAAAAAAATATTTTAATACATAATTATATTTATTGAGTCAGCATTTAATTCAGTTAATTTATGTACAGTTATGCACGCGTATAGATGAGCGAGAGAGATAGAGAGAGAAAGAAAATACAATTTAAAAATGACTAAGTCAATAAGTATTTTAAGTATTTTGCATGTATTTAAAAAAAAAGTATACAAATTAAAAAAGCCTTACATATGTAAGTAGTGAAATACAATTACATATAAATATTTACAAATTGAAGAAATCGAATTGTGGAAATTTTCTTTTTATGTTTTGTTTTGTGTTTTCTATTTTTTTTTTATTTCTATACTATTGAAAAAAATTGCGAGAACACATTTTTTTGTTCTTTCTATACTATCGAAAAATACGAGAATAAATGTGACAAAAAGAAAAATGCTGTACGAAACAAAACAAAAAAAAGCAAAATTGAAACGAAAAGCATTTATTATGTCTTCTACATATACATATATGTATACACATGCGCTATATATTGAATATAATTTTTTTTTCTAAGACATATACTGTACATATATATATTTTATATTGTATAAGATTAGATAGTTTTGTTAGTTTTTAGAACATATGGAAATTTTATATACATATATATATAGCTTATATATTGTAAAATTGAATTCTAAAATAAAAACAAAAAATGTATAAAATTATATAAAATTTTATGTTTTTTTTTATTTTAAAAATTTATTTTAGTGTAGCTTATTTTTGGGAAAATACTTGTGGGGTGTTGCTGCCAAAAAAAAAGGTAGCGGCACTTTTCCACCTTTCGGTGGCGGACGCTGTGGCTAATTAGCCATTTCCGCAGTTTCATTTCTGTTTTTTTTTTGCTATAGTGGGGCAGGTTCAGCAAAAATAAGCGTTTTAAGCAAAATATTACCTTTTGGAACCGCGAGATGAAACTCATCATGGCGCTTGATTATTATTATTGATTTGTCCAAAAAAAAAGCCAAATTACCTGATTTTCCTTTGGGAGTTTACGGACTTAACGGCCCAATTTGCTTTGAGTTTTTTCCACGCATTATTATCAAATATTAGTCCAAGCGAAGATATCAACTTGCCTTTACTTGTCGGCATATGTATTTTGAAATTTCGTACTCTCGAGCGCCGACACTGGTTTTGTTTAACAAGAGTGAATAACGGTTAATTTATTTTGACGAAATTAAAATACATATCTGTAGCATTAAATATGCTCAATATTTTTCCGATCCTTTTTCGGACTCTCGTGTTATAGAGAAGCGAAAATATGGCGATCATTCAGCTGTGGGTAAGTAAATATGTATTATGGATGTAGAAGGCTCATTCAGCGGGATATTTCAAGAGTATTGGCGTTTAAAAAATTATTGCCGTTCAAAGATGCGAGGATCCAAGAGGACAGAAAAGTCGGAAAACGTAAGGCGACCAACTTTCTCAAAATTTAATGCGAGTCATAAGATTATATGAGTATTCGAACACGCATTGTATACGGCACGGTGAGCCGACGCAAAGCGGCTCAAATTTTTAGAGGGCCCTTTCAGAGTTTTTTTTTAAAGATGACCCTCAGAATATTCGAAAACACTTTGTATGTGTAATGTGTTCCTGTAGAATACTGTAAGGAGGCGAGGTGCGAGTTCCAATATTCAGAGGATCGTCTCTTCTTCTTCTTCTTTATGGCACGATAGCCCGACGTCGGGCCTTGGCCGCCTGGATTGAAGACCTCCAATTGTCGCGGTCACGCGACGTTGTCCTCCAGTTCCGAAAGCCTAGAGTCTGGTGGGCGTCCTCACATACAGAATGCTCCCATCGGGGTCTCGGTCGTCCACGCAATCTGGCTCCGTCCACTCGTTGCGCGTTCATCACCTTTTTGGGCATGCGATCGTCGTTCATCCTTTGGACATGTCCCGCCCATTGCAGTCGCTGCAATTTCACGATCTTCGACACCTGTAGCTCATCATACTGCTGATACAACTCAAGGTTGTACCGGATGCGCCATTCACCTCGTTCACGAACGGCCCCGAAGATTTTTCGGAGAACCTTTCGCTCGAATGTGTCCAACAGGTGTTCAGAGTTTTGGGTTAGGGTGCATGCCTCGCAGCCATAGCATAGCACAGGTCGAATTATGATTTTATACACGTGGAGCTTCGTCTTCCTGTGCACCAGGACCAGCTTCGAATTCATAATTTGGAGGACCACAAAATAACACTTATTAGCTAGTTGTATCCGTCGCTTTATCTCATCTGTTTCGTTGGCGTCCTTTGACAAATTGCAACCCAGGTAAGTGAAGTTGTCTACATACCCTATATTGAGGTCCCCCACTGTGATGCTTGAATTTACTGGCGTTCTAGTTTTTGGTTGCATCATGACCTTGGTTTTAGATTCGTTGATATGTAGTCCAACTTCTTTGGCGGCGTTATTGAGATTATGCAGGAGGATTTCTGCATCACCCAATCTTCGAGACATGATGTTGATGTCGTCGGCGTAAGCTACTAGTTGAGTCGACTTAATGAGTAGCGTTCCGCTGCTGTCCAAATTCATGGCTCGAATTACATACTCCAGAGCCAGGTTGAAGAGCGTCGGCGCCAGCCCGTCGCCTTGCTTGAGTCCAGTACGAGTTTCAAATAGGTCAGTGAGTCTGTTCTGAACTCTGACCTGCGAGACGGTATTAGTCATCGTCATCCTTATGAGTCGCACTAGCTTAGCCGGTATACCAAAATGCAGCAGAATGTTGTACAGTACACTTCGATCGATACTGTCGTATGCCTGCTTGAAGTCGACAAATATTTGGCATACGTCGATGTTATATTCCCAGCACTTCTGGAGTAAAAGCTTCGCTGTAAAAAGCTGATCTGTCGTCGAACGACCAGGTGTAAAGCCGCCTTGGTACTCGCCAATGATTTCTTTTGCGTACGGATTAATTCTATTTTCAAGAATTTTAGATAAAATCTTATAAGTCGTACAAACTAATGAGATGCCTCTGTAGTTCTCACATTTCAACTTTACCCCTTTTTTGTGGATTGGGCAAATTATACTTTTGCGCCAATCTTCCGGGATTATTTCGTCGTTCCATATTTTAACGATAAGTGTGTGTATAGCCTTAACAAGGCTCTCCCAACCATGCTTCAGCAGTTCAGCTGGAATCTCGTCAGCGCCCGGGGCTTTATTATGTTTCAGTGATTGCATGACGAGATCAACTTCTTCTATTGTTGGGGGTTGAACGGGAGGGCCTGTTTCAGCCGTCAGCTCCAGCGCTTCTTGTGTGGGGTTGTTCGGTTGAACATTAAGGAGCTCTTCAAAATGTGAGGCCCAGCGTTTATCAACGCTATCGGTGTCGCTAATTATATTGCCATCTTTATCCTTACAGAGGCTGGTCCTGGGTTGGTATCCACTTTTAATTGAATTAATTAGCTTGTACGCTTGTCTACTGTTTCTACTAGCTAGTCTTTGGTTTATTTGCATCAACTGCTCGTCAGGATGCTTACGTGTCTTACGTCTAATTAACCTATTCGAAAATCGTCGAAGCTCGTCATAATTTGTTTTTTTGGCTCTAGTTGCGCGTTCGGTCCATTGGCGATATGCCTCGTTTTTCGCATCTACCGCATTTTGACATTCCTCGTCAAACCAATCATTTTGGGCTCGCCGGGCTTTGTATCCCACAACCTCCTCTGCGACCCCTTTGATGGTGTCTTTGAGTGTATCCCAAATCTCAAGGGCGCCTTTGTTGCTGATGTTATTTAGCAATGGCGTCAGCTTCCCATCAAGGGCAGTCGTATAAGTGACCACCGTAGCATCATCCAACAATTTGTCAACCGCAAAAATTTTTGCCGGGTTGAATCTCAAATGATGCACCGAAGAAATTCTGCACCTATAAGTCGCCTTCACCATATAGTGGTCAGAGTCAATATTTGCTCCACGATAGGATCGAACATCCATCATGCTCGATGCCCATCTCTTGCAGACAAGGACGTGGTCAATTTGGTTGACGGTATGTTGATCTGGAGATCTCCAGGTCTGTCTGTGAATACGACGATGCGGAAAACACGTTGAGCTAATGACCATGTTTCTGCTGGTCGCGAAGTCTATTAGTCGTTGGCCGTTGTCGTTACATTATTCATGGAGGCTGTAACCTCCAGTAATCCCCCTATGCCAACTTTCGTTTCCGACTTTGGCGTTGAAGTCCCCCTGCAGCAATTTGACATCGTTTGATTGAAGTGAGTCGAGACGCATAGTCGCGCATAGTCTAACGATCATTTTTTCTTACATCATTTTATTCTAGATCCATTATTTCTACCAGTTTTTATACGTTAAGTGCAGAACACTAGGGTTAATTTTAGCTCGAATTCAATACAATTTAATTCAGACTGCCCCTAAAGATCTGCGATTGGAAAAATCTATTCAAATAATGTCGAAATCGATATCATATAACTGTAAAGTTCCAAAGGTTTTTTTATATATTTTTTGCCCTACTATCAGCTGTAGGATTGAAATTTGGGTAAAACTGTACCATTTTTTTTAATTATGACAAATAAAAATTAAATTTCAGGTCTTTTACGTGCCTACGTGCTTTATACAAAATGCAGTCCCGATATGATGCGCTATAGTTTGCTAATAATAATAATATGTTACCCCTCCTAGACACAAATTATATAGTAAACTCGCACTCATTGAAACATTCGCTGTTTCTACTCCAACTTTAGCTCCCGACGACAATGCAAAAACCACGATTCATACTTTTATCAAATCTCTTTATTTACTTCCTAGCAAAGGTCAAACAAATAATTCTGACCCCTACGACGCTCTTATCATTTTAATGCCGTTGCTGCTGCTGCTTACAATTGTACAGAAACGGAACAAAAAAAATCCAATTCAGTCTTTAGTATATCAATTGGTTTCGATAGGAGCGATACAATAACAGAGTGAATTCAAGAGTGTGATTTAGCACGTGTGTTGTCAAAAACGCGAAAAGTTGTGTGAAAACCTAAAAAAATGACCGGACTAACTTTAGCCCGCCAATTTCGACAAATTCGTCAATTTTCCTCGGCCGTTGTGTCACAAAAAACCGCCCTCTATGATTTTCATGTCGACAACAAGGGCAAAGTTGTGGATTTTGCCGGCTATCAATTGCCCGTTCAATATGCCGATATGTCCATAGTGGCGTCACATTTGCATACGCGAAAAAATGCATCGATTTTCGACGTTTCGCATATGCTGCAAACGTACATTAGAGGTAAGGAAGGACAAAAAAAAAATTTTAACGGCAAAAATCATGTTTCGCTGAATGTTGGCGAAAACGTACTGGCCAATAAGGGAAAAATTGGGAAAGAGGGTAATTTTTCAGTTTTATGGTAAATATTAAAAAAAAAAACGTAAAATTACAGAAAAATGTTTTGAAAACGACAAAATTACATAATATTGAAAAACAACTCCATTTCCCCAATTTACAAACCCCCTTTCGGGCAGGATTTTTTCTCCGAAGCAATCCTGCAAAAATTTAGACACTTTCCGCTCGATGGGCATATAGTGGTGTTTTGTTCTTCAGCCAACAAAATATTCACAAAATTCGTAAAACGTTGTACCTTATATGCGTCTGGCTTCCGCAGGCAAAGATTGTGTAGAGTGTTTCGAGACCCTATGTCCAGCCGATCTCAAAGGATTACCGGCCAATTCGGGCACACTCACCATATTCACCAATGATCAAGGATGTATCTATGACGATTTGATTGTTACGAAAATTTCGGATAATTGTTTGTATGTCGTCTCGAATGCAGCTATGCGAAAGCAGGATATGGAAATTATGGAGAATGCAATTGTGGGTACAAGTCGCTCTAAGAAAAATGTATGAAATTTCAATTAACAATATTTTTGCCCTCCGCAGAGTGCATTTAAATCAAAAGGAAAAGACGTGTCCGTTGAATTTTTTTCTATTGAAGATCGATCTTTGATCGCCGTTCAAGGACCCAAAGCGGCAAGCATCGTACAAAAAGTCGTACCAAAAAATTGTGATTTGAGCCGGCTGTATTTTATGACTACCACCGAAACGGAAGTTGCCGGAGTGCAAGGATGCCGGATTACACGATGTGGTTACACCGGTGAAGATGGTATGGAAATTTCAATTCCGTCCGATCGTGTTCGTGGTGTAGTCGAGGCAATAATGGAAGCGGGCGGGGAGTTTATTAGATTGGCTGGTTTGGGAGCCCGCGACTCACTACGGTAAGTGATTTTTAGTGAAAATATCAAATAAATAGCTAAAAAATTATTTAGCATCTGGATGAGATCATAGTCACTGAATTCAACAAACTTCATAAAATTAATTCGTCTATATGGTAGCATTCAAACACCGGACACCGTGCTTTAAAGGCGAGCACACTAGGCCAACCAGACTAGCAAATTTTATTATAGTTCATCTAAATTATTGCATTTAATTGCATTTTGTATATTTTTCAAAACAGATTGGAAGCTGGGTTATGTCTGTACGGTTCGGATATCGATCTAACAACAACACCGGTCGAAGCAAATCTTAGTTGGCTCATAGGTAGGTTTTTTTTTTGAAAATCCAATCATAGTTTTTTCCTGTTCAAAAAAAAGCAAGAAAAAAACCAGTGAAATCCTTTTCTCTATTTCCACACAGCCAAACGGCGTCGTGCCGAAGACAATTTTCCGGGATCGTCAATTATCAACCGACAATTGAATGGCATCCAACCGGTAGAAAAGCGTCGTGTTGGTTTCATTTTACAACAAGGCGGACCGGCCGCCCGACATGGATGCGAAGTTTACGCCGACAATCAAAAAGTCGGCAAAATTACGAGCGGTTGTCCGGCACCAAGTCTTAATCGAAATATTGCTATGGGTTATGTGACGGAGAGCTGGAAAAAAATTGGTAACGCTATGCAATTGAAAATTCGTGATCGTTTCTATCCGGCGAGTGTGGCAAAAATGCCATTTGTAGTCAGTCATTATTATGTAAAGCCGAAATAAAGGATTTATATTTTTACTGTAATTTGTGTATGTGTGTGTGTGTGCTTTTTTTTAAATCAAGAGACCCGCCCGCCAAAGAAACAAAAAACGAGACGCGAACAAGCAAGACTATCGGGCGAAATATGGCTTACCGATTGACAGGGCTACGGCCTACCAGGCAACTTTCTGGAAAAAAAAAATCACTAAAATATTCAGCACATCAAAATACATATCTATCTAACTAGATATTAAACATTTCGATCGTAATTTAAACACAAATTTTTTGTTTCTGTAAAAGACTTAATCAACCAACCCGATTTTAGAATACAGTCTACGCAGTCGGAGAAAAACTTGCTTCTGCTGCTTTGCAGTGTTGGGAGTTATTTTTAAATTTGGTACGCATGATCCTCCTATTACAGAATTAAAGAATGCGAAACCGAAACATTTATAGACCACTAAGTGGAATAACGGTAAATTAATGTTCAAAGTGAAGGAAATGATGCCTTTCCATTATGCGCCTCTCGACTCTTCCCATGGACTTTGTTCGATATTCAGGGCTTTCACTTGATATGGCTTTAGTAAAATACAAGTGTCCTGACGCATATTATAGTGAGGACCAAATGTCCTTTTTGTCCACGAAAGCCCATATATATACATAATATATTAAAACACGCAGGTTTTGTTGTGAGAAGTTTCCCATATAAGACTTAAACAGGTATTTTTAATCCTTGTGGAGCGTACTGCCCAGAAGGACAAATATAAAAAAAAAAATACCGGGGTACAGAGGGCTGCGCCCGCAATACGAGGGTTTTTAGAATTTTAATGCATAGTGAATATTTTTTGTACATACATATATTTTATAAGCAATAAATAAGAATTGTGCACAACATTTACTATTTACCCAGTTTGTATAAAAGTACCCCAAGGCAAATCTACAGGCATTTTTCGATTTAAGATTTCTGATGGCCTTTGAGCAAAAAGAAACTCAGGCAAAGGATAGCTGGGCTTTATATATGAACTGAATTATTAGCTGTAAATCTACTGTTACCGTTTTTTTAATCAAGGAAAAGCAACTCATATGAAATGATTCCATTGTGTCCCATGACATAAGAGCCCACGCAAGCTTTCCATTGAGTATTGAACAAGTATACTTTTGCAGCTATTTAGGGACACCCTGTTAACTTGGTCCTACAAACTTCAAAAATATTTATGGCAAACACTATTACCATTCTATGCATTTCCACCAAATTTCATGTTCATTGTTTCATCAAGTTAAAAGATATGCATTGAAGAAATGCTTAAGAGGCTTCCCTTGCATTGTGAAAGGCCCTTACTAAATACTTACTTGGCTATATTGGCTATGAGAAACTACGACCGATTGGAGATTGGTCCGTTGCCTTCTTCTTTTTTTTCTTTAAAAAGCACCTTGCTACAAAAACTTTAATTATTTTTCATTTAACTTTTTGAATTTTAATTGTTTTTTTATTATTTTAACTTTTTGAATTGTAGTTTGAACTTATTTTTTTTTTCTTTTCTTTGTTTTTTTTTCTTTACTTTTATAAGTTTATTTTTCCTTTATACTTATTTTCCTTACTTTGAATTCTTTACATTACATGTTTTGGGAATTTATTCCCGTTTTGTAATATTAAGTATTAAATAAAATAAAATATATTTCCGGTTTGGATACAGTTATTCGCATGAAAATTCGTAGGTATATTACCTATGTAATTTTCTAAAAACCCTTAGCAGAATTTTCATATTTGAAAACCTTAGAGGGGCTACACACGAACAAATTGAAATTTTATAAATTTACTGTTATTTACTTTTCCTTAGCAAAAGTCAACAGTCTTAATATTTAACGTATATATAAGGCAATAGTGACCAATCTTTGTGCAAAGTTCCATATCGATCCCTATAACGGTTTAGAAAAACGGAGGTCGAAAAGGAAGTTTAACTTTAAACGCCAATAACTTTTTAACCGTTACTAGAAACTGGAAAATTTTAACTAATATGAAATGTACTCGTTTAGATCTTTGATTTATATACCCATACGTCAATCTCCGTCGACTTTTTTCAAACGTTCGGGACACCCTGTTATCTTCTTCCTACCAACTTGTAAGGTATTTGTACCAAAGACTGTAACCATTCTACACATTCCTACCAAATTTCATGGCAATCGGTTGAGCCGTACGCGAGTTATTTAGTGAACAGACGAACGGACGGACGGACGAAATCAAATTCATAAGGGTTTTTTGAAAAAAAAAAAAAATTCTAAAAAACCCTAAAAATAACTAAAAATTTAAAAACGCAAGTATTGAAAAATCGAAATATACTCCTGGACATTCAGTCCTATCCATTTCCTCAACCTAAAATCCGAAACAGGATTTAAGTGGCAGATGGAAGTGATATCAATACTTTTTTTTTAGCACCTGGCGTATTTTTCTTTGGCGGAAACCTTTTCAAATTGTTGTTTTTTTTTGTGGGATTAATCTTGACCTGAATTTATTCATATATAAATCTCATATGTATCTTACAACTTATGCTGACTGATATACGAATGTCTGCTTGAATTAGTTTCACTTCTATCGAACAGGGGTAGTTTTCAGTTTGAATTACAATTGATTGCTGTTAGAAGGTACCCCGCACATGTAAGTAAAGAAGTCGACAAGTCAAAGAAACGGAGATTTTTTTCTAGCACCAGTGGCGTATGCAGAAACATTTTTCGGGAGGGGTTTCTGAGGGATTCCGGAAATTTAAAGAAAACAACGGTAGTATTGCATTGTAAATTATAAGCACTAAGATATGACATTGCTTCAAAAGGATGGAGAACTATTTTAGTAGTTACTGCAGCAATAATCCCAAATTGTTAAAATATCGTTATTTTCGAGTAGAACTGGTATTGGCATTTTAAAATTTCATCAATTAATTTCGGAGAGGGGTTGAACCCCCAAAACCCCTACGCCCTGTGATTGTCATTGTTCTGCAGCATATTCCGCGCCGCGCCGTTCAGTCACCCCAATTCGCTATAGGTAAAGAGCGTGACTTAAGTCATCGTCTCCTACCTTGAATTTGTTGCTCACCATTTGATATAGCCACTCGAAGCCCTTTCATTCTACAGGTGACCACGGCCACGTTACAAGAACGTGGGGGTGGTGGTCATCACATTCCCTTCCCATACATAGAGACATGTTGTTTTGTTCACTGTGTATTTGTCTTTTCTAACTTTTCAACTTACGCAATTTTTTTTTTAGTTTCTTTTCTAATCATTTTCTTTGTCAATATTTCTTTCACCTTTGAAGCTGATTGAATTGTTTGCACTAACATATAACCGATGTGAGGAATATGTGTATACGTGTACACTAATGCGAAAAAAGAAATGTTAACACAGAAGTTGTTGTTGTTGGGATTTTGAAGGTGGCTTGGACAAATGTGATTGGGTGGCTTGGGGGGTGAGGATATAACATGTGTCAATTGTAGTTTTAAGTTTTACAATAACGATTGATTCACAATTTCACATTAAAAGGGGTTGAGGGTGAAAAACAACAATGAACGCGGTGAAAAGACCTCGCGAACCGCGAACGATGAGAGGCTCTACTCGCCATTATAGAGGGTGGTGGCCACGTTATTTTTTTCTTCATTTTTTTTTTGCTGTATAGCGCAACTTTATGTATTACGATATATTTTCCAAAGAGCGTGTATACCATTCAATTGGTTTGAGTATAGTGAAGAAAAAATAGTTAAGGAATGTTTTTTTAAGAGTTATTTTTTATTGTTTGGCAAAATAATTATGTTGCAATTATCGAAAGAGTTTAATTAATTTTTTTGAATTTTTGTGGTTTTTGTCGTTCAGAAAAAAAATGATGTGCCCTATTCGCGGTATTGTGCAACCATAGTTAGAATAAGTAAGGGTGTGTCGCGTTTAATTTTTTTTTTGTTTTAAGGAATTGCACAAATAAATTGTGATTATGTGGAATTTTGTTGGGTCGCAGTCTGATTGAATGGCGGTCGAGATGAAAAATCGGCGGATAATTAAAATCGTGTAATTCACTAATAAAATAGACCTGAATGTCCTGAAAGTCCTTTTAATTGGACGAAAGATTGTTATAAATTTTAAAAAATCCCAAAACTAAACTAAAGTGCTAATAAAATTAAAAAAAAAACGTATAAATCCTATACAATTTGTCCTTTAGTCAAATATATAATGACCTCAGACGTCCTAAAGTGTCCTTTTCGCTATTCATTATTTTGTCACAATTTGATAATAAAAAATGCTGTTGACAATCACATCTCAAACATTTTTGCTGTATCGAAAAATCCATGAAACGTGTCACGTTCTAGTGAAATGTTCGATAAATTCCGTGGTGCAAGACGCCGTATGTAGCACGTTGCATTCTAACGACCGTTCATCAAAGACGAGTGATTTTCGTTGTGTGTCTGATTTTTTCACCAAAACCATCTCGTCCAGCATCAGGACAACGACGTTGACAAATCTTTATGGTAGCGAAATAAAATCCATAAATGCTTCAACACCAACAGCAACAACAACAACAAGGACGACGACAAGGTGGAAAGCAATTTCAACAATTCAACACAATACGTTGTACCGTACAATTGCTGCAACTAAAATCGATCACATTATTTGCATCAATTTAATGCAACATAATAATAAAAATCAACATCATCGAATATTCTGTTGTAATATCGGCAAAACGACATTATTCTTACAAATAGTACTAATGTTTAGTGAAATTATTTCCAGTTGCCGTTTGGAAATTTCTTTATTGAATTTTTATACGGTAAAGAAAGAATTGAAACAAATAATTAAAAACGACAGCAACACCCCTCCTTGCATCATCCACGCAAACAACAACAACAACAATCTGACGAATAAGATTAAATTGTATTTGTAATAAATACTCTAGGAATAATGTTATATAGTAGAAGAATAGTTGGTTGTTCGGCGTTGTTGCTTGATAATAATAATAATAATAATACTAATACGAGTAATACCAATAGTAATAATTCCATGAATAATCCTAACAATAGCAGCGCTCAATTGTTTAATAGTAGATATTTTTCAAATTATTCCATTGTCATGATTGTGTGCATAATGTTTTGGAAAGTTGGATATTGTTCGCATAATAGTTACAGGTAAAACAAATAATAACCAAAATTTTCCCAAGACTTTCGCATACACTCGTAAATTTTTATTTTTCTTGGAAATTAAGTATTCTAAATAAGAAAGAATCAAACAAAAACAATTCGATATTATTTATTTATTTATAATTTACTTATATTTAAAATCATAATCATTCCGATAAATATGTATATTTCAAAATTTATCTATTTTATCTCTTTTTATAAATACATGAATCCTTTTCGTCCTTTTTCCACGAACATACACACACACACAGAAATAATACAGAAAGTGCCGAACTTGTCACGAATTACGAATCAAGTTTATCGTTACCCGACATATTGCCGATACCGTCAAAACAATACGATAAAAATCGTGCACCAAAACTTCTTGGTCAGCCGACTGTAGTTTATTTTCACGTGACCGTACTTTCGTTGGATTCGATTAATGAAGAATCAATGGTAAGTTTTAAATGATATTATTGCATATAATCCAAAAAAATAGTTAACACTTAGAAAAAGGATGAATTTTAAAAATGTACCAAAAAGATGACTTTTCGATAAAGGCCTCCCCAAATGATACATAGTACACCTGCGCGTTAACCTTTTTCTTCTTTGCACAAAGATGTTTCTAAAATTCTGACATTGCACAGACCGTATCGTCAGTGGCGTAGATAGCTTTTCTGAGAGGGGGGATCATTTTGCAATATTACTTATAGTTTTACGATTATCGAATGTTGAATTTCAGAATAGCAATTTCTTTATTTATTACACTTCAAATTAGCAATTTTTGGAGAAAATTTTGGTGCAAAATATATAGCAATTTGGCCATACCAAAAAATTGAGTCCTGAAAATATTACATCGATAATTTTGGCTTTTTTTACTACGGTGAGTGCATCCACAGTATTTCATTTTTCGTTTACATATACAAATTTTCGCTACTGTGATTGGAGTATCAGAGCTTTATATTGGGTTGGATCAGTGGTTCCCAAACTTTTCGGAGTCACGGAATACCAAGCATCGCCGCTTTTATGGCCCGAACACCTCAAACAGGGATTCAAATAAATCATATATGTCCAGAAAAGGGAAATTGTGAAGACGAGAGATCGTTAGGAATGCCCAGTATATGTGGATAAAGTTCAGCTTCTGTGTTTTCAAATCGAAAGTTTCCGAAAATTCGTGAGTTCATAATTCTAAAATTTTCAAACTTGTAGGACACCATAGCAGTTACAGATATTTGCTATAAATTTTGAAGCCCTAGCTCTAGCTGTCGTGCTCTGTGGCCGTGATCGTTCGGTCGCCACTCTGTGAAATAGACACTCATAGAGAAACGAGTTTCCAAACTCGGCACGACTCGTCTCGCAAGTTTATTATTCAGAAGAAGATGATAATAAATATTCTTATCGTAGAATAATAAACTAACAATGCGACTAGGAAGTGGTATAGCTGACAACCGTATCACACTCCGAATTCAGTTGTCTTTGTAACGTTGATGACTACACACGGTAGTCATCAACGCACCATGCTCCACTAGGAGTTACGGTAATCAAGAGAGAGAGAGAGAGAGAGAGCTCTAGCTGAAAAGGATACCATAAATGTGGGTAGAACTTAAAATTTGGACTGTAATAACATTAGTTTTTTTAAAAATCGTAGAAAAGATTTGATTAACACAAATTTAATCCTCGAACTTTTTTGTGCCTTAATTTAAATCCCGAAAACCTGGTCACAAACACTGTGGACTGTGGACTCAGATAGTACATACATAGTTGTAAAAGAAAATCCGTCGAGTCTCTGATGTTGGTCAAGTATTTTACAGTTATGTTGATTTCTGGTACAGTGTAGCAGACTAAGCTTCGGAATTTTAAAACTTAAACACATTTTTTTCTTTTGGAATGTTTCCTTTTTCTTGTCAAAAGCTCTTTCTGCATTTTTTTTGGATATCTTCGCGAAACTCCTGAGAGATCTTCACGGAACGCTAGAATACTGCGGAACTCCGTTTGTTTGTTTGTTAATTTGTTTTCGAATTACTGCATAAGAAAATTTCTACAATTTTTTTTTTATAGAAGATTTAGTTAAAAAAAAGATCCTGTTTATACGAGTATCTTTGAGAGTTCGTATTAAATTCAATAAAATTGCGAACAACTAAGAGAAAGTCAAGACCTACTTTGCCCTGCTATATATATACGCGGGGCCGGTTTTCCCATATGGGCAACCTTGGCTATTGCCCGGGGCGGCAGCATTTGAGAAGCGGCAAATTCTTAAATTTTTTCATTGGACTAAAATTATGGGAAAGACGTATTTTGAAAACTTAACGAACAAAAAAAATTAAAAATATTTTTGGTAATAGCTATCCTTTAAAAAAGTTTAATGTAACCACACATTTTCGTGTGTTCTATTACTTCTTAAATTTGTCCCCACGTCAAATTTGCTGGTTAGCAAGGATTTGGTTTCGAAAGAGATTCAAGTCTCGATATTAGAAACGCGGCATTGGCTATGCAATTTTTGAGTTTCTATCGTACGAATAGGTTTAACTAAATTTTTAAGAATTTTTACGCTTAAATTTTTAAATTTGCAATTTATCATTCAGCGTAAAACGAGAAAGTCCACGAAAAAAATTAACACCTGGATCCCTCCTCTGGGAAGCAAGATAAAAAATTTTCAAGCAAACAAAATACGCTTACTGGTAGAAAAATATGAAATTGTCAATTTTTCACACACGCCCGCTAAAGTTTTGTGTATGTGACAACTACTATCTTCAAGCTTATCTAGGGGCGGAGGGCGGCAATTTCGTCACTGCACCATAGGTGCTAAATCCAGCCGTGTATATACGATAAAAACAAATTTTAACTTAAAAAAAAGAAAAAAAAAGAAAAAAGGATTTTTAATAAACTCAAGGATGTTCAAAACTTGAAAGCAGTTTTGCGGCGTTTTCTCTTCATTCGCGTTAGCTTTCCACTCTCACGAAGAAATCTTTATAATCTTATGTATATGTACTGTATTTTTACCCATTGGAAATAACGCTTCTGTAGAAGAGCACTTCGTGTTCCACATTAGTTTTAAATTTTTTAACCGAACATTAAGATTTGCCGACAACAAATTTTCAATCAATGCTTACAATTTTTCTAGCAGCACTTCTAGATTACTTCAGTAGGGCTTGCCTGTGCGAAACTCCAGATCCAATGTGAAGTAGATGAACTTAAAGACATGTGCTGTAGTGTTTCTATTCTATATTCCATCAATACGCTTCTATTATTCAAATTTGAGGAAGCGCTAAATTTTCTATTGATGTTCTGAAATGCTTTCACGTTTTTATGAAACACTACACACGTTCAATAATTCCAGCTTTGCTTTGTTTTACTTACCCAAAGTAATAATAAAAAATGTGTGACCAAAGGGGGGGATTGATCCCCTTAATCCATCCTTTATCTACGCCACTGCGTACCGTTACTGGTTGATAACCTAATGTAGGACTATGCGTCAAGAATAAAATGCCAATGATGGCATTATGACATCGAGTCCCAACGGACAAACGTGGAATTCGAAAAAAAATTATTGGCGGGGATATGCATATTAACTGTAAAAAAAGGTGACTGGATGTTTTAAAATTAATTTTTGTTTCGCTTTTTTTTTGTAGACATACGTTACGGACATATTTTTAGCTCAAAGTTGGCGTGATCCACGTCTACGTCTACCGGAAAATATGAGTGAAGAATATCGAATATTGGATGTCGATTGGCTACATAGTATTTGGCGGCCCGATTGCTTCTTTAAAAATGCCAAAAAAGTGACATTTCACGAAATGAGCATACCTAACCATTATTTGTGGCTATATCATGACAAGACCTTATTGTATATGTCAAAGTAATTAATTAGTATAAAGTGTGTAGATAAAAATATTTTTTTTTATTTTTTTTTTATTTAATTTAAATATAGTTTTTTTTTAAATTTAATTTTGAAGCAGTAATTCATTCATTTTATACGTATAAACCACTCTTTGCCAGCATATAGTCATTGAAAATTAATTCTATGTAGAAAACATGTAAATTAATTACTTTTATTTTTAAATTTAAATTAAATTTCAAAGCAGTTTATTAAATTTTTTTTTGTTTTTAATTTAATTGACATACTTCAGAATAGATTCCATTCAAGTGAATCACATGCATATTCACCCAAACACATCAAACAATTTCTTTTGATTTTAATTTTTATTGAATTACTTACTTACTTAATTATTTTCTTTCTATGTCTCTCTCTTAAAAATATATATGTATAAATATTGTTTTTTTTCAAAAATTTAGGTTAACTTTGGTACTATCATGTGCAATGAAATTCGAATCATATCCACATGATACACAAATATGTTCCATGATGATTGAAAGCTGTGAGCATACTATTATACAATTTTAGATTTTAGAATCTAGCCCCCTCGATCCTCTGTAGTTTTATATAACGGTAAATTGAAATGATGTAATGTTGTCTGTTTTAGTGCATTGGAATTTGGAATATGTCGAATATAAACAAAGTTTAAAAATAGAGATTAATTAATTTAGTTCTTAAAATACAGTAGAGCGTCGATTATCTGAACTAAAGTCGGCAGAGATGGTTCGGATAGTTAAAATTTCGATTAATCGAGTTTCCATAGAAAAAGTAGAGGAATACGAAAACACTCATTAAAGCCCAACGAGTTGAAAATGTACTAGAATTGATTGCTGCTGATGAGGATGAGATATTGTTCGAAAATTTAATACTAAGGAAATACAAATTTAAGGAAAAAAATTGAAGGTCCTGTATGGTTGATCCAGGTGATTGGGTAATCGACGCTATTTTTGTGTGAATAAAATATCGCTTGAAATCGTTGCCATAAATATATAAAAAGGATACTAATGCTTCAATACAGTGTCTTCAATAGTGTTCTGTACAGTAGTCTTATTCTCAATTCATAATCCTGTGTGTACAATATTTATTTTATTTTTTTTTATCTCTATTTGCATGCCTTTACCGTCGTGATGTTGTGTGTTTATGTGTGTGCGTGTATATGTGTAAATTTTTAAATAAAAAATCTGGAAATTTGTTCATCCCCTCTTTAGTATCACATACTGTACAAGATTTAGTATTTATTTGGAATATGACTGATCCATTAGTTGTTAATACTGAAATAGAACTGCCGCAGTTGGATATATCAAACAATTATACAACAGATTGTACAATTGAATACTCAACTGGTAGGTTATGTTGTTATTCGCATTTACGACATTTTTGAGCGCCATATTCGTCCTTGTCCTATGTTTTTTTTTCATGTTTTGTTTCCCCGTAGAGGACGTTATGGCGCTAGTTGTTCTAGTGCATTCCTGTGGATCACGTGTTTATATGCATTATAAAGTATTGAGCATCAAATATTCGTGATCCATACGATTCACTAAAACAAACTTAAAAAAATTATATATATATATTTGTATTGTTTTGTATTTTTTGTTTATTTTTGAAAATTTCTGGATTGGACTCGACTATAAATTTATTTAATTAACAATAAAAAAAACTTGAACAATACACCCACGCACACCACATCATATCGCGACAATATTTTATCGAACACAACAACAACTCCAACGCGGGAAAACTGAATCGAAAAAAAAATTATCTCTCACCAAAAAAAGGAAATTTCACATGTTTAGCAGTTGTTTTTAATTTACGACGTCGATTAGGCTATCATTTATTTCACACATACATACCGTCCGCACTAATTGTTGTCATGTCATGGATATCGTTTTGGATCAAACCCGAGGCCATACCGGCTCGCGTAACACTCGGTGTTACATCACTGCTAACACTCGCCACACAAAATACCCAATCGCAACAATCGTTACCGCCCGTTTCGTATGTGAAAGCGATCGATGTATGGATGTCATCGTGTTCGGTTTTTGTGTTTCTATCGTTGATGGAATTCGCTGTGGTGAATAATTATATGGGACCGGTGGCAACGAAAGCTATGAAAGGATATTCGGATGAAGATTTGGCGGATGCTGATGATTTGAAGGTTGGTATATAGAGGAATGCTTGGTGGCATTAGGCTGGCGGTTATCATCTTTTGCGAATAGCGAATTGCTTAGACTGCATGAAATGCTTAAAAGCTTCTGAAGCGTAAACGCAATTTCAAACAGTTAAAGCAATTCGCTATTTGCAAAAGATCCGAACCAAAATCCATCCTAACGTGCCACACACACACACACACAGAATCCGGATTCCGACTCCACCTAAACGACATATAAAAAAAATTTAGCTGGACAAGTTGTAATTTTTTAATATGAAGTTTCGTGGGATTCGGAATCCATGGATTCCCAGAGAAAAAGACAGTGATGGAGGGAATTTAATTAAGCATGTAGCGCAAATATTTTTCTTCTAATTTTTATTCCTTTGATTTGATTTTAGAATCCGGATCATCACCGCGCTTCAATGGCTGTACCGCAATATGATACGTTTTGTCATGGACGTGAAACGGCTCTCTACATTGACAAATTTTCACGATTTTTCTTTCCGTTTTCATTTTTTATTCTCAACATTGTCTATTGGTCGACATTCTTGTAAGAGTGCGCGCATTGGACGAGCGTTGCGACGATTCCAACTTAACGGGGAAGATTCTATACGCACCACGCAGAGACTATGACAAACATTATTATCATTATAACGATATCGTAACGGCATCCATTGCGTCTATCGTGCAAAAATAATTAAACAATAAAACAAAACAAAAAGAAACATAATGTCTAATCTATAATGGTGCGATTTATCCATATACGCTCTAGCAATTAATTTCAATTTTAATTAATTGTATTGTGCACACACACACACACACATCATAAAAATATATTATTTATTTGATTTCGCGCATTAAAATCTGTGGAGGATGTAAAAATAGCAAGCTTGCAGGAGCGATTTTTTCAGGTAGCGTTTTCTGGCGGAATTTTTCCGAACATGTAACAATATAGCAAAATCTTGCAACACTCTTTTCTATTTGTTAAGAAAAGGTTTAGAGATCTATATGAAAAATAAAATAGAGAAATATGTACACTCGTACTATAGAGATAATATAGAGAAATAAAATACAAATAAAATTAAATCTAGATATTCTGGTGAATTCGATTAGATATTTTTTCTAAATGCGAATATGAGTTCCAGAATATGTATAACACATAATGTGAATAAAATAGAACATTTTGGAGAATAAAGACAAAATTGAACGATGATATGAAAAGGTTTTATTTATAGAAGTTTTGATTTTATTTTTTTTTTAATAAGAAATATAGGAGGGGTTTTAGGCTTAAAAAAATTTCTTCTCAAACTATACTAGAACATCAGAACTGAAGCGAGAAACTCTAAGTAACTATGAATGATACTGACGAGATGTTGCTTCCTTCAGACATTTGAACAGGGCCGAATTTCCCATATGGGCGGACATTTTTGAAACTCTCTATTGGTTCTAAACTCTGTCAAATATTCATTTTGAAAACTCAAGGAGTTCCATTTGATTTATTCTATAGTTAGGTTAGGTTAGGTACAGGGGCCGCCAGATTTGCACCCAGCGCACTTAGACCAGATTTGGTCCATTGTGATACCACCGAGAGAATCATGTCTCTACTAACTGCGTAAAAACCAACCCGTGCTTACAATAAATTTATTGAGCAGTATTGGGCTCACATCCCGAAGATCATCGGTATCGTAGAAATACCTTGAGCCCAGAAAACGCATTCGTTTCTCAGCCAGGGCGGGACAGTGGCAGAGTAAGTGATGCACACTTTCTTCCTCTTCTTCATCGTCACAACTTCTACAGAAGTCGTTGTAAGGAATTCGGAGTCTTCTCGCGTGCTCTCCAATAGGACAGTGCCCTGTTATTACTCCCACCACATTTCGAATATGCTTTCTGTCTAAGGAAAGTAGCATCTTAGAACGGACATTGTCTAGCTTTGGCCAGATCATTCTCGTCGTTGCGCATGTCAAGCCATGAATCCATCTTGCATTGGTTCTGCATATTGTAGCGGTCTCTATTAACAATGCACAAGCCGCAGTAGGTGTTTTCAAGAAGGAATTACCGTCTTCAATGCTACCCGCTGACGCATGCCAGGCCAAGTCATCTGCATTGCGATTACCTGCAAAGCCACTATGGCCCGGTATCCAGCATAGCGTAATGTTGAAGAAGCGACCCATCTCTCTAAGTACTGAACGACATTTCTCAGTAGTTCTTGAAGTGGTCAGCACTGAATCAATTGATCGAATTGCAGCCTGACTATCTGTGAATATAAAGACGTCCCTACCAGTGATGACGTGACAGCCCAACCAAGTTAAGGCTTCTAAAATCGCGGAGATCTCCGCTTGGAGGACACTACAAAAATTAGGCAGGCGGAAAGACAAATGAATATTCAACTCATCCGAGTGGATTCCTATACCAACTCCTGCATCTGTCTTGGAACCATCAGTATAAATGGAAACGGATCCACTGACCAAGAAGCCGTTACTATCCCAAGATTCCCTTGAGGGGATCAAACTAGGGCGTTTTCTAATAGCCCGCTAAGAGTATCAGGAAACTTGCCTCTAACGGCAATAGCAACGTCATCGGCGTAAGCGGTGACTTTGCAACCTATTCTTTCTAAGTTCAAAAGTAATTTATTTATCGCTAAATTCCAAAGTAGAGGGGATAAGACCCCTCCTTGCGGGGTACCTCTAGAAACATATCTACAAACAGATGCAGTACCCAAATTGCTTTGTATACGTCTAGAGGTAAGCAACATATCCACGAGGGTGCAGATTGAACCTTCAACCTGTAGATTAAGAAGAGCATCCGTAATCGCTCTGGGTTTAATATTGTTAAAAGCTCCCTCAATATCTAGAAACACCACCATGGTGTATTCCTTATTATGAAGAGACTCTTCAATATAACTAACCAGCGAATGCAAAGCTGTGTCAACCGACCTCCCTTTCCAATATGCATGTTGTGACATGGATAGGTTTGATGGAATGGCCGTCTATAGTTACGTGTATTCGTCTGAATCCAGGGTGCTCAATTTCAACCTTACTTTAAATTGTAATATGACTGAGCCTTGAAAAGTTGGGAGTTGGGACTTATCCTGCTAGAAGAATTGACCTCGACCTACTTACTGGCAGCGGGTCATTTGGCGAGACTTACGAGTAGAAAGCATTTTCGTAACACATTTGCTTCACTTTAAACAAGGCCAGAAATATAGCATATAAAATTATGGCCTAAAAATTACCTACTCGTGAACTTAACTAAAATTAAATATTGGAGTTGTTTTTATTTTTAGTACACGCGTACATGGCCACAAGCTTCTGGTTTTCCGACAACAAATCACCTATATTAGAAATTGGGGAAAACAAACAAAAATATGTCTTTGTCATAACGAAACGCAAATTAAACGATTGTGTTTTTCAATCGAAAATTGTGCATGACATGAGCGGATTTTTGAAATTCACCGTAGTGTCCATATTTGGGGAACATTTCGAGGCTCTAGCTTCCAAGGTTCAAAAGTTACAGCCGTCGAAAGATTCGATTTTCATTTATTTTTCCCTCGCACAAAATGATGTAAAAATCACCGTAGTCCATTCGATTCCCTTACCACCCTCTATAGAAAAGTGCATAATAAAGAAAGGACTCTGCAAGGGTTTTCAGGTTATTGTTTTTCCACAATATGCGATTTGAACCCATTAAAGCGGCGTTGTAGTGAATATAATTTTATTTCGAGTATTCTTCCTTGGTACAGCTTTTCGTGTTAAAACATACGTTTGTGCCTCACATGCTTGATAAGTAAAAACCATTACCGTATACAGCTTTTCGGAAGGTAACCACCATTTTGTTTCTATACTTTTCTATCGATTAAAAAATTCATTTAGCCGTTTGAGATCTGCTGACAAGATTGAAAAAGGGTTTAAATTCTGCTGGCTTAGCTGAGATTTCGGAGGAATAGGTTTGGCATAGCGCATCAAATATAGAACGTCGAGAAACGTTGCACTAGACAACAGATGTAGATTTTCCATAATCCCTTCCTTAATGCAGGTATATCTAATCAATCGAAGTTGGACTAGAGTCTCCTGAATAATACGCGGGAGCTTAATCCCGTTGGGCGACAACGCATCTTAGGAAGCCTTACACCTTGAAAGCTCGATCCTAAAAAAATGTGGGGTGACCATATAATTGAGGGCTCGTCTGCAATACCGAGCGAAAATGTTAGGAATCGTTCCCGAACTGGAGATGGATGCGGTAAAATAAAAATAGGCCTCAGTTAGTGGCGAGCAATGAATAAGAAAACCTGAAAAGGAAATGCAAATAACCGCAAAATACACTAGATATGCGACTTTTTTTCGGGACCAAAATATTTTCTATGGTAACTTGATCGAAGCTACAAGATGACATTTCTCATTTGAATTTTATATGGAAAATTAATTGTAAACAAAATCATGCACATGCGCAGCTTAATGCTGTAAGTTCGTAGTAGGGGCGTCGGAAAAATGGAGGCAATGAATCCGAAATTTCAAAATTATTAGATGCTTAAAATTAATTAATCAGCAACGTTTCTGTTGCATAACTATATATAACTAATATAACAGCATCAAAATTTACACTATTGCAAAAAGTACATTAAAATGGGATTGCAAAGCGTTGCGTGGTGTAAATTCATTTAAATACAAAATTTTAAATAGTGTGTATTCCAGTGCATTGCGTTTGAATACTCCAACCAATGAAAAAGCAAAAAGTATTAAACCACACCAGCCCCAAACACTAAATTTGCAACGCCACTGGTAGCTTTGAAAAAAATCAAATTGTCCCCTTTATTTTCAGATATTTCGTTTCCTTCTTTTTCTTCTTCATTGGTGGCGAGGAAGCAGGATGTGAAAAGACGTTGCGGCTGCCTGTGAAGTAATACCGAAAAATGACCCGGTGGATGTGTGAGCGAGATGGTTGTAATTTTATTCGATAGAAATCCTACATAACTGCATACCGGGTAGTATGCAGTATTCCTCAAGCAAGTTAGAACAGCATGTGTTGTAATGCCGCTCAAGAACCCTATTGTATGAGTAGATATTCCCCAATACTGATTTTCGCTATAATGCAAAATTATCATAGTAAATTCCTTCTAATCTGTTCATGTGGCAGTCACACTATCCAAAAACAACCCTTGAGGAAACTCAAACCTCATATACGCTTGGAATTGTGAAAATTCTAGAACAGGTAGTAACAAGAGATACGATGAGTTGTTCCGATTTAATGATAACTATGAACTACCTATATTGATGGGATACGGTTTAGAGACAAACCCATATCCACTATGGGAGTATTTCCTAAAATGCTAGCTACGTATCATTAGCTTTTTCGAAGAGATGTTTTATATTTAAGTCAAGTTACTTCGGTGCTCGAAGATTTCATGATTATGCAGTTCTAAGGATAAGTTACCGGTATACCGAATAAACAAAAAATACCTGATATGAAATGTCTGAACGGAAAGGGTACCGTAAACTCAACTTTAACGACCCATAACTCCGTTACCGTTACTCGAAATCAAAAACAAGTAGCTGATATGAAATGTACTCGTCGTACCCTTTGATTTGACTACCCACACGCCCATCTCTGAGAAAAATTATTTTTTCGATCTTATAACGGTTTTTTGAAAAAAAAAATCCTAAGAAACCCTAAGAATCATACACTGGCCGACATTAGATACAGACCACTGAAAAACAAGCAAAAATCTTGACATCATTTGAGTGTACGGGAGTGTACAATTTTTGATTAACATAATAAAATAGGAGAATCAAATAGGGGAATAAAACTTTGAAAGTGTGC
Organism: Microchrysa polita; assembly: GCA_949715475.1. Taxonomy (NCBI): domain Eukaryota; kingdom Metazoa; phylum Arthropoda; class Insecta; order Diptera; family Stratiomyidae; genus Microchrysa; species Microchrysa polita. The sequence goes on along the minus strand of OX454422.1, from coordinate 512,940 downwards.
GAGAGAAAGTTTTTCACCCCACTACCCGACGCACACACACATCGACAGGATTCTTCTTTTACCGTGGCCTCGCGCCGACATTTCATTTTACACTCCGCCAGATGTTTCGATAATTTCAAAGTAAACGCATGGTGTGACTAGAGAGCTGCTGCAAACGTAACGTGATTTATATTCGCAGCTCGCCATTATAGAAAATATCTTTGTTCCAAATTTTTTTTACAAACATTTTATTGCATATCTAAATCTTAAGAAGTAACCGTCGCAAACTTAAAACGAAACTTGGAAAAGATAAATAGAATTATACGAGTCCTCCTTGTTACCAAGCCAGAGCGACAGGCAGGATAACAAAAAAAATATTCAGATGCGAGATAGAAAAAGTTACTTTCGAAAAAAATTGAATCCATCAAAAGTAATTTACACCAAGTCCGCCTGAATAGTAATTTTTGTTTGTTGCCATGAAGAGCGGCGATACAACGGCAATTTGTATGTATAAAATGGTGGAAAAATTTTCGTTTTTCGCCTCTGAAAATGTTTGAGGAGTGCGATTGAAAGAACAAAAAAAAAGTAAAAAGATCAAAAGTAACAAGGGAGAAAGTACATAAATATTGTAAAATTTTCCCTGTACATAACAACGATAACGTCTTATATAAGTCGGCGCGCGATTTATTTATTTTCGGGACATATTTCTTTTGCGAATTTTGTTGCACAAAGTCAGAAAAATTAGAAGCGAGGCGACGAACGAAACATATTCGAAAACACGAGGAGAACCATTCGGCGCAGGTACAGTACAGTAAATCATTGGTCTTAAAACCAAAAACTTATTTAGATACCATTATGCATAGATGTACAACAAAACAGTAATAATTTCCCTTAACGGTTTTGTAGAAAGTTTTGTCCCGCCTGGACCATATTGGGCTGGGGATTTTCTTTTAAATTTTCCGATAATTTATTTTTAGAATTTTTATGGTGGAAATCGTTTGAAAATTATCTAAAAATTTTCTTTTATTTGAATGTGTTCGTGCTTATTTGATATGAGAGTGTATTTGTCGCGGTTTTAATTGTATTTCGAAAATTGTACATAAATACGTAGTTCTTCATTGTGGCGCGCATATTCGTAATAGTAGGGGAGTGTACGAAATGCCGCGATTTCCGGCCGCGAGACACCTGATCTATCGTTTTCGTGTTGAATGTATTATCCAGGTACCAATAACGGACCATACTATCATAACAATGGTAAACCGGTTTAACTGCTTATCTCAAACCGGCCATATATGTATATACAGTCTTTGAAAAAATAAATGTCTACATGTGTATGAGAATGAGCCATGACAAATAGGTTACAGTGAATGAGTAATAAGATGTTTGTATCTATCGCGATATTTCGTCGGTTAATTTGTAAATTGCGCGGCATTCAGTTTCTAGAAATACATAATATTACAACGTGTATCCTTAAATGGTGCAAAATAGTGTTGCCGCGCTTTAAAAAAAAAAAAGTATTTTGAATGTTTAAAAAAAACCGTGCTTCACGTTTTTACTCCGGACGGGTATGTTTCTTAAAAATATATTCAAATGTACTTTTTACCTTCTATGACTGGTGTAGAAACTGTACGTCTCTGGAAGAAAACAACCAAAATGCATAAATTCAATTTTATTTCAGATTTTATGATTTCATGCTATGAACTTATTTATGTATGCATACAAAAAAATGCCAAATGTCATCAAACATTTGATTTTGTTGAAATTTTCAGAGATACACTTTAAAATATGATTTGAGATCTTAAGGACATTCGTATATATGGTTTTGTCAAAAGAGAGCGCATCCATTTCATTCCTAATTTACGAGATGATTTCAACGACTGCCTTGACAATATACTATACTACTGTTCTGCCTGGTGCTGTTATGGGAAAATATTATTTTCATACAAATATCAAATTGAGTAACATCTGTACAATCTTGACTGGATTATCCGGATATCAGGCGGACCACCAAATGCTTTTACTATTTCGCATTTCGATCCAAATTCTATAGGCATTTTCAGTAATAGCCGGTTTGGTGATGTACGCATGATTATTTCGCAAATGATATCACACTGAATAATTTCAAAGCGATAAAGCGATTACTCAAATCTGGATTTTGCGTTTAATCGGACCACTTCGTTGCAATAATTAACCTGAATCAATAATTTCACATGATATGAAATTAAGGGATATTTCCTTCTCTAAATCTTATAGCAAAGCAACAATTGGCCTTGATTTTGTTCATGAACTAAACAAATTTGTGTGCTAAATAAATACGATTCTTAGATTTTCAGAATCTTATTTTCCAATTGTAGCCACTTGTACTCAAATTTAAATCCCCGTCATTTTATTGCAATAGATTTTCCCAACAGTGATATTTAAAGGTTTTCCCAATAAAAACATCGAATATATTGATATTTAAAAACTCTTCAGAAAGTGCTTTGGATATGGGTCGTGTTCAATTTTAAAAGCAACAAATTTCCAATTTCTATAGTGCTTAATTTTGAGACTCGCGTGTAATGTTAACTTGCTTTCTCTGAGTATGCTTCAGTTAGATTCCAATGTGCCAAAATTTCTTTTAATTTCCATAAAATTTGGATTTTTTTTGAAAGTTTTTTTTTGTTCAAATGTACAGCTCTATAAACATAAAATAAAAATAAATAACAGGCGCTACGGTCTAATATTGGACTAAGGCCGCAGATCTTGACTGCTTTTTGGTGCTCAGCAGTGTTATTTATCCCCATAAATGGGTACTCGTTTAACACCTGAGTGATATCATAGTCCGTCACATGGGTCGGGAGTTCGAGAAACACTATAAACTGAATTCGCTCAGGGCGAGTCTCGAACCCATGAGCCTGTGCATTGAAGGTGCGCGCACTAACCCCTGCACAAGCCAGACTTTATAAACATAAGGGAAGGCATATTTCAAATAAGAAATTATTCAATAACTTAAAAAAAAATTGCACACTTTTGGAATTGCACATTTTTACGAATAGAAATCACTAAATTAATTTTCGAAATAGATAAAGAGCGGTAACCCATTTCTTTGTTATACATTGTTGAAATGTTGTTTTGAATTAAATATATTTCCCCTCGAGGTAGAAGTACATACGAAAATACGTATACAGTGAGTATGTATGGTCGTACACGTATACATTTGATGGGCATTGTCGACTTTAATTGCGGTCATAAATATTCCTATCTATCGTAGTACAAAAACAAGCGTGGAAGAAGGGGAATTATGAGTGGAAGTGGGGATGTACACATCTCTCATATTTTCGGTTCTCTCTCATGAATGAGTGTTCTTCTCTTCTTGTTTTCTCTCATGTCGTGATTTAATTGAATACAGGGTGTCCCATCTATCATATAAAGGAATGATTGTCAAGCTCGAGAATCAAGCGGATAGAATAGTGTTTTTTTTTTCAAAGACATATTTTTTTAATTTAAATAAAATGTAAATCTATTACCTTTTTTACAGCTATGTACCTATGTATATGCAATTAAAAAGCAGTCGAAAAAAGAACGCATAGATACCTTGCTTATATTTTTTTTATATTTATCAAACATTTTTTTTCGGCACTGTAACGGCAACAAAATGCTCTATGAACTGCTTAACTATTTTCCGATGAAGCGATGAAATAGAAGCGTATCGGAAATTAATTTGAAAAACACTTTGTATCGTCTTTTTTACAATTATTGTTTAAGGCTTGCCGCAAAGCGCAGGTATATTTTTTACAAGTACAGTTATTTGAACTTGGACGAAAAACTGATTTTGATATCTCATTTCTAGTTTTTGGTGAAGAATAAGAATACATATTCGAAAACGCGGGAAAATATCACAATAAGTCGTGCATTTTTTCTGTTTGCATACACATAAATGTTAAAATAGGTGATTGCAATTGAGTCGTCCACTTTTGCAGGCTATCAAGTGACATTTAAAAAAAAATGATTTTTCGGGCTTGTTTGAAAGAGCTGAGCGCTGGTATGACATGATTGTAATGCGTTCAATGAAAAAATGCGATAAAATCTTAGCAAAAAGGGAATCTGATGTGGTCTGAAACAAATGCATGCACTAGTAAAGCTAAAGCTAATAAGCTTAAAGGCAAAAAATGGGTGATGGGCTGAAGCTATTATGTTTACGAAATTTCACATCCAGGTGATTTTCTCACCAAATGCACGCAGGTGTTCGGACTCATTAAAGTTTGGCCTTTTTTTGAAATATGTAAATCTCAATCCAAGATGTTCTTGTTCCATTATTAAAAAAATGCGAACACGAAATTTAATGCTAAATATACAAACAAAATACAAATATACTTCAAATTACCGATAGTAAATTGTGTATAGAACATAGTGGAAGATATCTGAAATACCTACATAGTTTCAGCTCGCACAAGCCACCAAATTCTTGACGAGTTTTAGTAAATTTTTTAGACACGGTTTCAACATCTGACATTTTTTAATTTTTACGCATTTGTGCTGATACACATTTAGTTTCTTCAAACTCGCCGCGGGCCGCGGTAGCCCCTTTTCTTCATCATTGCAACTCCAACAGAAGTCGTTATAAGGAATACGTAGCCTACTGACGTGTTATTATAGATTGATGTAAGAACCATAGAATATTTTGTAACAATAACATTAAATTAAGGAAATCAGGCGTCCGTCAGAAAATTCGACCAAGTTCCACTAACAAAACCTGTCTGAATTGTCTTACTCATGCCAAATCTGTTAAAATCAAAATGAAAATATTATTAACAGGAAAACAACTTAAGTGAGATTTCGGCAATAAATTCAGGACATTTTGCCACGTTTTTGAGTAAAATTTCGGTCAATTGCATTCCGAAACTCGCTCAGTAGACGTTTTTTGTCAGTTTTCTCCGATTGTTTTATTACGAAAGGGGACTACTCCTATAGTTTTCTCGTAGCGGTCATCATATGCTCTCTCATTTGCTTCTGGCTTGACATTGACTTTTATAACACCCTGCCTTTTGCCGATTCAGGTCAGGGTGTATTCGATGAGCATTATTGTAGAAACCGGTATGCACGGTTGTGAGATGTGAGTCATTTCGCATCCCCTCCAGTTGACTCGATTAAGGAGAAGTAAGGCTGTAGAAATTACAACAAAGAGAGGGGCAACTGTGACTGCATATGTTTTTATGTTTATTAGTTTATAGGGCTTTTGTGCCCCTCTACTTTCGTTATCCATATGTGTAGAACAACCGCGTCTCTGGCTCTCATATGTATGTAACAGTCCACTCATACATTAGGAGTTCATTATGTATTATATGTACATTATTTTCAGCATCCAGGCCAAATGCTATTCGTGAAAAATAATAATGTATAGATAGAAACATTTTGAAGAAATCATCATCATTTCCAATTTTTGCTCTCACCGTGAAGCTTGTGGACAGAAAAAAAAACAAACGAAAATTAATTTCTGAATGGTGTCTTTTGAAAATGTTTTTTTTTCTACTTCGCCTATACATTACATATTTTTCGAGACAAGACAAGACAAAACATAAAAGAAAACAAATTAATTTCGCGACATTCTATCCAGTAGAGAGGATGTAATCTAATAAATTTTTTGCAAATTTTGTCGTACCTACAACCAGCAACGTAAAGACGTAATTATTATTTATTAAATAAATCAAATCCGCCAAACACCGCACAAAAAAGAGAAGCGAACGAGATTGTATTGTCTTTGGAAGGACAATAAATAGTGTGCATATAGAAATTTTCCATAAAGAAAAATTATGACGAAGGACATAATAGTGTGGCGATAAAAACATCAACAAATGCCGCCCCCGAATTAAGTGCGAATAGAAGAAAAAAATTTTTTTTTGTATTTTTCTTCTATCGTTTCGCTTCAATTATTTCGCCCGGCAACAATAAAGCAACTTGTGACCGACGGGGTGGACAAAGAGCCGGTCACGTATTTTTCCTCATTATACACGCGAGGCCCACGAAATTCTAAAGGGATGTACGTATTGTACTAGTCCCAGCCTTTCCATCCGCGCGCGTTTCTGGGCGTGTGCATCATCGAACCCTGGCTTGACACGTAAGATTCCAAAATATTAATATCAATCTATATCAAATCTATCTATATACGTTGGTCCCACGCTTACGACATTTTTCCCACGTTTATATGATATTTATAAAAATGTTTGGAGAAGTATATGACGCCCTTGCCCCACTCGTCAGATTTGTACTGCTGGGTGGCCGGCCAGGTTTTATTGCAATATCGCATATTATTCATGTGTATTTGCCAAAAAACCGGATCTAATCAATTTACCTTTTGAAAATAACTGTAAAGCGAAACGAAAAAAAAAAACAAATTAGAAATCATAAGCATAGCATAATGTACACAACAACTTATTTTGCAAATGGCCTCAATTGTGTGTGAAAAATCTCGTGTACGAGTGACCAACAACTTTTTTTTTTTTGAGGTCAATTGTTAAGAGAAATAGGAAAAAAAATTAAATATTCCTTCCTTGCAAAAAAATTAAGAAAATAACCGATGAAAAAAATGCAGTGTCTAAAGTAGTAAAAACGATACACGCACAACAGCGCAGTGCGCCTTCTAATCATGTTGCAATAATAAATTGGCGCGGTACACACAGCAATCATCATAATGCTATTATGAAATTAGCGAAAGTTGAATAAGATGTATGTAATAAATGCAGTGTTTGAAAAATTGTGAATTTAAGGCATAAGAATGTGATTGAAATTTTCTTGTGCAGGACAATTTATGTAGATGTGGTGCTGATCCATGCAATCCTGAAATGAATAAATTTTATCAATCCGCTCGGTATGATTTGAATTTTATACATATTTCGTGTTAGTAATTTATTCATTCAAAATTGTATTACATATGCGAAGGATCCGGAGTTTCCCGCCAATTTTTTACGGGACTATCTGCTCGAAATGTTGCGTGGATCGTTCATTTTACGCGTGAATGTGCTTTTATTGATAAGAGACAATATTATCAACAGAGGGTATTGCGCAGTGATAACAGCATCTACGCACGCACTAACCATACAATATACGCCATATGTTCTGTATTATAGTGTGAGAGAGCCCAAAAAGTATATGTATAGATAGTGATGTGAAATTCGCTATATAGTTGTGCGACTCTGTTACTAAAATTTTATACTCTGTTTGAATTGTGATTTTTACGGAGAAAATGCGCATATTATAGTGATTTAGTTCACAAAATTGATTTGATAACATCGCCTACGCGAATGATTCCAATTATGATGTATGTATGATATATTATGTCAAATGATCATGAAAATCACAATTTTTTCAGAAATTAGAAAATTTGTTACGCTTTTAAGACAAAAAAAAAACAATTCTGCGACTCAACGTCGAAGTTCCAACTCAACACTTTTAGAGTGAAGTACATATTTAAAAGGGAGTCTTCAAACCAGTGTTTCGACTTTACCATTTTTTTTTTGTCGTAGATCTATACCACTTTTTCTTACAAAATTTAACAATCTACCACTAAAAATTTCAAATACAGTAGATATTCCAAAAAAGTTTCAGAAACCAGTCGCACTCAACATTGGAACTCAATTTACTTTGAAACAACAACTAATTCCTAAATACCTCACTTTTCATAAAACTTGTTTAGCCTAAATGTCTGAGCAATTTTCGACGTTTTCCCGAAGAGTCCTTGATTTTACTCTTGGCAAAGCATATTAAAACATGTATGCATATGTAAGACATACGCGCGATCATCCTTTTCACGATAGATGTGCGGGCATCGGAAGGTTAATAGGGTACCAATGCCCACGCGGTAAGCCCAATTTTGATCACTTCTTCCAGTAAGGTATGATTATCGTTAAGTTTAAAACAGAAATAGGTGAACTGCGAACTACTTGTGATCAAATGGAACTTTCTAATAGACGTTAAGAAGTAATTACAGTTTGTCAAGTTCCTGATGCTCACAGGCCTTCAGGACATAGCAACTGCTAAAAGGGTGCGGCTGTGGATAGGAAGTGCTTACTTGTTATGCGACGCTAGCGATTCTGTGATCGTTGCCTTGTAAAATGCGGATTACGAATTAGTTTAATGTTTTGGCTTAGGTTTATATAGTCATTTTCATCTTTATACTATGTTGGAGTTGGAATTTTACTATTACTCTTGACTAAAAAATTGTATTTCCCCTATGATATGCTTGATATCAGTAACAGCACCTTATTACATCGAACTGACGTCTAAAAGGTTGTTTGCCTGTTCCTTAGAAATAGGACCGGCGATTTGCTTTTCTGATCTGCCATCCGGAGATCAAAAAATCTTTACGAAAATTTAGACTACTTGAGCATTTTATGCCGGCTGCACACTGGGTACCTTTTGGATTCCAGCAATCACACAACTAGCTGTTGACCGAATACCGATCAAATACAAAATTAAATTCCCCCATCGCCTCTGTCTTTCCCTGCCGTGTACGTGAAAATTTGTACCGATCTTTTGGGCGCGGTTTTGCAAACCTCGATCAGTGTGATTGCGGCCTTAGAACAATGAAAATGTTGATTGTATAATTCCAGTGATTACAGCAAAGATATGTAATGAGACTGTATAGAGCCGACATTTTTGCGTGTAGTGCTCCAAAAAAACATCCAAAATTTTATCAGTTTTTTTGTTACTTCGTAATGGCATTGTTTTTACGTTTTTGGCCGTTTTTCTGGTCTCTATACCCATTTAGCACATATACATAATCAGTTTTCCGGCTAAATTCGGCCAAAAATCAAATTTTCAGATGGCAATACTGTCCCTAATCTCTCACATGTTAACAAATATGAAATTTTCAGCATTTACGAACGTTTAATTTAGGGGTTTAACGATTTAATTAGACCAGGCCCGTGCGCAGGGGGGGGTTTTGGGGGTTGAAACCCCCCCCATTGGCAAATGTTGCCAGAATTTCTTATTAAATACTATTGTTCTCATAAGGCAAAAATTTAACTTCATAAAAATGTAAAATGGCGTTGTTAATTTATACCTTGCCAAAAGAATTTTCTCTCGCCGCTAGACACCATCCAGTTCCGGACAGTTCAAGCACATTCGTGGTAGAAACTCATAAGTGTTGGTATGCAATCCGAAAAGCGGTATTTTTCCTATACCGAACGTATTGTAATTCAAACATAAATGTAACCGCGCGACATGTGTAGATTGTAGTGGGTGAACTATTGTAGGGCATTGCAGGGGATTTGTTGTTGATTGCGACATTTCAAGGCTCTAGCTGCCAAGGTTTAGAGGTTACATCCGTCAAAAGATGAGATTTTAAGATGAAAAAATCAGCCATTGTACTCTATTTCGATTCCTTTATCAACCTCTATAGGAAAATGCATACTAATGAAATGACTCAGCATGGGTTTTAGGTAGTTTTTTTCCCAAATTTCTTTAAAATCCATTTAAAACGGCGTTACAAGCCGTGATCTGTGGCCATGATTGTTCGGTCACTACTCTGTGATATAGAGATTCATAGAGAGAGAGAGAGAGTTTCTAAACTCGTCATGACCCGCCGCAAATTTATTATTCAGAAGAAGATGATAAGAAACATTCTTATTGTAGAATAATAAACTAACAATGCGACTAATAAGTGGTATGGCTGACAACCGTATCACAATCCGAATTTTGTTGTCTTTGTAACGTTGACGATTACACATGCCACACGGTAGTCGTCAACGCACCATCCTCCACTAGGAGTTAGGGTAAATCAAGGTAGGTAAAAGCCTAGGGGAACGACATGGCATCCCTATCGTAACTATGAAGAAATCCTTATTCTCCTCGTGACATATTGCCACCAGGTTTAGATAAGATGTATACCTCAGGCTCGTCCTTTGGTATTTGGTTTACTATAATTCGGTGACTCACCCCTCGCTCCGCTCAGATCTCACACTGTCAGCCTCGCATTAAGGTACCTGTTCGTAGAGATGACTCTTGGGATGATCGCTCAGCGATCGTAGTTTTGCATCCAATTCCGAGCCATATTTGCATATTTTTGTAACGGTGTTACTTTCCATGTGTCGACCATAAAATGTCTGTATAGAAAATATGCGCGTATAGTGGTCAGAACCGATGGTTTAACTGCGATCGCTGAGCGATCATCATATGAGTCGTCTCTACGAACACGTACCTTTAGAGAATTCGCCAATATTTTTGTGAAGCAGTGCTGTTGCGAAATAGGATAAGACGAAGTGCAAGCGCAGCGAGCAGTGAGCTAATGGAAAGCAATTTGTTGGATTTAGATCTCTGGCTCGTCCATACATTTACTCAAATCCTATAGGTCGTCTGATAACGAAGATCTCGCTGTCTGTCGCCCTTTTCACAATTCGCCAAAAAGTTGATACGTAGCGCTGCTTGGAAATAGGATGAAGCGAGCGCAACAAGCGGTGAGTTAATGTCAGGCAATTCGTAAGCTTTATATTTCTGACTCGTCCATACATATACTCAGACCCTGCACCTCGCCCTTTACTCCGCTCAGACCTCGCTTTATCTGTCTCGCTATTTAGTATTCGCGACGTAGTGCTGTTGCGGAACAAAGTAAGTCCAGCGAGCGGTAAGCCAATGGATGACAATTCGTACAATTTAGACCTCTGTCTCGCCCTTAAGTTTACCTAAATCCTATGCCTTGCCCTTCGCTACATCCAGACCTCGCCATGCCTTTTGCGCTTTTCAGAATTCGCCTAAATTTGCGACGCAGTGATGGTGCTAAGAATGATAAGGCGAGGTGCAAGCGCGGCGATCGGTAAGCCAATGGACGCCATTTCGTGAAATTTAAACCTATGACTCGTCCGTATAACCTGTAGCTCAGAATACTCTGCGCGCTCACACTCTGTCTGTCGTGCATTAGAAAAAAAGCCAACATGTTTGCGACATAGACCTCGGACCTGGAACCTGGATATATGACTCTGGATTTGCTTGACAACCGAATTCCGCTAGTTTGTGTACAGCATTGGGCTTTTGGGAGTCTGGTCACCTTATTATAGCCTGTATATTTTAAACTTTAAATATACCTTTCAATGAAAAATTTGAATATATAAGTTAAACCCCCCCCCTTGGATGATTCCTGCGCACGGGCCTGAATTAGACCATTATGTAAAATGTTCCATTCGAAGGGCTTGTATCCCATCGGTTAAGGAAAGATTCGTCAATAACTATGCAATTTGCATAGGGATTTGGTAGTATCGGTAATCACTAATGCTTCAAAGGCTAACCAGTAGCAACGACAACGTTAGGGCGCGGTTACAATCTTTTGCGATTTTAGTTAACAATTTTCGAAATATTCAGCTTAATCATGAGCACTTGAGTAGCATATCGCCTTTCCAAAAGAAAGGTTCCGCAAATGATATTTAACGAACAAATTTTCTATTCGTAAATCAATTGGCCGTTGATACTCTTGAAATTTCTCATGTCTATTATATTTATATTTATTGAAGGTCATTACAAAAAAATTCCAATTTTTTTCTCTTTCTTCAACAGTTTAACAAATGTACAATTGAAATATCATGGCCGAAACTGTTCCAGCCGTTGTTGAATCCACGCCCAGCGTTATTGATAAATCTATGATTAGTAGTCACGAAACTGATAGTGCCAATACGAAACATGAGACTTCAACGATGAATAGTGAAAGTAAAATTGTCGAAGACGATTTAGAAGATGGTGAAATTGAGACAGACGAAGACGATGATGAGCCGGTTATTGTTGGTGTTACGCCAGCGACAGCAACAACAGTGACAAAAACAGCAACAACAAATGTGTCTTCCACCACAGCAGCAGTAGCAACAACAATTGCAGCACCGATAACCACCGCCCCAGCATCAGCCACAACCGGAGGAGCAGCAGCAGCAGCAGCAATCCTTCCGAAAACCTATCAATTGCCACCAAGTTCGGCATCGTCCCTATCAATTTCGTCGTCGACTTCCGGAAAGCCAAAGAGAAAACGTCGTCGAAGTACGCCAGCAGGTGAGTTGATTATTATTGGGGATGAATTTTTATATTGAGGGCCACTTATGTAGGGTTCAGTGGCTTCGAATTTTTATCTGTCTGTCTGTATCTGTCCCTTCGCGCAATACCTCTCGTAATATCGGAGCTAGCGATTTGAATTTAGAAAATGGGTCCAATCGGACCAACAACGGTTCCCCTACCTGTCATACAAATGGCAACTCCTTAATATATTGATTCGGTGATAACTTTGGACCAAATATCGCTAGCAACCTACAATTTTGGTCAATAGCTCTGACTAAACGATCCTCTAATTCCCCTACAAAGCTATAACCAGCCATGCCTTTCTACGCAATGTTGCAAGTAACTTCAAAGTGGTAGCCGTGATGTTCCAATGCCATGCAGGGCGAACGCTTCCAATTTTTCCTATTGGGGTGCCCCATCTTCTTCAATTTCAACAATTCGTTTTTTTCTATATATTTAAGAAGATCAATTTAAATACGTGATTTGATTTAAAGTCCTCTTACAAAATTAGGAAGAGTGAAATTTAATTTTCGACCGGTCTCTCCCGTATATTATCTTGCAGATGACTGGGCTGGCGATTTAGAGCATGCTCTTGCCGTGGCCCTGAAAAAGGACGGAATCGAACCCAATAAGCCAAAAGTTCATGCCGATTCGGATGACGGATCGGATCGAGACTCGTATGCCGAAGATGTTCGTCGAGCGGCTAAGCGAATGAAGAAACGCGATCGCGAAAAGAAAAAGGTTAGAGTGAAATTCTTCTTTTTTTTTTATTTCCGAGTTTTGAACCCCTCCTTTCATTTCAGGGGAAACGTTCAAAGCACAGCGATGGCGATCGTCACGGCGGCAAGCACAGTAGCGAAATCATTGACGTCGATATTATCGATGAGGACGAAATGCTATGCGTGCGTGGCGGTAGTCCTACGCCCGCTGGAAATTATAATATGATGCACATGCCGCCAATCGGACGTCATCGTGGCTCGCCTTCGGTGTTTAATGAAAGCGAGGATAGTTATCAGTCGTCCGATGATAGTTATGATTCGGCGGATAATCGTAAGATGAGCTACGACGATAGACGATCATCGCGACGAACAAAAGATCGACGGAATCGCGGCGGTGCAGGCGGAAGAGGAGGCGGCGGCGGCGGCGGCGGCGGTGGAGGAGGATCAAAGAGACGCAATCGACACGAATCAGATGGCGTATGTATCATGGACATGCGAGGTCATTGTCTTGATGTGCGGTTGAAGTCCATTAATTAATTTCATTCCTACTGTCACAGCACTAATCAAACCCCCTTTTTTCCGCATTACAGGACGATTGCCCGCGATCACACGACTCGCGTGCTCCACGGAAACTAGAACTCTGCAAATTCTACCTGATGGAATGTTGTGCAAAAAAGGAGAAATGCTCCTATATGCATTCCGACTTCCCGTGCAAATACTATTATTTGGGCATGGAGTGTGTTTACAAAGAGGAATGCAAATTTTCCCATGGCGAACCACTTACCGAACAACTAAAAAATGTCCTCCTGAAACACATAGAGACGGCACCAAAAGAAATTCTCGGCAATTTTCGACGCATAAGTCGCGATGTTGCCACACAACACTTGCTGACGCAACATGCAAAATTGTGCGCTGAGCGTGGTATAGAGAACACATTTGAATTGCCATCACCCAACTTCAATCCAAACACGGGAAGCTTTCGGGGAAGGAAAAAATCACCGCCGTTACGTGGAATGTCGTCATTCAATCATCGACAAAAATCCAGATCGCCATCCGCCAGTCGTGGTGGTGGCGGCGGTGAGAATAATCGAAATCCGTTTGCCAGTTCCGGACCGAAAGCAATTAAGTCAGCGCCACCGATGATGTCGAATAATGATGAAGGTATGTCCTTTTTGTCTCAACTATATTGAAGTGAAATTGAATTCATTTATTTTGCACAGAAAACTGGGATGCAGACGATTGGGACAAACCGGCCAATAACACGTCAAATGGCGGCAACAACACCCTCAGTCCGAATAAGAGCAACGATAAACCTCGCAAGTCACGTTGGCAGGACTTCAGCGGATCGCCAGCATCCAAGAAAGCAAATTCGTCGTCAGGTACGTTTTTGATTATAACTATCAATTTTATGTAAATTCTTACTTTGTTTCTTATAGACGCTACGCTAGACATTTTAAGCTTACGCAATCTCAAGGGCGTAATAACGCCCGAACAAATCGAGCGTCTCGAGGCTATGGGTATTGAAAATCTTGAACAAATCAGCCAGTTGACTGTCGGCCAATTGAACAGTGTCGGCTTGACTATCAGCCAAATAAATGAGATCCAGTTGAATGCTATGAATATGGACAAATTGGGCGTACGTCCGAGTACAACGACAAAACCTATATCACCCATCCTGAGATCATCCACCAGTCTGGGACAAACAAATCTTACCGCTATGACATCGCCATCCGCCGCCGCAGCAGCAGCAACTCTTCCGTTTAGCGAGGACAGTCAATCAATGTGGGAGTAAGTGGATTCAGTTGCACAAATCTTAGGTTACGGATAACGGGCGGTCTGTAAGGCGATAGGCGACAGTCACTTTTTTTTCGTAATTTCCATCTGTAATGCTGACAGTATAGAGAACATGAAATCGCTACGTACCTTTGACGATACGCAGCCACTCTAGGCCCATTATCTTGCCAGATTTACCGTTAGACGATATCCTAAAAAAAACGAAAGTGACGGTCGACTTACTGTAAGGCGATAGGCGACAGTCGTTTTTTTTTCGTAATTTTCATCTCTAATGCTGGCAGCATAGACAACATGAAATCGCTACGTACGTATCGTTTGATGATACGCAGCCATCTTGCCAGATTTACCGTTAGACGATATCCTAAAAACGAAAGTGACAGTCGCCTTACCGAATGCCATCTCATTACATCTTCTGTCAAATTTCTCTGTCCTGTTCAGGACCCAATCACACGTACCTTTTTGATTCTTATCTACATATTTAATTTCTTTTTAGGCGTGACATCGATATGAGAGTGCTTGTCGGTGCCGTACAAGGTGCTGATACATCAGTTGCAACGTCTGCAACCTCGCCTCCCCGATTGCCATCGTCAATAATAACCAATAGCCAAACATCGGAGTCTTCCAAATCCATTAATCAGACAACTTCCGTCTCCGGATCTCAATCGCAA
Source organism: Microchrysa polita (assembly GCA_949715475.1). Classification (NCBI taxonomy): domain Eukaryota; kingdom Metazoa; phylum Arthropoda; class Insecta; order Diptera; family Stratiomyidae; genus Microchrysa; species Microchrysa polita. The sequence continues at coordinate 497,774 of OX454422.1, read as the reverse complement.
CAGTTACACGATCTCGATATTATGTCACCCGAACCCATACGAAATTCGGAGAAATCCATACTGAGTGGTAGCGGTGGCGGTGATAGTTTGGACTTTTCACAGTATTTAAAGGATTCCAACTTGAAGGATGATGTGGAGAAGACGAATTTCAATGATATACTGAGTAAGTGTGTGCAAGTGTGCGTGTGTGTGTGCGATCAACAAAAGCGGCTTAAGTAACACAAGCTTCCCTGCGGGGACGTGACAACGAACACTTCAAGCGACCGCCCACGAAACAGCTGATCGCTGGCTTGTATATTAAGAAGGCGCTGTCACTCTTCTCTTAGGTGCTGAATTGTTCTCTTCCATGTAAAAAATAAAGTGACTCTCTTATATTTTGACCTATTTCACAATGTTGTGAAATTCAAATTATTCAATGTAATGGGCTGAGGACTAGGCGATAATGGTGGTGGACAGCGCCTAGTTACAAATTGGCGACCAGCGATCAGCGATTGGCGTACTAGCTGTTCGTGTTCGTTTTTAGACGTAATACACATGTATGTGGAATTCAAATGATGACGTCATGCAAGTGCTGAATCCTCTCAAAGAAATTCAATTCAGCACTGAGAAATTAAGAGAAACTACTTTTAGTGAGGGGATAGTTGAATCCTCTCAATATATTCGAATGGATTGGTGCTAAATACCACAGACTAAGAAAATAGAGGACAGAGTCATAGACCAAAAATGCCAAAAATGGGGGACCATTTACTATTTCATTCATTCATTCAACCAATATACTGGGATGACAGCCGGACTAAACGAGACTAACAATACATATGGTAGGATAGAAAGAGAAGGAGAACACCGAAATTGGTCCTCTTTTCGATAGTCCATCTTAGGGCTTGGACTACTTCCTTTTCTTCTTCTTCATTGGTAAATATATATGGATCTTGAGAGTGGACAGCGCAAGCGCGTTCGTGTAACAGCTCTTATACACTTGCAACTTGGTTGCCAACCTAAGTTGGCAACACGCAAAAAAAAACGGAAATTAAGTGGTTTGTAGGCATGTTGCAGGTTGCAGTACCAGGTTGCAAGAACGTGAATGGCGTGGTTGCCGGAATGTTGCAAGTGTGTAGTAACGTACCTGCAACCTAGGTTGGCAACCAAGTTGCAGGTGTAATTGGCCTGTAAGGAAGCCAAGCGCGCATGTATGCAAGCCACCCATTTTGGTATTTGTTTAAGCTGATCGTTGTCAAGTCTTAGAACAAGAATTTACTGAAGCTCTTGGTTTCCTGTATTCTTTCCTGTAATTCGTGATGGCAACGTATAGGAAGAAAAGTGAGCATCTTAATTTGAATTAGATCGTTCCGTAAAATGAATAATAATCCGTGCGTGCGTGAGATTCATGTTTTTTCTCTCTCAATTACAGAAGAGGACATTGATCCATTAAATGACGATGATCCTGGACTCTTAATTGATGAATCAAACTTCCCAGCCAGTGATGATGAGGTAAGTTCTTTTTTCAGAATATGATTCCATGAAATTGAATAAATTTTCATCCTATAAGTCACCGCCCCTCCTGCCCCATTCCTAGAAAATTAAAAACTAAAATTTATCATTTTGCCTTTTTTTTAGAACGCCACACCCTTTTCATGGGAAGCCGACAAAAAAGATTCCTCGTCCGCACCGTCATTCAATCGTAAGGGCGAAGATGATGATAATTGGGACGATGACACAAGCCCGAGCCCGACTGTTGCCGAAAAATCTTCGTCGTATAAAAGTCAGGAACGCGGTGGCACCGGCGCCAGTGAACCGGACAAATGGTCCAATAGCTCATTCTCATTCTATTCCGAAAAAAGTGCAAATCCCAGTGAAGTTTCGAAGCAATTACGTCGGGAGTATTACGACAGTAGTGTTGCGAGTACGTCGCGAGGAATTTATGCCAGTCAGCAACAGCATACTTTTGCGAATGATCCGCGAAATCGTTCGTCGGTATCCATGTCCGCGTCTTCGTCATCACATCGTGATCCGCGTGCCTCCGCCTCCTCAAATGCGGCGGGATTTTTCAAACCGACATCCACCGACAGCCGCTATGACTCAATTCCAAACACATCTGGAACATCTTCGGAACCTTATTCGATCGATTGGACGACGGAGGATTACAATCCTGCGGCGTCGATGACACCGAAAAGGCAAGAATTCAATCCATCGAAACGCCACGAGGATCGATCAAAGGGACGTGACGATGATGAGGCGAAACCGAAATATCAACGAACAAGTATTTACGATTGGCCCGGCGATAAAGCAAAAAGCGATGATCAATCGCCGAGGGGTGAAAAACATGACGAAAGCGATCCTGAGCTATCGGATGCTGGCGATCGAAGCTATTTGTCGCTGAGCGAGTCGGGCGACATTGATCCGCGACTTCCATTCAAACCGGTCATGACAAATTTTACACCGGCCACGGAAATTGATGGTTCAATTGCATCGCATCCGCCTATACCATACAAGGTAAGTTTTTTTATTAGTTGAACAAATGATTTTCTGTTTCTTCGATATAAAAGGACACACTCTTTGTCTCCGCAGGTTAGCGAAGTGTACGTTCCCAAGCCAACATACGATGAAATTCGCCGCTCCATCCGATCGGGTGATAAAACTCTCGATCCACGTTTACGACGTATCCTTTGCCTGAAAGACTCGGGCAGCGACCAAAAATTGGGATCAACACCGTCCACATCGTCGTCCGAACCATTGGACATCGGTGCCAGTCCAAGTTTGCTAGTGGGCGGTCCACCAGTCGATCCGCGACTGCGTGCCGAAAATTCGGACGCCGGTGGTGCCGGCTCGGCGGCAAAGACATCCACTAGCGGTGGAGCGTCAGGACTCGGTCAGAGTCTTTTGCAAAAATCGAAGTGGTATCGAAGTTTAAATTCCAAGTTCAAGATTATGGTGAATATGAATTTGGCCCTGGTGACGAACGAACTGAAATTGTTCCATCGCGATCCGAATCCGGATAAAGTATTTGATATGAAATTTTTGATGACCAACCCCACATTGCAGCAAATTATGACCAATTTGGGTATATTCATTGATGGGAACGGTGAAATTTTGCAGATGGACACGGACAATGATGATGGCAACGTTGGCGTTGGCCCGTCGTCGGGCATGATGGGACCAATGGGACCGGGAGCAGCTGGAATGACAGGTATGATGATGCCCGGTGGCGGTATGATGATGGATCCGTCGATGGTAGGGATGGGCGGTATGGATTACATGCGAAATCCACAAGGATCGATGGGAGGCATGGGCGGAGGACCAATGAATGTTCCCGGGCCGTATATGGGCGGTGGTCCTATGTCCGGTATGATGAATCCGTATGGCGGCGGTGGTGGTGGTGCTGGCGGTCCGCGTTTTGATATGCGAATTAATATGTCGGGAGCGAAAAACAATCCATTTGCGGCCGGAGGTCGAGGTGGACCACCGGGTCCTTATGATGAGTATGGTGGCGTGCCTCATGACGGTGGCGGAAACGCGGCTGGAAATCCGTTCAATCAGGGAATGGGCGGTGGAGGAGATATGGGCATGATGGCAGGCGGTAGTGGATGGGATCGACCATCATCGGGCGGCGGCGGCGGCAATCGTGGTGGCGGTAATCGAAATTTTCGACAAGGCGGCGGTGGCGGCAATTCGCGCAATATCTCGAATAATGATAGAAGATGGGGCGGTAATAGTAGCGGCGGTGGAGGAGGAGGTGGAGGTCGAAAACCCGGACGTAATAATTATGAGAGTCGTGGAGGAGGAGGCGGAGGAGGTGGCAATCGTAGAAATGATATGAATCGTCAAGCATCGTCACCACCATCATCAACACAGCATGTCGATTCGGCTCCTCCGGAGGAGGAAGAATGCTGGGATTAGACAACAGCACGCCGAATAATAAAAACCCAAAAGGAAACACCACAACTTGGGTAAGAGGAGAAGATTTTTTTAAACATATTATTTTAAAAGTATTGTACAAAGATCACGTGAGAATTGTAAAGAGAAAAATTGTGTGTGTTTGAAAATGTAAGCGAGCGAAAGAGAGTGACAGAGAGAGATAGTGAGAGGAGTTTAAAAAACTCGTTGATTTTTTGTGTTGAAAACTGAATTTATACTTTCATATCATTAATTTATTATCATATAAAAATACAATTATATGCGCAATACACCCCAACAATTTTTTCTACTAATTAGTATGTACGACAAAACAAAAACAAAAAAATTGTGAGATCAATTTGCTTACCGAAAAATATCAAAAATGTGTTTTTGACGGTAGTTTCGTGTTCAGTTTGTGCCAGTGCATTTTTTCTTTGTCTGCAAAGAACCACCCAAACTACTTTGATATCTTTTGAACATGGTTTGGATACGAAATACCAACGCATGAAAAAATCGGCGGCGTTTCGAATCAATTCCACTTTGTGTTGGATATCGGTCTGTTCCTCGTTGTCCGAAATCGGAAGGGGGAGCTATCGCTTCTTTGACTCTGTCTCACTATAGTAGATTTCGTACATCCTTTTGTAAATAAATCTGAAATATCTATGTTGATATATTTTTAAAATTTACAGTACATACTTTCGCTAAGTAATAATTTTGAGGAAATCTGTGTTTCTTTACAAAATAAAAAACAGTTAAAATTGTAAATATTAAATTTGTAGACAGAAAAAGCGTAAAAATTTCCGATTTCTTCAATTTAGTTGAAGAAACTTTTCTTTTTTCTTTTAATCATGATGTCTCTCACAAGAACAAAACACATTCATATACACATATTATGTACTTTTTATCATATGAAATATTATATAAATTATATTATAATGTAAACACAAACACACATACTATCCATATATGTAATTTTTAAGGTTTATATGTTTGCGTTAAGCAAAAACAACAGACAAATACATGTCTAAACGCAAAAAACTACAGAAATAATATTGTATCGGTGGAAAAAAAATTATTAGGCGCTTATTTTATTTATTTTACCGAAATAGTTCCTACGAACGAATGATTTTTGTTTTTGGAATAAAACTAACCAGAAAAGAAACTAGAATAGAATTAAAAGAGGCATTTAAATGCAAAAATGACTATTGTAATAATTTTTCTGGCCACGATAAAGTTCCAAATGACCAACGAGAATGGTTCCGGAAAAATGGAGAAAGAGATAGAGAAAAAAGAGAAATGAAAGAAACCCTTCGATAGAAAGAGAAAGATTTATGGCAGGTTCATATTAAACTTGACCCGATCACAATCAATTTTTTATGATGTTTGTATTTGTTTATTTTATCTTACTTACTAGTTAGTATTTTTATGGTTACAAAAAAAAAATATGTAAATTTCTCAAACAGAATCCAGTGTAACTAAAATTTGTTTTAAATTAAATCATAAAACACAAGCACACACAAGCAGTGATTGTGTAATGTATATTTTCAAAAAGAAAAACAAAAATTGGAATCTACCCCAACTACCTGCAAATTTAAAATGAAAGTTAAATAGTTAAAGGCGCAGAACGACGAAAAAATTGCGAAAAGTAGGTCGGATCTTTCGCCAAAATGACGATAGATCAAAATTACGCATGATATCATTGACAAAAAAAGAGAAGAAAAAATCAGAAAATTATGAAATCTGTTTCTATTTAATTTCAATATTATAAAATACGCTTATAGTTTATATACAAACATAAATAATATCCATATGAATGATGATTATAAATTTATTAATTTTTATATATACTTATATGAAAGAAAAACACGTGATCAGAAACAACAAAAAAAAACATGAAAAGTTTTTTTTCAATCATTTTATTTAGGTAGGAGTAGGTGTTGTTCGAAGGATTGTAATGGAAACAATACGATATCACCAACCACGAAATCCCCAAATTGAGAAAAATCCCCATAAACAAAATGTTCATAATCAAAATCCCTAAACATGAAATTCTCAAATACAAAATCAAAAAAATAAAAAATTCACAAACACAAAATTCCCATAATCAAAATCCCAAAGCACCAAACCTTCAAACACAAAATCTCAAAATGCCTAGTCCCATTTATCTATCATTTACCATCTGCCATCAACCATTTACCATCAATCTATCATTTAGCATCTACAATAGTCTAAAGAAAATCCCCATTCACCACAAATGGGGAATGGAGATTTTGATTTGGAAATTTTTAATGGAGTTCGTCTCCAGCCCCCGACTGTTAAGAATGCCGCGAATAGTAGGGTATTCCAATCATTCTGCTATACGCAGTTGAGTTAATTTAGAGCGCCTGCACACTACAAACTTTTAATCGGCCGATAGTTTGATCGTTTCTTCTAATCAGCACGAGACCATATGGAAGTGCGCCCACTTGATCTCAGTTGGTCTCGTGCTAATTAGAAGAACGATCAATCTATCGGCCGATTAAAAGTTTGTAGTGTGCAGGCGCTCTTAGAGACAAACATTTTGTTTGACAATATAGCATACTCTGAACTTAAAAAAATGTAATGTACTCTGAACTTAAAAAAATGTAATGTATAAGGCTGCGGTTACGATCTATTGCAAATGACGAATAGCCAAGACTTCTGGAAATTGCGTTCGTGAAGCTTTTATACTTAAACGCGCAATGCCCAGAAGCTTGTGCTATTCGCTGCCATTCGCACAAGATACGCACACTTAGAAATGACGGTGACTTTACGATGCAACTTTATTCATTTGATAGTACACCACAGGTAGGTATTCGGCAAAACTTGAACTCATCTAACACATGAGAATTTTTCAAGTTGTATGTTTTTTTCTTCCAGGAACTTATGCAATCGCAAAATGTTCATCGACGACGATTGTCTTAATATGTTTGCGGCGTAATGTTAATGTATTATTATGAATGACACTTAAGAAAGTGTGTGTGTCAACTTTATGATGACCATATGCATTATACAGGCTTGCGCAAAATGAAATTTCGTATTTTCATTGGCGCATTATGCTCCTTTTGTTTTTCAGGTACACCATAAAGAACCTGCGTCTGCGTCGACGACACAGGCCCAGGATATGTATGACATAAATATGCGCATGATTTTCAGGATTTTTTTAATGTGATTTTAAAATGCAATGAATGAATGGATCGTTTATAAGGGTGAGTATTACTATATGAGTGCTGAGCGTGCTGTTGAACTCAACACCTCAACAAAATTGGATGTCATTAACACATTTGCGACCTTAGTGTTGGACTGTGGCGCGACAGTTATTTGTTATTACTCAGGGCTGGATTTAGACTCTGTAGCGCCCCTGGGCAGTAGTCGAGTTACTGCCCTCCGTCACTGAAAATAGATCAGTCGCATTCATGTGAAGTGTAACATTTTTTTAACGCACCTTCGTTTCTGGCGTTTTCGGAAGTAGCAGAACTTCAGTGAAAATTGCACTTAATTTAATTCTTAGAAAGTTGTTTGGACTGAACTTCGAATTAAGGTTAATATTCAGAAGTATAGATATAGGTGCTCCATTGACGGTGAAATTAGATGCTCATGGAGGAGCGGAGATTAATTGGAGCTCAAAAGAATATTTGAAAAAAAAATTGATAAATGTATGCATTGGATGCATAAGCAACCCCTCAGACTGTCACATGATTGGAAATAGTTCGATTCCTTAGAGCTGGCAATATAAAACTAAATAAATACCCTCGGCGCCAAAACGGACACTTTTTTATTCGATATTTATTGTGTTATTATCGCGAAAGGTCTTGACGCCCTAGGAGCGTATCTGAAGCCTCTTTCCTCGGGGTGATCCCTGTTCTACCGCTACAGCCCACTAAATTGATTGTTTTAGTACGGGGTGAGTTTCCGTAATGTCTAATGAAATTGAAGTCAATCGAAAGGTCTCGACTCCCAAACAATGGATATTAAGTCCTTGTTCTCTTAGTCACAACCGTTCTCCAGCTGCAACCCCATGAAATGGTCGTTTTCAATACTTAATGTAACCAGCCCGAAATTGCAGTTTCCTGGAGGAGAAGGTAGAGTATGCTATACCAGGAGGCAGAAAGTGGATCCGTTCATTGGTTTTGGTTTTCATGGTTCCGAGTGTAGGTTACTTCTCCCACGCGCGATTCCCAAAGCTATAGTGATGAACTGGCAGATTGAAGCCTACGGCGGCATTTTTAACGTCCCGTACACAGATTAAAAAATAATAGTTCAGTGATGAGACTTTATTCCAATTTTAGAAGTGATCGCTTAAGCCACATTGAAACAATTTGGGATTCAAGGATCAATCGATTAATCGTTCGATTGTAAAAATAAGGGGCAAAGCCGGTAGGGCGGCAAAGTCGAAACTCCTACTGACGTCAGATATGCAAGTCCTCCACTGACCAAAGGCGACTTTTTCAGTTTCCTTAATTTTTTTTCTAATTTATTCAAACTGCCTCCTGAAATATCGAAATGCGTATATTACACAGAAATTTAATTCAATGGAAGGTTGCAAGTTTCAGAACTAAGCCGCCCTTCAAAATTTGCCGCCCCGCGCAGTTGCCCAGATTGCCGATATGGGAAATCCGGCCCTGTTATTACTATATGAGTAAAGGCAATCAAAGAGTTTTTTACAAGCAAGAAGGGCCCGATGGCAGGTCCATCACTAAGGGAGGCCGGACAGAGATGATATTGCGTAGTCAGTCTGAAGATACAGAACAAGCGTTACTCGATCATTGCGACATATTTACCGAAGCGAATCCACCATATGAAATTCTCAAGGAGGCTCCTCTAGATGCCGCGAAGTCACAAAACACTACTAATTTTAGGCTACAGGACAGGAATTGCCATAGGGACAGTTTTTGAAGGGAGGCAAATTTTTCAAACTTTTTATTGATATCAAAATGGCAGACCCAGTCCCTGATTTTAATTTATTCTTGGTAGGTGCAATTCAATTTATTTTTGTCAATGGCATTCAGACTATCGACTAGACTTACTAAATCCTAGGCATTGGAGACTAAATTTGTGAGGTTGCTAGTTTTTGAGCTGCTATTTCATGTTGTTCATTGAACAGAGGATCGATAGATGGAGTTGATTTATCACAGACCATTTTCTCGAAAAGTTTGGGAACTACCGACAGGATAGCGATACTTCTATAATTTTCTACTCAGTTTTTATCGCCACTTTTATGGATGTGTGTAAGTGGAGACGATTTCCATAGAGACGGAAACGCGCCTTAATTGAAGAGATTTGTTGATTAATTAGGTGTAGCGGAGCTAGCAACTGGTAGGCACAGTGCTTCACGAAAATGGGAGTTTTTAAATCGGGGCTGGGTCCTTTGGTGTCGGTCATTTTGTGAATAGCTCAATTTCATATTGTGTGAGAACTATTCCGCGGATGAGAGAGCTAATGAAATAAATTAGACGTCGTCTTTGATACTCATTTTTATCTCCTCGAAAAAATTAAGGTAAATAGGACAATGGTGTATTATCGGCAAGACGAGGTGAGGAGCTAGGAATTGAAGATGAATAGAAATGGAAATGATCAGCAAAAAAATGCAGATTTCCTGAGTACACGAAGAAGTTACGGCTCCTTTAGACACAGAAGAAGAAAATTCTGTGGACTTAAGTCATATATTAATGAAATCAAATTTTTTTTTTCGCTCAGGAATAATTCTCTCACCCCTTAAATTAACATAAAATCGGTAAGCTTCATTGGACTAAATTACTGACCAGCTCGTCGTTGCTTTTCTTCAGGCCCACGCTAATGTTGGAGTTATTTGTAAAAGACTTATAAAGTTCATTTCTACGGTTTCTCAAATTTTTATGATCTCGGTCAAGCCAGAATAGGCCAAAGAGCTACATGTGGCTCGCGACACTGACTTTTCCAAACACTGTCCCAGCCTAAAGATTTCACACAAAACATGAATACGGTTATACATATTTTTTAATGGCAGAATTTGCTGCCGTCATCGCCTGGACATACCAAATCAATGCTAAGGCAGTGGCGTAACGTACGGTGTTCCATGTGTTCATTGGAACACGGGCTCCAACCACCAGGGCAGAGAAGCAAATTTGTTGGGTCATTGCAATATAGAGGCTGTTGAACAAGTTAGGCTGTTAGCTACGAAGCAGCTTTAAGCGAGAGTTTCAAGTGCCATTTTGGTGCTGGGGTGAGGTGGGAGGCCTCGGTAAGTGCGAGGTCCTGGGTAATTGCCCGGCTCGGTAAGTGCTATTGCCTGTTCAATTTGCTTGCCCTGATCGTGACACAAAGGGTATTAATTTAATTTCAGCACTGAATTAAGTAAAACAAAAAAATTATTCCTCAAATTTTTGATGCTGAAATGGTTGGTATATCTTGAATGATGCGAAAGCAATGCGGGTAGCAAAATTTTTACTACGTAATAAACATGATTGATTAGTTAAACTGCAGACTCAGTCCGCACAAAATTCTCTACAGACTTTGAACTTTTGTACGAAATTTTCGTTTACACAATGTGTTGCGGTCTTAAGTATTGTGAAAAAAAATTCTCTCCAATATTTGTACAAAAACTAGTCAGTGTAAGAATTCAGGCTATTCACGATCCCCTATACTCCGTCAAATTGAATTTTCCTTGTTAAGGAAAAATCTAGTCCTCTCCGAAAAGCTATCTACGCCACTGCTATAAAATAAGAGGATACGAATCGCTGCAATTAAAACAATAAGCAATAGCGGACAAATATGGTCGTTTAAAAAATGTTTGCTACTAGTATAGTATTATATTGTGTAGGGGCCCCCATTTCGTTTTCGAACACAAGATATTTTTGAAACGTTACGCCACTGCCCAAGGTATACTTCTTTCAAACTAAATTAGTGACGGAGGCTATTTGGCTTATGCTCAGAGGGCTAAATCCGGCTCTGTTAGGCGGTGACGTGAGTTTGGCCTAGGCACCTAGGCTCGTTCGTCACGAAATGTAGGCAAGCGGTATACTGGACATCACCCTCAATTCAGAGGATATGCAGCATTAACTGCAGGACTGGAGGGTCTCAATGTTTCACTCGTGATATCATTACCGATACTGTCTGTTTTGGATACAAAGATCCATGCACGAGAATGTAAAATACTTCCATTGTCACTGTGGAGAACTCGCCTCTTAGCAAATCCTCTCTTTTTCATGGTGAAAAAGGACATTTCGTCCTGAATAACATAGACGAAATATTCAGCTGTATCCTGCGCATATGGCTTGTCGTAACTTATTGCGTAGATACATACATACATGGTTTCAGGTAAAAACTATACTAACGATGCGAATTCGAAGTTGAATTTCCCAAGTTTCATAATAGGATTAATATAGTTACACTGCAGGTTCCGAAGGACGAAATTTACCCGAAACTTATCAAATAACCTATTCTCAGAATCCCCTACCGTTCGACATGCATCTTGATCATTTAATCTCACTTGTGCAAAAAATGTCCTTTTCTGACTTGTAATCTCCTTGGAAAGGATTCAAAATAATTTAATTGATATTGTCGAGAATTCTTTTCGGAAAATCCTGTAATTTGATACCCATATTGCCTATGTGCATGTTTCAGTTCAGAAAAAGGACATTTCGTCCTGCTGGTTTTAAGCAACAGTATTCGGGCAAACATTTCTATATTTGCTCGGCCAAAGTAAAAGACTATCGCTGACTTTCCTATAAATTAGATAATAGCCCTATTAAGGTTGATTTAAACAAGGATTTATTATATTGTTATCCTGTAAGTTCTGGTGGTAATATCCTTTTTTAAATATTTAAAATCAAATCAGGTATCATATTTTTTCATTATAATTCGCGTGGTTTTCCATTAAATTTTTCCCGGGCGACCCTATCGGAAAAATGTTTAGCCCCAAAAAAGCTCCTCAATATATCTTCGCCTCAGAGACCTTGGAAGCCCAATAACGGAATTGAATATGTCAGCCTACAACAAATTTATAGACTAGATTCAAGGAAAAAAGTGAATTGAAGGTTCCTGGTGACCCTAAATTCGCCAATTTAACTAACACTAAACTGCAACGGAAGAGTCCGTAGTCACGTGCTGAATTTAAGAGTGTAGCTGAATTCAGCAGCTAAGAGTGGATTCGGGATTTCTCCTGTATTCTAATAAAAGGGAGCCAAGTAAGGGATGACTCATGGCAATGTCATTTAGTCAGCCGGAAGCTAACAAGATCAGTGACTAGATCAAAAGTGACAAGTAGTAAAAGTTTGATATATTGTGCAAACATTTCAAAAATGGATAACAAGGAGGTGAGTAAATTTTGTAATACTCGTATACGTAGAATTTGTTGTTATATAAAACAGGTTTTGTGCGGGATCTATGGCAATTCATGACGTCATGTTGATAATGACGTCATCAAAATGGGTGACAGAAGCAGCACAACTTTTGTTCGGTTTAAAGTTTGTCTTGAGGCATGGCGCGATGCCACAGTGAAAAACAAAAATAAAAAGTGAAATTAAAACTGCCGCCGGGAGTGAAAGTGTAAGGATGGTGCGAGTTGTTGGTGTATTTTTACAAGGTGCGATCATACAGTATGACTCATACCGAATCTTTCTGATCAGTAGGAATGACGTCACTCCCGGTAGCAGTTATATGTGCAGTCCCTATAGATGCGAGTGTCGACAGCACACACACACAGCGGTTATGATCGACGTTGATAAGGGCTTTAGGTAAAACTGCACACGGGGCAAATATCGTTCAAAATTCTTTTACAGTCAAACCTGTTAATCGGAACACTCTGGCAAGACATTTGTAAAAAAAAATCTTAGAACTTTCGTTACTACATTCACTTAAGTTCCGATTACAATCAGCTATATTATTCGCCATGGCCACTGGAAATTTCGTAGATGGCATCAACCATTGCATCAGTGTTGGGTGGATGAAGTGGCGAGACAATTCCGGAGTTTCCGCAACAAGAAGATGCCAGAGAAGTTAAAGGGCAAATTATACAAAACGCCAAAGAACCAAAGGAATCTAGGATTGATTGAACCCTGAACGCCATATTGGGAAATTGGGAATCTATTTGACTTTCATTATAAAAATGCTTTTGTAAACTATTGAAGAATATTCAAAATTTCGGTGGAACTGTGTGTTGGGACAATTTATAATAAGGAAGCTAATTTAAAAGATCACAAAGCAGTTACGGTGTTGAGCGGTTTCAAAACATAAATTGCATAGTGCTTAGGTGACCTTTGTACAAGTCCAATGTTCTTGAATAAGTGGTATAAATTTAATTTTGTTATTCTTTTCTGGCATCCCTTGGTAATCGGACCACCTACTAATCGGACCGAATTTGATCGGTCTCGTCAGTGGTCCGATTATACAGGTTTGACTGTATTTGGTATTAGAGGTTCAATTTTGATCTAATTTAGACTAATTTTAGGATTTCATTCAAATGAGTAACAATTTTAATGTTTTTTTTTAATTTATTTTTTTGCAGATTATTTACACAACCGTTGAGGCTTCTCTGGAAAAGCTCGAGATGGGCACTGTAAGTGGCGAGTCTACTTCTAGTAGTGATAAGGTAAGATGTATTGTAATATTTCAACCCTTTCCTTCTTCCTTGCCTCGTTCCTTATACCGCTCCATGGCTACGCGTCGCTCGACCTGCAGTGTAGGTACATCGCCCGTTTTGGCGGTAATGTCTCAGTATATTTCTACAGTCATCTCTATCTTGGATCGTGTCAGCGCCGAGACCAATGCGACGTTGTTGCTTTTTCATTTAACACATCCAGGTGTTCTTCGGTCTGCGTCTGGTCTTGGGTCCATCAAGTGGAACTTCCATTGATATCGATTTCTTTGCGGGGTTCTCAGGCGGACGCCTTTGAACATGAGGATTGTCGATCTTCGAGCTTTTCGGTGATTGGTTGGTCTATGGACAAGTTGCCTCGGATTTATTTACTCTTGATGTGGTCCCTTTTGGTTACACCAACTGACATGCGTATCATTTTCATTTCGGTCGCTGTTATTTCTTTCGCATAACCTTCATACAGCATTCAGATCCATACATGAGTGCGGGACGTACAACCGTTTTGTACAACTTGCCTTTAGCTTCAGTGGCATTTTCTTATCGCAGAAAACTCCAGAGTTTTCTCGCCATATCTCGTAATATTTCAACCCAATTTACTAATGTTAAATTATTTTCCCAGACGGACCGGCTTATTATTGATGAGGACGAGGAAAATGCAGCATGTAGCATTGAGAAGCCCATGGAAGCATATCAGATCTTCAATGATGGCGCAAATATGAAGGAAAAGGTAAGATAATTGCAAATTTTATTATAAAGGTAATTTATTATATTTTGTGAAAAATGAATTAGTTGGAAATAAAATTTAATGCGTTTTTTTATTTCTATTATAGAAAATGATTGAGGCTGCCGGCGACGAGGAGCCCAAACCCAAAAAGGACGAGGTAAGTTAATTTTAGAATTATAACGATTACCTAATATATTGAAAGGGGCATGTAATCATGTAGTTTGTAACGCATTGAAGGAAGCACCTCCGACCATATGTATGATATGTAGGTACCTATGAGCAGTATGACGTGGGCACCCGATATCTGTCTGTTACCCAGTATGTTGCGCTATCGTTTATGCGGCCAGTTTTAAATCTATCGAGCTGAAATTTTGCACATTTGCTTATTACTGTTGCAGACGGCTGGTATGCTTACGTCGCTCAAATCGGACAATGGGGCCACAGGGCTGCCATAACTCCCCGCCCCCTCCAAATTTGGTTCTTAAGAAAAAATGGTTTAATTGTACATGCACCAATTTTAACTACACTTTATACAATGGGGCTACAAAACTTATGTAAAAAGTGGATAGAAACGGACCATGGGGTCGTAGGGCTGTCGTACAAATCCAACCTCTAATTCGGTTCTTCTAATGCCGGCAATGCACACTAATCGGGGTTCGCCGAATGTAAGGTCAAAGTCGTGAACAACACTCGCCGAAACAAATATCCAGCAAATAGCGTCCGTTGAATTTTACCATTGCCTCTGTGTTTAACACTAAATTTGCTTGCCTTTTTTATGTAGAATTAAATTTTGATTCTATTGAAATTTTCATACTTTTTTTCATTTTCTTCACAGGATCCTGGCGAAGGAAAATCAACCAGTGGCGGGAAGCGCGCCGGTCCGGATCAATCAATGAACCGAAAACGAGACGACTATTATGTAGGTACAATTAAATTTTGATTCTATTGAAATTTTCATTCTTTTTTTTTTTAATTTTCTTCACAGGATCCTGGTGAAGGAACATCGACGGGTGGCGGGAAGCGCGCCCGTCCCGATCAACCAATGAACCGAAAACCACACGACTATTATGTACTCGTATACAATTAAATTTTGATTGTATTGAAATTTTCATTCTTTTTTTTTCATTTTGTTCACAGGATCCTGGTGAAGGAACGTCTGCCGGCGGCGGAAAGCGCGCCTATCGCCTTCTACCATGGAAACCACACCACGAACAACGTCAAATGTCGCGTAGGCGACTGGAAAGAAGTCGTCGAATTTATGCGCATTATTTAAATACATTGGCAGATGCGCAGAATGATCCGGATCCAAAGGATTCGTGAATTTCGCCCGGAGAATTTAGGGAGTTTCGCCCACAGGACTTCGGGCGAAATTCACAAGTTCTTTGGATTAATTTGTTACAATGTTAATATGCATCATATTTTATATATTTTATAATACAACATTCACAAAAATATTTCAATAAATTGTTTCTTATCATGTACTCGTTTTATTGTTTTATTTAATATACAGGGTGTCCGGAAACTACCGCATAAACGCACCGGATTATGATTCCTCAATTGATTTCCCGCAAAAAAGTTGTATGGAACATACCCCCTCAGCTTAACGATTTAGCTGCCACAGGCATTTAAAGATTTTTGAAAAAATCATTTTCTTGTACGACTCAAAGCCTAATATCTCCAAAGGTAGATCAGCTAGAATAGTGAAATAAAATGATTATTACAGCCAACAAATTTGCCTATAAAATAACCACACTAAAATCGGATAAGAAGTTTCGTTTTTACAGAGCTTCACAATCAAATTTGCGTGATTTGACCCAAAAACAATCTTTTTTTTCAATCCATTCCATTTTATAAGCAAATTTGTTGACTGTAATAATCATTTTATTTCACTATTCTAGCTGGTATAGCTTTGGAGATATGTATTAGGCTTTAAGTCGTGCAAGAAAATGATTTTTTCAAAAACCTTTAAATGCATGTGGCAGCTAAAGGGTTAAGCTGAGGGGGTATGTTCGTACAACTTTTTTGCTGGAAATCACATGAGGAATCACAATCCGATGCGTTTATGCGGCAGTTTCCGGACACCCTGTATAGCAGTGGCGTACGAAAGAAAATATTTCGGAAGGGGTTTTCAAAAAAAGCGATTAACTTTGGCTGGCCGAGTTAACCCAACGATAAATAGAGTAAAATTAGATTCATGTGTGGTTTTAGTCTCCAGAAATTACAGCTGAGGTCTTATAGTACTCGCTAGAAGTTTTTCTTGGAATTCACCTAGGTTGGCATTAAAATTTCTAAATCTAAAATCTTCTAACTGCGCGAACTGGTTTGTATTATCAATTAATTTTGGAAGAGATTTAAAGTCCCCCAAAAAACAGCTTTTCACTTCGAGTTAGCTTTTACTCGAATTTTGTTGAGAGAAGGAATAATTTTCAAATTTTGTAATTGGTTATTTATTTTTGTCACCGAGCTTTACTTTTTTCCACTGAACAATGAAAGTGACGCCTCTAAAATTAGTCGTTTTAGGCTTCAGTCTATAATTCAGGCTGCTAATCCATCACTGGTTTTGGTAAATACTAGACAGATTTAGGTGTTGCTAAGCCATCGAATGCTTAAAGTCGTGTTCAGATGTTCTTTTGTAAGACCCTAACTATCTTATACATTCACCCCAAGAGAATAAAATTTGATCTTTTATTGAGTGTACATGAATATTAATGTATGGTTTAGTACGAAGGCGAAGGTACAACTTTCCTTCTTCTCAGTACCGTATAGCCCCATGTGGGGCCATGGTGCGTTAACTCAGCCGTTTATATGCAATTTCGAGTCAACGTTACATTGCATATCATTTCGGAGTGTATATAATGTTGCAAGCACTATATATTTCCTATCCGCACATGTACGGAAGTTTTGGACCACGCCGAGATTCGATCTCCGGACCTCTATATTACTAGCATCGTAGAGTGCGACTCAACCAAGTGAGCCACAGAGCGGGTCGAATGACTTTCCACTGAAGCCAAAAATCTCGGTGTATGCAGAGATTTTGAGGTTAGCAAAACTATTGTTTGATTAATAATTTTGTTAAGCAATGCAACAAAAGTTTTTTTTTTGCCTAGTTGGAGTCGTAAACCAAAATTAATTAGAATTCCATAATACCCTTCGTATAGACATCATACAATGTCTACGGCTTGGGGTGAGCCGATCCCATCAGTTACCTGGCATGCAAATCTAGGGCTAAAATTAAAGCTATATTTCGACAATGAACTCCAGGTAATTCCAAATAGGTCAAAATAAAAAAATAGGCAGTCCCCTTTCAGCCATAATTTGGTACACACGCGGATAGGTGTAAAACTAAACAACAGGTTGTTGTTGTGGAGATTATTTGTTCCTTGTCAGTGGTGAAATTTACCGTTATTTGGAAAGTAAAGGGGAATGCGTTCTTGAGATTATTTTGAGATTTTGACCAAAAAAGTCACCAAAGGTATTGTTTGCAAGAATTTTGCAGCGTACCATCATGGAACACCCATGCATTTGGGCATATTCAGAAATATCTATACATACATTCCGATCGTTCTTAGTTGATGAAATTGTTCTCCTTTAGTCTTGGGTAGGGTAGGATATGTTCATAAAATTTTAAATATCAGCTCTTTCAATATGATGGTGCGTTTTATTGGGCCCAGAACAGCTCCAAAAAACCTAAATTTTCATACAAATTATGTCACCGATCCATTTTTCCAGGACATTTACTGCAATTTTTTATGAAAGCTACGTTAATTAGTCTTGTTTAGGATCCAAGGAAACGCAGCTGTCATAGTTGATTTAGAAGGCTCGTTTTTGTCATTTTGTTTTCTATAGCACACCGGTCAGCGTTTCTGTAGCTGCTTCATATAATCCCAGTCGTTTTAGCTGGCAGTATACTGAAAAAATTGTTCACATCTTTTGTTTTGTCCTTAGGACACGCCTCTAAAAAACCGAGCTTGCGTACTTAACATCTTAGTAAGATACTTAGACTTTCACCAGGACTCAAGCACCTGCAACTTGATATACAATTTCTTAAACCATTTGATTATGACAAGTATTGTCTTGGAAGTCCACGACGGTCAGAATCCTCAGAAAATGTGCTTCTAGGGTCAACCATTTCATTTGGAAACCCAAAAAATACATGGATGTAATGCACAAATTGGGTTATAAAGCAGGAAGCAGCTCATTTCCATATTCACATCCTAGCAAAGTGAATCCAATCCATATACTTTTCAAGAAAGGAATCCCATGAGCTATGATAAGTCAAAAGAATTCTCGAGAAATAGGTTTAACAGTGGTACATGTTTATAACGAACTATTATCTAAAAGATTTATTTTATAACCAGACCGAGTTTTAATCGCACTAATAGCATGATGAGTGCATACCCTATCCTATCCTATACCCATGTACAGAGCTAGACGGCACGCAAAGCCCAAAATAATCATTTTCATGTTTTTTTTTTGTAGGGGAGTAAGGGGTACTCGTATATGTGTCAGATCTGGCGCACTTTTAATATTTTATAAGGGCATCCAACAGCTACCACTTGACACACATTTGAAGTTTTTCGCGACATTCTATCAAAAGATATGGCTAAATTTATGTTTTTAGGGGTGTAGTGGTAGTAAGACCTACTCCACTTTCCATCAACTTCCAGGATATGTCAAAAATAGGAAAACTGAGTATTCGCGATTTCCCATAGAAATGACCATGACCACCTTTATGAAGAGGAGTTCATTATATCGAGCTTCCACTATAATTTCGATCAAAACTCTCAACAATCATTATCCCTTCTTTTTTGCACTGTTCCTATTAAAGTAAGAGGCAGATTAAATAAAATTTGAAAAATGTCTTTCATTTACAACATATGACCTGAATGCAGGGCGTACCATATTTAGTACACAATGCAAATTCTACTATTTTCGCTTTCCTGGGAAAATGACCTATTTCCTGGGAACATAAAGGCTGATAATGGGTTCAGACTGGCTGGTCTAGCGGTTAGTGTGCGCACCTTCGTTGCACAGGGTCATGAGTTCGAATCTCACCGTGGTTCATGGTGTTTTTCGAACTCACGAGCTTGTGACGGACTATGATCTCACTCAGATGTTAAACGAGTACCCATTTATGGGGATAAATAGAGCGATGCTGATCTCATTACCTCAACAAAAAGCAGATAAGATCTTGGAAATAGGATGTCACTAAACACATCCTGCGGCCTTAGTCCAATGTTAGATTGTCGCGCCTGTTATTTTTTTTAATGGGTTCCCACCCCATGCATTTATGGGTTAAGATAAATTTAATTTTAAATTAACTAAACAACAACAACAAATTACGACGCTTAGGATAGTATTTTTCTAGAGGACCAACGGTTCTTTAAGCAAAATAAAATACAAATTTATCCAACTAAACCCTTGCAATTTGATTTGAAAAAATATACATGAAAAATATATATGAAAAATTATATACCGTTTGAAAGCCAACATGTTGAAGTAACTTTTATCAACTTTGCAGAGTTGTATGTATAAAGCACCGTTATGAAATTACTGTTTGAATTTTCGATGAAAAATCTATTTTAAAATTTCTATTAAGTTTGGGTAACTGTATTTTAAAAGTGGCGATAATGTTGACAACAGGAAAAACTTCAATTTTTGTGAAATTTTATGTAGTTTTTGAAACTGAAATCAAATCTTGGATTAAATCATCGGAAGGGCTGCAAATTATGATTTTGCATGACAAGTCACGATTTTCCATGACTTTCAGAAAAAGAGCGCTAACAAGTTAACGGTAAAAAAAAATCCTATTGCATTCGTAATTTTCTTGCTGAAACAAGTTGTGCTAACAACCCTTACAGTATTGACCACCTAATGCGGGGCACCTTGTAGACTGATGTCTTAGACGATTTGCTCGGTTACCATGTCATATAATTTTAATAATTAATTGCAATTAAAATTACCTGAAAACTTAAAAAAAAAACGCATGTCCAATCATTAGTATAAAGGAGCAGCCAGGCGATCGAGGATCAGTTGATCTTGCTAATCAGTGAACCTTATCCGCCTCCAATCATTCATCACGATTGCACCTGCGTCAAGTTCATTGTCTTATTCATAAATGCGCACACAACAAAGTTTGTCTGATATTCAACGATTCAACCCCCGTGCCCGTTCACGATCCTGTCACAAACTATCCCCTCGGTATGTTGTACGCAATTGCATTTTATTGGTATCCGTACGGATCGCAAGTGATATTTTTGTTGTTGTTGCTGTTGTACACCGCCAAGAAAATGATTGAATACACCATGTTTCCAGTTAACCACCCCTGAGTGAGTGTTTCTTGTGTGCCTTACTTTCCTCGGACCCATATAAATCGAGGGGTTGAAAAACCGAGCCGTTCGTCGTCCTACTAACTATAGGTACTACGTACGTACTACACTTACCACCATCCCCTTAGAAAAGATACTTAATCGTAAGTATTCCACACACATTCTTCTTTTTTTTGTCTCTTACTCTCTACAAAGTTCCGTCAAGTGATATCGCGCATAACGGGGGTAGTTTTACGCATCACATATCCGTTCGCTTGTTCGGCGCGAGGTGCAAGTAGCGATCGCAATAAATGGGAAAAGGATAATACACGCGACGGCGAATATTATGTGTGTGTGTGTATGTGTGGTACGTTTGATATTTTCTTCTGTTGGGCGCATAATATTATTATATGGCGTCTGGGGTTTTATGGTAGTATAGAACGCAGTCATGTCATATCAGAGCGCACCACAACCACCCCTTGTCAGTTTTAGCGTTGTGTGTATACGATATACGTACCACTTGCCGTGCCATTTTTTTGTTGTTGCTAAATTGTTATGTTACTGTGTAGCATTTTTGTTGTTGTTGCTGTCCTCGACGAAGAATCGCGCGTATAAGGTATTCGTCGTAGGTTGACGATGATGGTAGATTTGGGGGTGTTTTGTTATCATATGTTTGAAATGTAGCACGCGCGACAACGACGACGACAACGTTTTCGGATGGTTTGGTATTATATGTTGTTGAGTACAGCAAAGATGTCATTTTAAACAGGAAAAAAAGTAATCCTAATTTACGTAGTCCTTGTAAAATAGGAAAATTTGTTTAGTGTCTCTCATATCTGTTCCCAAGCTCGCATAGGTATGCTAGACATAATTTCTTAACTTTTTAGACTGCATTACAATTGACGATAATACCCTCATTTTGCAAAAAAAGATAGTATACACAAAACGTCCCAAAAAAGGACCAACATATCAAAAAGGGCTCATCGCTCCCTATATTTGCAACTCGCCTTTAGGCTTAAGTCTGTCAGTTTTAAATACAGTAAATAATATTGACAGGGATGCTCCTCCCCCTGGCCGATGATCGCGGTAACATTTTTATCTTTACTGATGTACTACACTTTATAAAAAAAAAAGTCGCAAAACCATACAATATTGAAAAGCGATGAAGCTAATTATCTATTGCCCTTTCGTAAAATTATAGACAAGAAAATAATTAAAATGCTTGAAAAGCGGAGCGTCCTCCTTCAGGCAAAGGGCATAAAAATGACGTTGAAGTTTTCAATCTGGAAAGCGTACTGTCTGATTTACAACTGATCCTATTGTACACCGAATGCAAAACTGTTGCCGTGGCCGGGCGTTATATCAACGTTTTCTGTCAACCGTCGAAAAAAATTATATACGTAATTTGGAAGAAATATGGAGAAGCCTGATCTGGAACTTCGTTTTAAAAGTAACACATTTGGTCATTCATTGCAGTATCCATGCAGTATTGCAGTATTAATGGCTACTTCAAACGATGCACGGATCTGAGATAGCACAACCACGGGAAGGGCTAAAGGGTGTAAAGCCCCTTCCAGACTCAGAAATTGGAAAAAGAAAAATTGCAGAATGAAATATGAAGCAGTACATTTCGTTGCAGATTTCCTTAAAATATGAATTAACTATTCACTAGCTTCGATCGCCTGTGCAGCATGAAATATCCTTACTACAATTTTAGAATTATTTTTGTGCAAAAAATAAGATGACAAATGCGAAGGTCTGAACTGTTTTTTTTAAATAAATTTTTTACCGAGCTGTAAATGTTTTACAGCTGAAACATATGTGAGACAAATCGACTAAGAATTTGAAATATTTATTCCAGTTGAAGTTGTGTAAGAATGTTAAATTAATTCTGGTGGCTGGGGGTATACGGGATTTCTATAAAAAGGAAAGAAGCTATCGATAAATCATATTTATCAATTGTTTGTCATCATAGTCGTATCCCATTTGGCCTTCTTGTATCGTGTTTTTTTTTCGTTTTTAAGTTATGGTGGAATTTCTCTCCCTGCTCATTCATCACCCAGAGTTCCAATATATTCCGTAATTTTAGCCAGAAGAGTTTGTAAAATGTATGTTGTCAAAAAAAAAAAAAATGAAAAATTTGAGTATCAAGAAAACTGGACGTGTTAGCGAGAAACAGGCTGCATTTTTGGATTCAGCGTTTCCATTTTACTATTGAACCCGTCCAAAAGTCAAGTCAACAGAAAAAAGTTTCTAAACTGTTCCCCAGTGAATTGGCCGTAATAGAGGAAATTCACATCCAAAATCAATTGGTTCGTTGCGAGATAGAATCCTGTTAATGCCCTCATTGTCTATTCCACCTGACCTTAGAATATTACTATATACTGGAAAATAGCATTATCACTCAACTTGCGGAGGCCAGTCCCCTCTAGGAAAACCGACCAGGATATGCGTCACTGGACGTTAGCCATCGATAACACAACTTCGGTAATGATAGCATAGTAATTTTGTTGCCCAACAGGCAAGGAAAATTAATGTTTGACATAATTTGTTTGAATCTTTGCAACAGAAATATAGTACAGTGATTTTAGTTGAAAAAATGATGAAACCCAAACATGCAAAAGAAGAGCTGACTTTTGATGCCAAATTGTTCTATGGCCTGATAGAATTACGCAGTAGAAAGTTACACTTTTTTGCGCGTCACATTTGGGAGGGAGGGGGTTGCAAAGGGGTGAAATTATGATTTTTCGCAAATATCTTGTTAACTGTAATATTTACAGCAAAATGTCCTGAGAAAAATTTAAACTACACAAAATTCCTTTTCTAATGATATATCATACCATATACCTTCTCTTGGCAGATTATATACTAGACCTAAAAACATCCGTTGTAATTCCGATTTTTTGATAGTTACATTTGTCTCTCTAGCTCCTGAAGTAATTTAATTGGAGCCATGGTCATTGGGATAACTATTCCTATCAATCAAAATAGCTGGCCCACACAGAGACTCAGGCTGCTCCGACAAAGCATACCCATATTTCCCCCATTAACATTTTGCAAAAAGACATGCCTGTAACTTATCTCCAAATCACAGCAGGCTGGAAAAATTTTAGCAAACGTTAAGGCTAAGTCCCGTTAGACCCTCCACCAAATATTACTTCGATCGGATTAAAAGAAATGGTATCTCCCATACAAATTATTCAAATTCAATGCCACTAGTTTGTTAAGAAATAAGGTAACAAGTCAACCAAAATGCAAGTTTTGCTCGTAGGCAATTTTCGGGTCATTTTGTATGGGAGGTACCCTTTGTTTTAATCAAATCGAAGTAATATTTGGTGGAAGGTCTAATGGGACTTAGCCTTAACGTTTGCCAATTTTTTTTCAGCCTGCTGTGACTTGGAGGTATGATACATGCATGTCTTTTTGCAAAATGTTAATGGGGGAAATATGGGTATGCTTTGTCGGAGCAGCCTGAGTCTCTGTGTGGGCCAGCTATATATTCATAATAATAGTTATCCCAATGACCATGGCTCCAATTAAATAACTTCAGGAGCTAGAGAGACAAATGTAACTATCAAAAAATCGGAATTACAACGATGTTTTTAGGTCTAGTATATAATCTGCAAAGAGAAGGTATACGGTATGATATATCATTAGAAAAGGAATTTTGTGTAGTTTAAATTGTTCTCAGGACATTTTGCTGTAAATATTACAGTTAACAAGATATTTGCGAAAAATCATAATTTCACCCCTTTGCAACCCCCTCCCTCCCAAATGTGACGCGCAAAAAAGTGTAACTTTCTACTGCGTAATGCGATCAGGCCATACAATAGTATGGCATTAAAAGTCAGCTTTTTTTTTGGATGTTTGGGTCAAGAGCTAAAATCACTATACTAATATATTAAGAATAAAATTGCACTGAAGTTGAAACGTATTTTTTTCCGATAAAAGTTGATAAAAACAACTTGCATATGAGCCGCCTATTTTGAAAGTGGCATAAGTCCACTTTTTATGGAAATTGAGTTAATGATGGCATTATCATGTCTTTGGCGGTTTCTTTCTATGACAAAAAAATCAAACAAATATTTAAAAAATGTACTGTTGTTTTCATAGTCACAAATTCTGCCACTTAACAACAACTTCAAAGTGTTTATTCTGAAACTGGCGTCAGTCCATCCGTGTGACTTACTCCACTTTCAAAATTAACATGCTTAGGGGAACAATAAATTATCTTCTGATCAGAAAATAGTTTAGAAATGTATCTTTTGTAAATTGATTTTAATGTGCTTGTAAAAATTTAACTATATTTTTCAGTAAAATTAAATTTGATTTTTTTTTAATTTAATATCAGAATAAAATTGAAATATGAAAGAAAATGTCTTGAAATATAGTGATTAACCCTTCAAACTTTCAATTAAAATGACTGAAATTATGAGTTGAGTGAATTAATTGTTTGGAAGCATTATACGAGAAATATGTCCTTAATAAAAAAAAATTATTTCTGCCCGCTCCGATTTCG
Organism: Microchrysa polita; assembly: GCA_949715475.1. Taxonomy (NCBI): domain Eukaryota; kingdom Metazoa; phylum Arthropoda; class Insecta; order Diptera; family Stratiomyidae; genus Microchrysa; species Microchrysa polita. Next base: position 472,740 of record OX454422.1, on the reverse strand, counting down.
TCCATTTTGTTCGGCTATTGAAAATCATAATTTGGCTAATACATATTTTATAATGATGCGTAATACAATATTAAAACACATTATGGACAAACCCTTTTTCTATTCAACAGAAAGACTTCATAGAGAAACCAAAGTTAAAAGAATAACTGATATAGCAAAAACAAGAGCTTCTAAATTTATAGCAACTTTTTCGAATATAGATAATAGCATTATAATGGCGTTAAGGAACATGTAGTTATACTCTGTAATCTATAGTCGCTAGACATAACTTTTAGGTTAAGATTTTATGTACAATTATTGCGTTTTTTGCACGTTAAGGTTTTTTATATAAAAATTTTTCCTTAAATAATTATACACCACTTCAAGCTTTTTACCACTAATTGTTATGCAAATTAATCATTAAACTATGGAGTTGAGGCTAGAAGCCGATATCTAGATTACACAAAATTGTGCAACATTATAATCCTAATATGCTTAATAAATGAATTTGAATTTGAAGAGATTCGAAGCATATTGCCGTTAAGTCCTCAAATGCCTAAGAAAATGATATCAGACTATTCGACTTTACAGCAATTCGGCTTGGTTTTTTGGACAATCGCCATGATGTTTCTTTCTTTTGTTTCCCTGAAGTGCAATCCGAATATGAATTTCAGACGTTATACAGGGTTCCTGCTCTGAGAAAATATTTAATATTTTACGTATTTTTAAAGTTACATGCGATCAAAAGAAATACTAAACTTGCTGATATTTTTAATGCAATCAACTGTAAATCATAATAATAAAAAAAATGTTTTTACAATAAAACTGTTTTGGTTTTGTGATAAATGTCACCTTATCTTTGTGGAACCAAGTTCTCAAACTAATTCTTTTGCCAAATATGTAACTAATATAAAATTTTTAAAGTTCGAGTTTGAATAAGAAAAGAAGTCACTTGACCAGGTGTGAACTTAACGGACTTCTAGCGACTTATAGTTACATTTTGAGTGTTGGAACTATTTTCGAAAAAAAAAGATATTCCCACTAAAAATAGTAATACTGAAGTAACTTTGATACCTTTGTGGAATATAGACAACATTTTAAAATTTCAAGCAATGTTTTTTAGAGTTATTTAAACTTTAAAATGAGTTTGATTTCTCGGCTCAACAAAGAAGGTCGCATTTTTATTAAAATCAAAACGGTTATTAATTTTTGTCATTATAAAACTTGAGAAATATCAGACCGCACAGCAGGTTAATGGGCCTGTCCAGACACTTTCAATTTTCGTTCGTCTTCGTAATTTCTCCAATTGAAACTTTCCTTTGATTGCATATAATTGTAAAAATATTTTATTATTGTTAGTCTTTCCACTAGTAACGATTATCTTTTTGATTTTGTATTTTCCACATTGACACTAGCAGTTTATAATTTTGTAGTCTCTTTATTTTCAGTCAGAGCCTTTCGCCCAACTTCTATCTTCAGTTCTATTTAAGTTGCTAATTATAAGATTTTTTTTCTTCATCTTTATGACCTAGGTTGTTGTTATATAGAATAGAAAAAGTGCGAAAAGGAACACAGAAAGAAAAAAAAAATTTTTTATCTTATTGGTACTTAGCAATTTAAATATACCTGAAGATGCCCAGTTGGGTTAAAAGTTTTCACCGAAAGTAAAGAGACTATTAAATTACACACTGCTAGAAGTGTCAATGTGAAAAGTATAAAATAACAAAAATTTAATATTTGATTATATATTTATATTTAATGATTTTTAAAAATATTTTTTCGTAGCGGAGTTTGATGTCAAGTAGCGTGACACACACTGTATACCTACTGAATAGCAATTGAAAGAATACGCGATTAACATCTTCCTGAAGGCTTAAAACAAATAAAAATTTTTGTCATTTTTGCCATTGATCTTTTCTCCATCAATATTTTTTCTAGTAAAATAAGTTTTAGCTTTCTACGGCTATGCCTTTTTCAAGACAACAAAATATAAACGAAGTGTATTTTTTGTTGTTAATGTGCTAATTCGACTGGACTACTGAACATTTTTTACACTTCATGATTATTAAAAAATGTGAAATTAATGATTTTTAAAATATTCGGCTGTTTGAAGCTGAAACTGATCCATTATAGCGAAAAAATAAGCTATTTTTATCAAATTGTCGTCGGTTATCCCAAGTTTACCGAATGAAAAATCCTTTTTTTTTGTGGTTATGCAAAATGTTTAGCATGGATAAAAAATTTAAAATCCGAAAAATATAAACACAGTTTAATTAAATCAAACGAAGATACCCAGATTTTTAAATTGATTGAAACGCAATTTACTTGCATACTTGAAATTATTAAACGCCGAAATAAGGTTCATAATTTATCTAGCTGGACAGGAGCTAACCCAGATTAGTAAAATTAGTGTTAAATATTTTCGATGGTAACAGCGTGGTATAAGTAAAATTATTATTATTTTGACGGAATATATAATGCAAACTCATTGAAGCTTTTATCGATCTGATTAGTGCAACAAAACATATTTGAAGTCCTTGAAGATCGGATACAAGATTCACAGAAAAGTTTTTTTTTTTTATTTCTGCCCATGAACATGTATATCTGGCCAAACATGTTTATGGTAAAACATTTTAATTAATTGTATATATTTTTTCAAGTAATAGTATAGGCGGCCAACCCCGACTTCGGAGTATAGTGTAGGGTGATTCCACGGTAATTGATACAAAACTGCGCCTCAAAATTAATTTTGAAGAAAAAACTAAAAAAGTTATTTTCAGCGATAGAACATTTTTAAAAAGTCAGAAAGTCAAAGAACCCTTTTTTTTTGGATTTAAGCGTTTTTACTTGACACGGTAATGACAACGAGGCCACGGGAATAACGAAAGGAACAGTTTTTCGCAATACATAATTCCCAGGTCCTATGATTGTGGTAGATTAGGGAAATGGACTTTGTGTTTAAGCCAAAAATTACGATTAATTCTAAAGCGCTATTCATTCAAGTAAAGCAAAATGATAGCTGAAAATGCTAGTGTGGTTCAACAGACGTGTCGATTTTAAACTACATCTCCACCATTTGTCTGAGATCTTTTTTCAAATAAATTTGGGGGAGTACCTTAATTGGGATATAAGTGTACTTGGGCCATTCGACTTATCCGTCAGGACGAAAAATCATTTTTTTTTTTTGAGAATGTCATTTGCAGGGTGTCCCATTAATGGTGGAGGATATTTTAATGGGGAAAATTAATGTACAACGGAACCCCTTTATTTTTAACCGTTACAATGTAATAGCAATTTTTGTAAAACTGCCTGTCTTGCTCAACTTAATCAAAATTTGCCACACCACCAAACATTTCATCCGAGATATGACTTCACTTTCTGAAACTACAGACATAAAATTTCCAATAAAACGGCACCTAGCCCGTTAGGAGTTGCTCGTATCTTCCAAAATACACCCGTTGAAAAGGAAAATTTAAAAATCGAGTTTTCATCAATTTTTATAATTTGATTTTTTGATGAAAACCCGAGTTTAAAATTTCTTTAAAGGTTGAACGGATATTGCTTCCTTCCGACATATGTTTGAGCTTACGGAGCATGAAAATGAACATAAAATCTGCAGCCTCAAAATTGAAAACCAAAAGTTGAATTTTTAAAATTTAAATTTTAAAATTATAAATCGAAAATTAAAAGGTGAAAATTGAAAATTTAAAGTTTCGATTCAATATCAATTAAAAATTCAAATTGAAGCCTCCCAAGTGGTATATTATGACTGGACTATAGTTGGAGCACAATAAGAGTTTGGTTTTATAGTATTTGAAGATGAATGTATGTAAAGACACTCATGTGTATGATGTCTTCTTTCACCATAGTGCATATACGGCACATTTTGTGTTTTGTTGCAAACAAAAGGGGGTAGATATGGGGGGTATATCAAGTATACTATAGAACGCTGGGACAAACGTGTATAGGTACTGTAAAGGTTTTCACTATCTTGACAAATACAAAAAATTTATCTGTCCCATGGTTAATTAATTGATTGTGACTGTGTGTAGCTTTTTTCGTAATTTGCATGTTAATTGGTCGAAAAATCTTATAACATTTGCTTGCAAGGTCCTTGAACGCATTTTGAAATCCAAGTCCTCTCCCGGCATAGGGTCGAGAAAAAACAGTGAATATGTTTATTAAAGAGCTCGCACATCGTATTGTAGATACCCTTTTTTCCCTTCATTTCGACCCTAATATGTGTATCGTCGCTCGTGTATACATGGGGGAGAGCTTTCAACCAGCAATGAATTGAATTGAAAAAGGCTCTATACACTGTGTTGTGTCCTTCTGTGTGTACGATGTACGTACATTGTACATGCAATGAATGCGCGCGACGGTGGCGCTCACTCACACATGAATGTGTGCGGGTTGAATTTAATGTCACACAGTTATATCCGAGACATGAAAAATACTCGGGGGGTAGTTATACGGGGGTAGTAGTTATGTGCATTCTATAAAGACAACGGACGACTACTACTACTCTCCGTCGTCTATACCAGTCGCTGCCAAGTGTATATGGTTTTGGTGGAAGAATAAATTTTTTTTCCACCCTTATTTTTCCCATTCAAGACGCAGCCAGTCGGGTTTTAAGTTTCGGTCAAAACGGAACACCCCGGGTACACACGAATCGCGTATAACCGTCTAACGTTGTGTCGTTGCCGTCGATGCCGATTCATCATCATCATCATCCGGTTTCTTGTGTGTCCTTCTCCTATTGTGTCGCTGCTATATTGTGTATTTATTATTATTATATTCGGTGTGTAAAATATTCGTTAGAAAAAAAAGCTTATCGGTTTATCGCGACGGTGTTAATGCATTTTTGTATAACGGGAATTTAATATTATTTATAAAAAATAACAAAATACTAAAGAAAAATATTTATGTTGTTATTACTGAGTGTGTACATCGTGTGTGCGATTCGCGACAACCCCTAAGCAACCCCTAAGAAGAAAGATATATATATATATATTCCAATTGCGGAAATCAAAATACAAAAAATATTTTCAAAACCAAAAGTGGCACGACACAATGCGTGCGTGTGTAAATAAAAATATGAAAATTATTTGGAGAGTGTAAAAAATGTCCATTATAAGGAAAAGTGAGAGCGCAATAAAATAATACAAATTAAATAAAAATGAAAATAAATTTAATGGAAAAAATGGCGAAACATCAAAATCGGAGGCTCATATTGTGCTGAAAATTCAAAACAAGAAAAATAGGTGAAGATTGAAACCAAAGTCAAAGAAAAAATTATTTATTCTGTTTTTTTTCTGTTCTTCACTCTCATCACCTTCGACGTCGTTGTCGTTGTCTTGTTCTTCTTGTGCTGCGCGTTATTCTGTATTTTTTGTTGTTGTTGGTGTAATTTTTCCTGGAGGTTTTTTCTCTTGCGTCGTGTATTTTGTGTAAAAGCTATGCTTTTTGACACGGGTTTTGTGGTGTAGTGGTGTTTCTGTTTTTTTTTTTTGCAACTAAACCGAGTAGTGTCGTTCTTCGTTTCGGCGACCCCCACATAAACCTCCCCCAAAAACCACCCCCTATCTTGTGTGTGTGTGTGTGTGTGTCTGCCTGTGCATGTGGTCATTCGTATTCAAGTATTTATGCACAATATGGAGTAACGATAACATATATTTACGTATCGCAACAATACAACGCAGATATATATTGTCATTTTAGTTTTGTTTTAGTAATAAATAAGCCCGTTCAATTTCATATTATGTTTTTTTTTTGTCGTAATATGACGCCGGTTAAGAAGCAAACAAATTTATTTTTGTCGGCCTGAAACAATTAATAACTTTTTTTTTTAATTGGCCGCATATATGTATGTGCAATTTATATATTTCGTCCTTCAAAATTTGGCGGCCCATTTTTCATATTATGTGCTTCAATCAAGTGTCAGTATAGTAGTGTGCCGCTTCTTGTCACAATGATGGTGGTGATGGCATAATACCTACCTATGAATTACGGACAAGGAAGAGGATGAAGCGTGTACGTGTTTTCGTTGGAGTATGCATATGTGTCATTTGTCTATATAGTTGTGATAAAGAGCGCAATTTTTGCTGTCGTTATATTGTGGTCAGTCTGTTATCCTTTTTGGTCTAGATTTATTCTAAAAAAAAAAAAAATAATAGTCCCTTCAACTGGATATTGAAACAAACAAAAAATTAACAAGCCCCAACACAAGTGAAACCTTTTGAGGAAACATTATTCGGCGAAAGATTTATATAATAAATTTACACTTCGAAATGGAATTCTTGTGTACGTACGCACGTACAGAAAGGTAGGCCCAAATGCACACAATAAACTTCCCACGGCCCCTCGTAGTTCTCCCACATCCATAGTATGTGTCATGTGTTAGTCTCATCGCAACCCTATAGTAAAAGGATCGCGCGTATGCCTTGTATATCGGGCTTTGACATGAATATGACAAGGAGCGCCTCCTAAGGCTTACCCCTCAACTCCGGTTCACGCACGGTTTGCGTTGTCATGTCATTCTGGTACAGCCTAAAAAAGCGGTTAAATACAAACAAATTTTATTTTATGTTATAACACATCCTACGAAAAAAAAAACAATTTATTTTAAAAACCAGGCGCATTTTATCTTCAAAATCGTAAATCTCGAATTTTGACAACACTTCCCTAAAGATAGGCTAAATGAAAAATTGAGGCTGTATATAGTATACATATCTGCTAAAAATAAGAATGTTAAACAATCTTCAGCATAAATGTTTCTTTTTTGTTGTTTTTCTTAAGGGATGTAACATTCTAAAAACTCCTTAACAAATGCTTGATATTTGACACTGAACAGTGTTTTATTTTTTTTAAACCGCCTGACATTTACACGGAAGAGTTTCTACACACAAAATATGCGCATTATCTCTCTATTTCTTTTTTGTCCCATTTTGTTTTGCCTAACTCAGGCTCATGCTCGTTGCATCCTAAGAGTTCATTTGTACTGAAATGTCGAGAGAAAAAATCATCCTTTAAATCCGTAAATACGCGCGGTTAGTCTAGGGATTTTTTACGTGTTTCTCATATTTTGTGTGTATTTCTTCGAGACATATTTGGTTGACACAACTACTCGTTCCAAATCTGACAGAGAGCGAGAGGAAGAGAGATAAAAGGTAATATTCAAAGCAAGGGTTTTGGAGCTTGGAGGGGAAATGCATGCAACCATATAGGGATAGACGATAGGATGATGATGACGATGATGATGGCGCAACGTAACGTGCGTGCATATAATTTTGGTTCGAAAAGATATAACATTGTTTTATTGTTTTCGTTTTAACTAGTTGATAGACTCTGTTTTTTTTTTGTTTGCTAAACAAATGGATACATACTTGGATTCTTTTTATTGAATATGTGATTTAACCGGAAAATTGCATCGCTATTCAATAATGTTTCACTGAATAAGACTAGAAATATTATATACCTACCCATTTCTTTTACAATATAGTAAATTCTATATGCACCGGAAACAATGTGGTTACTGTTTTAAATTTAAATTATTATTTGACGGATAAAAAATAACGTAACGCTAATATGGTATATAATTGAAATTGAAGACCCTTCCTTGTCACGACTTTTAACACACACTTGGCTCCAAATGCACTACCGGTGAATAGGGCAAAAGGCATGATATATGATCGTGTATGAGTGTGTTTGAAGTTTGAATATTTTGACGGTCGTCTGTAATATGTTGGAAGTGTCTGTGAAAGGCCCAAAACAAAACTCCGAATGCAGGGGCCCGTACCTGTGAAGCCATTCGATCATTAGTCACTTCTACGGGGCTCTCCTTTAGTCCTTTACTCAATAATCATGACACAGTTGTTAGGACATTTGCAAAGGGAGTTCCCTTTCAAATGGCGTTAGTGCTCTGTTAACATTATGTTAATACTATGTTTATAGTTTAATAATGTTCAGCTATTGCTTAAACCCATATTGTCCGGGAGTAAGAAGGAGTTATGCTATAGTATTACGAAATTTCGCACAGTTGTTTCGCATAGGATAATATGCAAATTTCGAAGAAATGTATTTTTAATTTTTTGTATTTTGGGCTGTGGAGCACGTTGTGAAAACGCAACGCTAGGACTTAACGTGTCCTTTTTTGGTAAAAGAAAAGTCTCTTCCATACATTGAACATCTCTTATGTTTGTAAATAAAAGCCCAAAATTTGGAAAAAAAAAACAATTATTAGTATTATTATGGATCGCCCTACCAATTTAGTCGTCGAAAATAATCGCCAAGTTTTCTGGGGGAGTCAGCATGGGAATGCGTAACCCCCCTCCCCCCTCATTCTCTATGCACCTTCGATTTTCACCAACCAGTGTTGGATGCTATGCCGCCTTACTTATATCAGATAGGTTGAAGTCCTCCTTAGAATGAAGTCCGGATATGAGGCTGGTTATCGTCCCTCCAGGAGTAGTGCCTCTTCCCTTTCCATTTGTAGAAGGTGTTTCTATGATAAACCTAACTTCCGTAGGACATATCTGGATTCTGTTTTACGCAAAGTTTAAACTTCATACCCTATTTGAGGAGTATTGGGCCGTTGAATCTGGTGAAACTTGGAACTAATCGCTGATAATATATAGTGGCCGCGACATAAAACCAAATAAATTGGATGTTCTAATTAAACTTTTTCATTTGCAAAACCACTTTGTGCTAATATTCCTTAAATTTATCGAAAACTTAAGAAAAAATGTTAACCCCGCTTTATCTCAAGAAGTAAAACAGAGTCAAACAATAAAAGCATAAACTTATTAACCTTCCGGCGGGCGCAATACTAATCCTAACATGATCGGGCGCAATGCATCTGACAGATTAAGTGCAGAAAAAAGGATTAAACTAAGTTTCTGTATATTTTAGACTCTTATTTATTATTCCATTGTCTTTTTGAAACAGTTCTACGAAATTTTAGAAATAAAAACTGGCTCACAAAGTTTGATACCCTTCACATTTTCAATTTTCTACAAATATTCCGCTTTCAATCGCTTCAATATGTAAAAAACCTCCAACAACTCGACCGCTTCAAAAATGTTAGCTTATTTTACTAAGAACACACTATTAAACGATTTGGTGAACCTAAAAGTCAACACAACGTTATTACGCAATGTGAAGAGTATAACAAGTGGAAATTTTCTTAGAAAAGGAGAAGATAACACAATTGGGTGCAATACATCTGAGAGATTAATTCATCCCCTCCCACCCCTCAGACATATGGTAGATAGAAACTGAAAACTGCTTTGGGTAGTTGAGCGATAAAGATTAAGCTACTGTGAGTTTCAGATCTCTCCTTTTTCATATCGCTGATTGGCGCAACAAAAACTGGTCACTTAATCTGTCAGATGCATTGCGCCCGCCCGAAGGTTAAATAGCATCAAAACTGAATTTGTAGGAAAAATAATAGAAAATCTGTCCATATGATAGGAAAAAGAGGATATCGTTATAGTCCAGCGTTGCGTTTTCGCAACCTTAAATTTAGAGCGTGTGTTTTGCGCTTATAATACAACTTTTTGATGAACTCTGTATATTGTCGCATCTGTTGTAGTCTGTCTTCTGTAAGTTTCGTAGATTTCAGGAAAATATTTGATCTAAGTATTTTTATACACGAATTAGCATCCGTACATAAAAACATGGAATTTTCACAATTTTGAAAGCCTAAAAAATCATAGAAAATGTCAAAATACATCTGTGAGCAAAAACAGGTCGATTAGATAATTCTTAAATGAACCTTTCTTCTTCGGGGATCAAGTTGATATTTTTTACCAGAAATGCGTGAAACATGAAAATGTAAAGCGTTGCGAAAACGCAACCGTAGGACAAAATGGGTTAATGGTATATTAACGTTCTGTTTGCACTCTGTTGACGGTTTTTCTGTTAACACGCTGCTAACGGTCTGTGAACGTTCTTTAACACTCTGTTAATGCTCTGATAATAACATTTTGATGGTCTGTTGACACTCTGTTTGGATAACACTCTGTCAATTCTTTGTTAAAGTACTGTAAACACTCTGTTAAAATGTTCACTGTCTATGAATCACATGTGCACACAGCGTTTCTCCCATTTTACGTCTAGGTATTATTCACACGTGACTCATGAAACAAAAGAAAAACAAATGAAAAAGACAAACGTAGTGGTAATATCGACGAAAAAAGGGTCAGACAGTTAACATGTTAATGATCTGATGCTCTGTTAATGATCCATTAGCAGATTGCACTATGTTAACGTTTGGTTAACATACTGTTAATTTTCTTTTAAAACTCTGTTAACGCTTTGTTAACGATCTGTTAATTACATGTTAACATTCTGTTAACCGTCGAATGGTTCAGGTAGTTTTTACATATGTCAATGGTTGGGTTGGCTCTCCCAGAACCCAAGACCAAACTTTTTTTTAAAAAAATGTTCATAAGCATTTCCTCGATAATTTTAGCTTATGGGACGGTTGCGCCCGTTAGATCCGAATTTAAAGTGTCTGTCTCACAATGTAAGTGTTATGTTATATTAACATTATGTTAATACCATGCTAATGTAATGTTACGACAATAATATTACTCATGCTATTTAGGACAATGGTACCATAGTGTTAATGTCCTGTTAATGTTACATTTTCGCGGAACAAATACTAGGGGCCAGTTCTCAGATACCCTCCGCATAGACATGTAACATTTGAAACGCTTTGTATCGACTCACCGCTCATCTTTAGTACCATAAAAAAAAAACGATGTGTGAGTGAAGCGAGCGGTGAGCTGATACAAAGCGGTTTCCCATATTCTGAGGGTTGTCTCTGAGGTATAAGAAGCATGTGTAAAGGGCCATCTAAAAACTTGAAGCGCTTTGTGTTGGGTCCGCTCACCGCTCGCACCTCGCCTCTGTAGTTCCGCTGGAATACTGTAAAAAACGAGGTGCGAGTGTTACGAGCGGCGAGTCGGAACAAAGCGTTTTCGAATATTCTGAGGGTCGTCTGTTATATGTTAGAAGCGTTTGTGAAAGGCCTTTGCTTTGTATTGGCTCATCGCTTGCTACGCTCGCACCTCATTTCTGTGCAATATTTGAAGTTCCTGTGCGAGATGAGTGCGAAGAGAGCGGTGAGCCGATACAAAACGTTTCTTATTTCAAGGACCCTTCACAGGATTTTCGAATATTTCAGAATATTCAAAAAGTCTTTGTATGGGCTCGGTGCTCGCTAAACGCATGCAACCCTCCCCTTTAGTATGTTTCTGTGAAATATTAAAATGGCGGGACGTATAGTATAATGTCGGAATAATGTAAAGCGGGATTTTTGGTAAAAGGTGGCATTCGAGTGGGACGAGATTTTGTTTTTCGGGACTATGTAGGTATACCGATGTCGTGTGATCTTTCAAAAAGCCCGTTGACCCAAATAACAGTTTATCATGTCTAGCCAATTAAATACACTGAGCTTCTATGAAACCGGGCCACACGGTAAGCATGAACTGGGAGCAATTAAATTTGAATTTAAAGTTACTGAAATTAAGTTCCGTCAATTTCCTTTTAAACATTTCAAGAAAAGGTATTAGAGAATTTAATGTAGTTCGACCTTCAACAAAATGCTAACTTAAATGCAAATTATTTTCAGCCTGCCACATTTAAGTGCAGCTAATAATTAAAACCTTTAATATTGCACATAGTTTGCATTTTTATTACCGAGACGATGCAATAGAAAGCTTTCTGGAAATTCTTGCGCCCCCATAGAGTTCTATGGGTTTAAACATGTGTTTCGTGTATATTTTCCACCAACAATAAAACAAAAACGCGTGCGTCGGCATTCAAACACTCTCAATAAATTTTTGCCAAACACATACATACATGGCAAAATGTATAAGTAAGGCAAGGGCAAAATTGGCGGTGGCATCCATATTGTTGTTTTAAAATACATGCATACGTATGCATACCATTCTCTTGCGTTGTAATAAGAACGTTTCCGAATGTTTGGGGTGGCTAGATGGTAGCTAGGTAGTAGCGGTATAGTGGCTGACGCCTGATTTCTAAGATGTATATACGTCAACGTTGTTTTGCTCTTCCCCCTCTCTATTCGCCTTAACGAAGAAGTAGTGTTTGGAAACAAAAACTACTGTTTATCTCGCTAATTCAATGGGGACTTTTTTTTCCTCGTCGCGAAATAACACATGTATTCATATAAGAAAAGCAACATATTATAAAAAAAAAGAAAATAAAAACAACCCCCCTTACTCCCATTCAGCAAGCCTACTCCTCGAATTCTCAACCAACCCATTCCCCATCCAATCTTTTTAAATTGGGGTGAAAAGCAGGTGGACTAAAAGGAGAGTGACCATAAATACAAGAGCATGCGATAGACATCATTTCTGCAATAGAAGCCACAATACATACGTCCACAACGAATGCGCCCCCATACCAGCAATGATGATGATGTGTACAAATTTTTCCTTTTTCGTCAGGCGGCCGTGGAAATACACATCATGATTTCGCCCTTTGATAAAACAGAAATGTTGGCTTTTACTAAGATGAAACATTTAACACATGGTCACTGACGTGTGTGGAGAGAGCCACTGAATTTGGAGGGTGAATGGGGAGGCATTGTGGGGTCCTTGTTGGATATAATTCGAATTAGTGTCCTTCCGTTCCAGTAGTTTCGTAGTTTCGTCATATTTCTTTTAGTTCGCCTATAGAGTACACGCACACGTCTATAAACAGATGTGGAGAAAACTATGAATGTCTAAATCGCCTCATGCGTGTAACACAGAGCTGCTGAGATCCCGGAAGACTTTCAGAAAAACAGTGAGCGCGAGAGAGAAAATGAGAGAGGGAATGGTGGGTAGGGTTTCTTATTATGTACGGTCATGCGAGATACCGACATTACAAATTGTTTTTTTTTTCTCATGACAGTAGCATGGCGGTGTGTAGGTATAGTTTTACAAATTTTATTTAACAATTCACATGAAATGCGATTTTATACTTATGTTATAAGAAAATCAAAAATATTTATTCAACTCTAACCACGGCGTTTATTCAACGAACTATTAAAGATTGTTGCCTTGTGCGATTCTGTGGCGCTTTTGGAGTGCCCATTATAATCGTTTGGAAAATATAGTAAAACTTTTCTCAGGGTTGTCTCTGATTAATAAAAAGCATCATCTAAGTAGCTTCAACAGAATTTGAACGAATCTGAAATCTAGCGATTTTAGGTTCTAATTTGGTAATATCTCCTTTTAAAGTATTTAGGAATATCCTGCTTTCGTTTGGTCCAAGCAATTCGATTTGGGATAAAATATCAGCATTTTGGCACCTGTTTTGTTTGTAGTGGTCTGTTTATGCTCTGTTTTCCCAAGCTTATTTGTATGTAAGATGCGTGGTTACGATCTAAACGCAATATTTATCAGACTACATACTAAATAATTCAATAAAATTAAAAACCCATTGACAATCATCAATATAAGAAATATATTTATTTTAAATTTTGTCTTTTTTTAATACAGGTTGCGCTCTATTCGTCGATGAATCATCAAGTGGGCTGCTATCTGGAAAATTAATAAACAGTGTTCAAGAATAATTTCGTCAATGTGACGACGAATTTTTGGGAAGTTGTTGGAAATAATTTAGAGACAAAAAAAAAACAAAAGTTCCCTAAGGATGATTCTATTAGATTTCTATTATTGAATAACACACACACAAAAACGACTGTGCCGTAAAATTCTAGTCATATTCTCCCGTAATCCTCGCTATACCGTGTGTAATAAAAACGACAAAATTCTGTCAAATGTTTAAGAAAAGTTGGCAGCACGTGAATACTAACAACAACATAAGCGTCAACTACAACAACAACAACTTCGTCCATTTTATCGATTGCCAAAGCAATTGCATTACAATCGCCGACGCCGTCATCACCTTGACAACTTTTACCGACGCAAGTTCATCTAAAAATCCATCACGATTCACATCACAACGACGTCCGCGACAAATCTTGTCGCAACGGCGACAACCACGACGACGACGGCGTCACCAGCGTCACCGACGTACGTCGTTGATATGGAATCATTGGGCGAGATAATCGATCAGCAATCGTTGGGTGAATCGCTTGTTGTCGAAACATCTGTCGATTCACCGACAAATCCCAACAATCATGGCACCGTCGTGATGGTGAGCACAGTGATTGATGGCATCGTGACAAATCATCAACAACAACAGCAGCATTCAAATCACCAGCAACATCATCACCTAACCAGTAGCAATAACGGTCATCATACCAGCAATCATCATCATCATCAATCGGATCATCACACTCATCATCAGCATCATCACAATCATCATCATCACTCAATATCGAATGATGCATGCCTTGGTGGTGCCAGTGGTGGCGAGACAGAAATTGCCTTAGGACCGTTATCCGTTTCGACAACACCAACGGTTCATTCGCGAATTATCACGCACGGCGGTCACAGTTTGGAGCTGATCAAACAGGAGCATAAAGTGGCGGGTGTGGACGTTGTCGTGGCATCAGCCGGCAAACTATCACCGGAAGATGTTGAAGTAACGCTGGATCATCATCACCATCATCATCATCACCATCATTCGGGTCGTCATGAAACCCTATCTGTGATTGTACAACCGCAAGACGATTCGCGCGACTCACAACTGTTGAGTCCCGGCAAATTAACACCCACATCCGGCATGATGGACACATCGGATTTTCGCGCTCTTCACGAACCCACGTATCAAACGCTGACGTCCGTAAACGGACGCATGTCACCGCCCGGTTTCAGTCCGAATTCGTCCTATGCGACACTGACGCCACTACAACCGCTTCCGCCAATCTCAACAATGTCGGATAAGTTTTCGTACGGCCACGCAAGCAATGTTAGTGGTTCCTTTACCGTTATGCAAAACAACAATATGGGCAGTTTGAGTTTAGGTCTTAGTGGCGTCAATTCGCCGTTTAACTACGATAAGTTGCCATCGATTGGTATGTCGCCGCCGCACAATTATTCGTCGCCAACCAACACGCTGGGTGGTATGGGCATGTCGCAGCAGCCCAGTCCGCTCTCGCCGCAAAGTACGTACAGCCAAAATGATTTACAATCACAAAAGAGCATGTCGCCGGCCGGCTATGAATCGCCCTACAGTCATCGCGACTTGCTCAATCGTCAGCATCTGCAACAATCGCATAGTCCGGCGTTAAGTCCGCAATCGGGATCGTTAAATTCGCCCGGCGGCAATACGATAACGGCAACCAGTTTTGGCTCGACAAATCTGGCGTCGATTAACGGACTGACGACAATCGCGACACATTCCAATGCCGTCTCACCGATCCCGCACTCTACAACGCCGGGGCTCGTGCAAATATCACACGTACATCGCGAAGCGGTTGTCGTTCAATCGCCATCCCCGCCTACACTGGCCATCCAGCATGCAACAATCCAACATCAGGTGATAAGCGGAAAGACTGCATTTATTATCGGCACGAATCACCAACAGCGTCAACATCAACAAAGCAATAACGACAACACGAGCAACGGCCTTACGAATGTCCTTAGTACGGTCGCAAACCATCAGCACAACGGACAACATCGTAACGGCACTCTGTTGCAAACGACGACCACGACACAAACGACGCAACAACAGCAATCGCTAGCGTCTGTCGCGACGGGGAACAATAACAACAACAACACAAGCAACACAAACAACAATAATTCGGGTAGTGCGAATCATAATAATAATAACTCATTGACGGGCACGCCCGTGACAATAACAACGATCAGTAGCGATGCCGAAGAGATCAATACAAAAGAGCTGGCACAACGGATATCGGCCGAACTGAAACGCTATAGTATACCCCAGGCGATATTTGCACAACGGGTACTGTGTCGATCGCAAGGCACGTTGTCCGATTTGTTGCGCAATCCGAAGCCATGGTCGAAGCTGAAATCGGGCCGCGAAACATTTCGTCGCATGTACAAATGGTTGCAAGAGCCGGAATTTCAACGGATGTCGGCATTAAGGATGGCAGGTAAATATACAGATAAAATTATTTTGTTTATCATTTCTTGCTTTTGAAATTGCTTTAGACAGGGTTTATTTATAAGTATTGATGCGCGATGATCGCCGGCAGACGCGATGATCGCATGAGCTAATCGCCAGAAGACGCGATGATCGCATGCGACACCATAGATGTAGGAAGATGTTTTTTTTGCTGTTATACTGTTGCTTCAAACACAGGTGGTCGCGAGCAATTTTCGTAGAAGACGTCCTTGCAGTATCCACTACTATGACTGTAGTGCAATTTTTTTTTAATATGTCAGAATAATATCACACTATTTAGTTGTGATGCTTATTTTTCCCTCATGTAGTGTATTGCCACTTCGTATTGTTGTGTTGATGTTGTTCATAAATATGTTATCGTTGCCGTTGTGTTGTTGATGTTGTTGTTGTACAGCTGGACCTATCTTGTTTTCATTGCAGACAACCAAATATTATGTGGTGCTGTACGCAATGTTAACAACAACAATAACAACAGCAATCACTGCAGCTACAACTGCGCTTACAACAACAACAACACCACCACGATCAACGGTACTACTGATGACAATGACTATTCTAGCTTCTGTATGACCAACAACAACAATTACGACACTAAAAATTACTATAGCCTTGAGGACACAACAACAACAGCTACAACAAGATTTGATGCAACAACATGTACTACGTCATCATCGAATTTCTTCGATTTTTTTTAGTGAGTTAGATTTTTTTTTGATATTCTTTTTTACATACAGAGTGTCCTAAATATAAACCCAATAATAATATAAACGCGCAGAGTCCGATTTTGATAATTAAATTTAAAAAATAAAAATGTCAACGTTTTTCACCTCTTCGGGACACCCTGTCATCTTTGCCCTACCAATTCAGTTTTGGTGCCAAAGAATGGTAACACATTCTACACATTCCTGCCAAAGTTCATGACGATCGGTAAAACATTTTGCTGCCGTTATCGTACAAAAGAGAAAATTTCAAAACCAGTATACCCAGACACCCTGATTTCCACAACAAACGACTTTAGTTTTAGCTAATAATTATGACAAAATAAATTTAAAAAAGTGTTGAAAAATCTAAAATCATAACTGGAAATATAACTGTATTTTTGTTTTGTTTTGCAGCTGCCCAGATACCACAGCGAGGCAGTAAGTATCTTGATGGTCAGTGTAATGATATTTTATTTACTTTTATTCATATCAATTTGAATGATATACATATATGTATTTAGGGTGTCCCGCACATTGGGTGGTCAATACAGTACGTAAATTTTTCGTAATTTTTCCAAATATTTTGAAATTTAAAAAAATGCTATGTTTTTTTTTTAAGTACAGGCTGAGTTTATTCACAAGGTTGTCATAAAGTTGGTGACGAGCCGAACAAGGTTTCTTAAATACGCGTACGAGTCGATAGGACAATTTGTTTGAGTATAACAATCCCATCAACTGAATTTGTAAACTATTTACCGTTATTGTGCTGTCGTGTTTTTTTTTCCTTTGCGGAAGTCCTTATACCACTCACTTAACCAATTAATGAAAAATCCCGACTTCTGGATTTCTAAAACCCCAATGCGGTACACCCTGTATACACTCAAAAATATGTTATTCAATTTTCAACATTATATTCTCTATATTCTCCTATAAATAGAACATTCTTAATTTTTTTATTAAATTAATTGATTTTAATGTCTTTCATTTGTTCTGTCTAAAACAAAAGGCGATCACAATTTTGCAGGCTGCAAACGAAAAGAGGAAACTCAGCCGACCGAACATATGCCAACGCCCAAGAAACCACGATTAGTTTTCACGGACCTTCAGCGGCGAACATTACAAGCTATTTTTAAGGTATGTGCATAATATTAATTTTTGCTGACATTCATTTAAATTTATCATAACGGTTTTCCCACCCATTCATAGGAAACGAAGCGGCCTTCAAAAGAAATGCAAGTAACAATAGCCCGACAATTAGGTTTGGAGCCGACAACGGTCGGTAACTTTTTCATGAACGCACGTCGACGTTCAATGGACAAATGGAAAGATGAGGATCCGAAAAATCTCAGTCAATCGGGTCTGTCGCCCGGCAATCCGCACTCATTGGATTTGGACGATGCCGACGATATGGATTTGGAATTGGGACAGGATAATGATTTTGATTTGGATCACGATCACGATACAGATCCCGAGCATGATCATCTGTTGTGACATAGCACGGTTGCATCAACATCACCGCTACTACGTCATAGTGACTTATTATTGCACCATCAGCGAAGACAGGAACAACATTTACATCATTCGGACACGACAAGCTATAGTGAGCACATACTCGGTGGCCATCAGCATCATCATCATCAATTGGAACAGCGCAATCAAGTGATGTCCAGTGACGAGAGTCACGAGATTCATCAACAGGAGCTGTTGGAGCGCAACAACAACACCAACGGCTGTTCACAGCAACAACAACAACAACTAAACTGTTGCTTGACCGGTGGTGCTGGTGGGGACACGATCACCGATTCATGCGATATGTCGCACTACGGTCTGCATGCCGACGATGATGTTATTATCAATGATATCGATGATACATTGGAAGGGCTGAGTGGTGAAGGCGCAGGCGCTGAGAATAGCAATGATCGCGATGATCGCGAAAACGATCGTGCACAATATGGCGATCAGAATCGATCGTCTGATCATCATCTTTTGTCTATACAAACGCAACATCAACACCACCATCATCATCAGCATAGTCATCATCAATCACAGCAACAGCTCACCAATCATAATAGAAATCATGTGATACGAAATAACGACGATGAGGATGACGACGACGAGGATGATGATGATGAGGAGAGTGGTGAGGAGGATGATGGTGTCGATGGTGAGGATGACGATAGCAATGATAATATCATCAACGAGCATTTGCATAAAGTCGGTGACGATGATGATGACGATATGGTGAATGGTGATGAAATTGTCGCTGAATTGCATTATACAAACAATAATCATCAGCATCATGGCCAACGTGATTCTATCATTGTAGAGAGTGGCGGTGAACTCACCACGACAACAGCAACGACACTTTTCAAAGGTCGAGGAGGACGAGGTATCAATAATAACAATAATAACAACAACACTATCCATCATAGAAACAACAATAGCATCATCAATTCAACCAACAGTAGTATACTCAACATTACAAAGTCCGTCATAGAAAACAATGACATCAGAAATGAAAATGCTGACACGAAAGATGACAGTAGTAGCAATCATAATAGTAGTAATAATTATAAGAATATCAATACGAGCAACAACACCACCCAAACGTCAGCATCACAACAATCATCATCATTATCCCACCATCAGCCTCAGCATCATCATTACAACTACTACAATATTCAGCACACGATTGGTGGTAGTAGTAGCAGTAGTAGCAGTGGTGGCAATGGAACAACCATAATTGGTGGACGCAATTCGAGCAATAGTACTGGTGCAGCGATTGTCAGTGATCGTCATTTGCTAATATTGTGAGTTTTACCGAAAATTCTAACATAGTCTTGGAGTCTAGAGAAAATTACAATCTAGTTGATATACTCTCTCCCGATCGCTCGCTCGTTCCTTAGCTGGAAGAAGGTCCGAGGGTGCAGGGAGGCAATATTTAGAACCTTTTTGTTTTTTTTTTTGTATAGTGTACGTATAGGAGTTAAGTGAATTGTAAATTTATGTTGGCGTGTTGTGCCGTGTCATTGATGGGCTCTCTGAACAATTGATAGCATATCCTGTTGAAGGTTGATATTTCCATTACGTTTTCCTCACGTGCATTTGGCGTTATTTAGAAACTCGTCTTCGGCGTGGTTTGAGCATGACAGCTACAGGGTTTCAGGGCATTGGCTGGAGAATACTGTGCAAGGGTTTTAAGCACAATTTGTTTGAGCCATCAATAGAATTGACAAATAATTTTACCGTTTTAATGCTATGGAGTCAAGACAAGCGATTTGGACGAAGCACTGAATAAGAAGAAATCAATGACTTTTGTGACTTATTCTGTTGAATTAAAATTTGACACTAGCCAGATCCATTAAACAAAAAAATTAATTCGAAACAGACTTTATTACGGTTTCATACATCAGCGTTGCTCCCACGACGCACATATATTTAAACATTAGAAAATTCAAAAATGGATTTTTTTCATCGAAATTTCAAAAAAATAGTTTCATAACGGTACTTTGTACTGTCAAATTTGGAAAATCGACAAAAGTCGCTTAAGCATATTGGCCTTGTAAAGGTGCACATATACCTAATACTTTTGCAATAATACGCTCAAACTTACCTTCTGTGTGTTTTCAATAAAATATATTGCAATAACACAAATTAATTTCAAAAACTGAAATAAGGTTATTTGCAATTGATGACCCAATTGATGAACGACACGACACAGCCAGTAAAACAAAAAAAAACAGAAACAATATTTTCAACACAAAAACAAAACCTTTACCAAAAATAAAAACACTTAAAAACAGAAAGAAAAGAAACAACAACAAAGAACACTGTAAGCAAAAAAAAAAGACGAAGAAAAAAATTAACGCAAAAAAGAAAAATAAGATATAAAAAAACTAATTTGCCTTGCGGTCAAAGCCCGCCCTTAAATTTAAAACAAATCAATATAAATTATATATATATATAAATATACTTATAAATATAATAAAATAAAAATTATCTTGTATAAACAAAAATAATATGAATGAAAATCCCAAAAAATATGTCAAATGAAAACTGAAGAAAAAAATCATACTTAGAGGTGTAAGGCTCATCTTACAATCACCGTAAACACACACGAACAAACACACTCACACACCCTGACACATATACACTCTTATAGATACAGGCAATGTTTATGCACGTATTAAAAGGATATAGTCTAAAAGAAGAAAAAAAAAACTACCAGAAAAAAATGACAAAATTACGAGATGAGAAGATGTTTTAGTATATGTATTAATTTATTTTTAATTATATGAATGAAGGAGAAGAAGAAGAAAACAAAAACAAAACGACAAATAGAAAAATAGAACAAATACCAAAAATTAAAAAATAAATAAGTTGTAATGAAAGAAAATTCACAACATGAAATATTTATTACGAAATAACTCATCATACATCAGTCCCATCACATGCCGGGAAAATTATATTTTCATTTCCTTTTATGAAAAACTACTCCCTCCCCTATACACATATACACACGTACACAAACAATAGTGTAGAAAAAAAAAATGTTAAAAAAAAATACAACAGAACTAAATAGCAAGACGAAAAACGCTAGGATACGCTAGGCCGGCTGAAAATAAATAAATAAAAAAAATTATTCTAGTTTTAAATAGGAATGCCGCAATATTATATACACAATATGATAAGAATTGAATTAGAGTATAGAAAAAAATGTATAAGAAAAAAAGCGAACATAAGAAAATAGTAAGAAAGTATGTAACTAGCATATTATGTCTAGAACTTGGTCGAAAAAAATAAGAAGAATAGAAATAGAAAAAGGAGAGAACACACATATACACACTCGCGTGCAGTTCTAAGTCTACTAAGTGCGCTCGCTTATAATTGCAATTTCAGATTTTAGTTTGAAAGTTTTGCTAATTGTGGAATGAAAACAAAATTTGCATATGAAACTTCCATATGATTCAAGTTTCTCGTCAAATTCTCTTCACATTGTTAAAATTCCACAAAACTGCGCTAGTCAATTTTTTTCAGTGTAGATACTAGTCGATTATATACGGTTTTTTATATTATAGCGGAATGTGTGGAATCTTAAGCTTTTCCTAGCACCATATTCAGATTTCCAGATTAAAAGAGAACGTTGGACTTTACTGCACCTTATTTTGGTTTTTTTTTGTACGCGCGTAGTAACCCACCATATAGTCAAAAGCCATTGAAAAAAAAGAACATTTTAGTTATATTACATATAATTATTTATTTATTTTATTCTATTTTTTAAGACAAAAACAAATTATTATTAAAATAGTGATACCCAAACACCCGAAGAGTGTTTAAAATTTTACCAAAAAAAAAAAGAACATGTTCTAGTCTTCATTGTACTATTTATTTATTTATTTAATTATTTTCTGAATTGACTTAATTGAAAGTATATAGCACTTAGAGAAAACAATAATAATAAAAAGAATAAAAGCCAAGCTAGTATTTAAACCAAAAACTTGTACTTATCTATACACTACATTTAAATAATTTTATTTATTTTTATATATTTATTAAAATCACATACATACATATTATTATACATACATGAAAAGATGAAACAAAACAGTGCATATATTTTTTCTCTATTTTTAATTATATATTTATTGACACCAACACACCGATTTTTTCGATATTGTCATCCTGCTTAGTCGTATGATACACTTTTTTGTTTGTTTGTTTATTTTTGTATTTTTTGTTTAATTTAATTTAATTTGAAATATAAAATTATGATATGAATTGGGAAAAAAAAAGAACATAAACATAAACATTTTATTTTATTTTATTTCTGTAGATTTTCAACAATCCTCTCATCGTGAAGGTCCGCTTAAGTAAATATTTGAGAAAAAATCCAAAAACCATTATTGACTGGGGACGACACGATATCTCCCTATCACAAATTCACAAAAACAAAATCCCCATTAGCAAATTTTCCACAAACACAAAATCTCCGAACTAAAATTTTTCAGAACATTCCACCGAAAAAAAAAACATTATTGAGTGGAAATTATACGAAAAATAAAAAAAAATCCCTAAACCAAATTTCTGCGTTATATCGGCATAGCTCAGTGATTTCCAACCGGTGGGGTGCCCCCCATGGGGAGGCACAAAAATTGGCCACAGGGGGCGTGGACACATATCTAATTTTGTTGGGATTCTGGGATTCTTTTAGAATGGCGAAATTAGACATTACGAATAGTTATAGCTTAACTGTCTCTGAATTAAAATTAATGCGGCAATAAATGATAAACATACAACTTTTAGATCTCACTCGACGACTAGCGTTTGCCCTTTAAGAAGTGTACGACGCCAATGGGTCGGTCTCCTGGTGCTGACCAGAATGAGTTAGAAAGAAGGTAGTTGTGGGATATTATTTTCAGCCGGGGAATTCGTAAATTCGTATGGGCTTTGTGATGTGGTTTTACCAAAATAGGTTTAACAAAAATATTTTACCATAAATTTATTTATCGAAGAGAATCTCTCAACTGTGATTATCCTTCCAATATAGATTTTTTCCAATTGTTTTTTCTGCCTCCTAGTCTGGTTAATATATTGCACAGGATCGTGGATTCGAGTCTCACCCTTAACCAATTCAGTTTATGGTATTGTTAGAATTCACAACCCACGACAGACTACGATCTCACTCAGATGTTTAACGAGTACCCATCTATGGGGATGAAAAAAACACTGCTGAGCGTGTTGTTGATCTCAACACCTCAACGAAAATGCAGTTAAGATCTTGGAAATTGGATGTCACCTACACATCTGCGGCCTTAGTCCAATGTTGGACTGTTGCCCCAGTTATTTATTTCTGTACTCTCCCCTCATCATCTGGTTCTACCCTTTATTTTTGTATAACTGTTAATGATAATTTTGGGGGCGATATCCTGTTAATTTTTCAGCTTTTCCTTTTTTTTTCATAATTAATGTAAGGCGATATATTCCTCCAAACATTGGTGTCGATGTGCGAAACACATCAGCGGCAATAGATTTTGTTACGGACAAATCAGTACTTAGAAATCGCTTGGCAATCATCGCGCGTGAGTGCTACTCTCGCCTTTTTCGAAACTACTTATACCTGCGCTGCGTTAAAAAAAAAGTGTGTATTTGTGAGACTAGCGCTCCCTTGTTATTCTTCAATAACAGCAAAAAACTGTATGGAAATTAAATTTCAATAAGAGAGGACACGGAAATTATATACATACATTATAATAAAACAACCAAAACTGTAGGACAAAAAAATAATGATAAAGTCTTGTGTAAATATTTGTAATTAAAAAAAAAAGACTATAAAATATTATTTATTAGTAATATAAATAATTACTAGCTTAGTAAGAGGATAATATTCAAAAAGAAAATACATAAATCAATTTATTGAGATAAAAAAAAATGAAACAGACAGACAGACAGTCTTCAACAGCAATACTGAATATTTATATACCTATACAAATAAAAAAAAAAATTAAAAAAATACCACACATTCACACATCATTATCATATACATATATAAATATGTTATGTTTGTGTGAAAATTAAGTGCGCAAAGAAAAAAACATAAATCCTTAGGAATTTTAAATCATCGGGGCGCAATGATGCAAAAGATTTATATACAATGTATGGTATATGTATATGTGTATGTATGCATTTCATATACAAAGATAAAAATAAATAAAAGTAAATACTAAAAAAAAACTTTTTAGGCAAAATTATGTATTATTATTATGCATAAGTATATTATCAGCACTTGAAGGCCATGCTCCCCAAAAGGAAAGCATTATATTTTAAATAAAAAAAAATAGAATTGGAAAAAGACGACATTTACGAATGGCTAAAAACCTAACGGTTAATTTCTGATTTCATTTTTAATTTTCTTGATTTTCGCGGACACACAGTCAAATTCACACGTCTCTCTGTCCAAACAAAATTGAGTACCAATTTTTAACATCTGTATTTCTGTTTTCTTCTTTGAAGCTTATTTACCATATCCCTTGGGATGACGCCCTGCCGGTATAACTGTAATTTATTCTCATTATTTATGTACAGGAAGATCTCTCTCTCTCTCTCTCTTTTGGCTAATGTATGAGTATGACGATTAAAAGTCCAAATATTTACAAAATCATAGATGAAATTTAGTCTAGGACAATTGTTAGCGCGCTCGGCTTTAAAGAATTGTGTTCGAATCTTCGAATCTTACTGTAAGCCGAATCGAACTCACTCACTCAGCGAGCGTGCGCTGTTGATCTCAATCGTCAAAATCATGTAAATTGGATGTCGCGAACATATGTATATGCGGCCTATAGGTTCAATGTTGGATTGTCATGTCAGTTATTATCATACATATAGTAGTCGAGGTGTTCATACCATAGAGCGAGTAACGCAACGAACCGTGCACTATGTAGGGTTATATGGGTGGGTGCAGCGAAGATGAAGAGAACAGAATAAGGTTGCGGATAGAATCTTTTGCGAATCGCTTAGGTTGCACACACACACGGAGAATCTCACGAGAATCACAGCGAAATTCCGTATAAAAAAATGACAACTTGCCCAGATGTCATTTTTGTATATGGAGTTTCGTTGGATCCAAAATCCATGGATTCTCCATGTGCATGTGCGACCTTAAATTGCTTGAAGTTGAATTATAGCTTGTAAAAAGGTTTGAAGCTTTTAAAAAGCTTTGAAACTTTTAAAAAATCTTTTGACCTTAAGGAATTTGTAATTCGCAAAAGCACCTAAGTGAATCTTGAGCGCTATATAAAATTTGATTTTTAAACTTCATTACAGAGCAACAAAAAATTAATATTACATCACCTCACCCAACCATAAAAAAAATTCCGAAAATCGAAAAGTATATAGCGAGTATGCATAATTAACAAAACAAAAAATCGAATTCTGGTCTCTGGTGCAATGAGACCAGATCTAAATCTAAAACCAAAATGGCAAAAAAAAAAACAATTTAAGTGCACTGCAAGAAGTATTTTTCGAAACATGCTGTATAAACACATACATATAAATAAATAAAAAAAATATATATATATAAATATTAGGTATACAATAATTAGAAAACAAAACAAAAAAATAGTCAGATAACAAGAAACCACACATAAATGAAATTATTTGTAACTAGAGGATGAATTTAACAAAAAAAAAAAAAAACAAAAAAAAAATAAAAATAAAATGATATAAAACATCTACAAGCGTAAGACAAATATAATAAATATATATAAAAGAGACCTTATTTGTAGTTTGTCTGATTTGCACACATGCACCCAGAACATCAATAAATATATTATTATTTTAAAACAACATTATCAGATGGAATAATGATGATGAAAAGAGATATAAAAAATACACAAAAAAAATAAATTATATATAAAAACAACAGTGAATGAACGAAAAAATCCACAAAAAATAATAAAAACTGAGAAATAACCAAAAAAAAATAAATTAACTGTTTTTCGTGGTGTGGTTTTATTTATTCAGAAGACTGTATAGATAGCAAGTAAGTAGGTGCAATACTGCATTTTTTTTCCAATCACTTTCAGGAGATTAATGCACTTGAATTCCGCTGCCCCTTCCAGTGGCATAAAAAGACAAAGAGGGAGCCGCAGAGATTGCGGCGAGCCCATATATTATAAAATGGCTAGGTGCGCGCGTATAGCAAGCTGTGAGCGTATACAAAGCCTTTAAAATTTTTTGGAGGGTTTTCGACCCTAAGGCCCGTATTTATGAACATTCCTTAACTCAAGGAGACCTTGAGTCAAGGATGCCGAAATTCAATAAATTAAATGTCATTTCCCATACTTTTTCATAGAAATCACTTATATTCACGAGTCAATGCATCCTTGATTTAAGGAGAAACTCAAGGAGACCTTGAAATTTTCTATAATCAACCTCACTTGAAGTCAAGGTAGCTACCCACCTTCCTTCAAATATAATATTTCAAGTCTATTGAAAACTTAAGGTCTCCTTGAGTTTCGCCTTAAATCAAGGATGCATTGACTACTGAATATAAATGACTTCCATATATATATATAAATGAAAAAGTATGGGAAATGACATTTAATTTATTGAATTTCGGCATCCTTGACTCAAGGTCTCCTTGAGTTAAGGAATGTTCATAAATACGGGCCTTAGAATATTTGAAAACTTTGTGTAACGGCTCATCGCTAGCTATGCTCCCACCTCGCAATCCTTTTACCCCTACCAGGGTAACAGTATCAGGCATTCTTTCAATGTTGTTGAAGAGAACCGAGAGCCATAACACATGGCCCGCCAGTATGATTATGATTATGAGTGACCATCAGGGACCTATTACACCAACGGCTTTTCACTTACACTTTAACAAACTGTCGAAGAGTACATTTTTGAAAAGTGTATGGGACTTTTGATGCACCAAACTTTGACTTAATTTGAACTTATCACTTATCAACTTTCAATTTATTTGCAAAGAAAAAACCATTAGCGTTGCTCTAGCAAAAATTAAAACATAGCAGAAAAATATCGACTTACATTTTTTATACGATTTTACTATATGTGTCAGATTATGTAATTTTAAGGCACGTTGGTGTTCAGGTTCACAATGCAATATTTAACGCTGAGCAATAGATTAAGAGTAACGGCGTAGAACAAAGTGCACGATCGTAATAGGGTGAGCCTTTTCACTTGTATTTTGTGTATTGCTGCCTCCGCCCATGGTCAAGCTTGGAAGAAGTAGTAGTCACATGCATACGGCAAACTAAACGGTCTCGAACGTGAAAAATATGCTATTTCCAGGGGCGGGCGTAGACAGGAGAGAGGTCCAGACAGTCTGGATCCCTCTCGAATGCATAACAGTTTCAATGACGACAACATGAAAACATCATTTCAGTTCAGTTTTCATGTTGTCCAGGGCCGGATTTCCCATATGGACAACCTGGGCAACTGCTCGGGGCGGCAACATTTTGAAGGGCGTAAAATTTTAAAACTTTCCACTATCTAGAAATTCATTGAAAGATGCAAAAAATTGTATTTGTTTTCAAATTTATTCTAGTTAGGTATATTAGATCATTCCCACCCTCACTTCAAATTGTAATGTGACTCCGCCTTCAAAATTTGGCACCTCACAAAAAATTTTCTAGCAGCACTCTGATTGGCCTATGGGTCGGTAGTTCGGTTACACTATGGAAGTTGAAAGCCCTTTCTGTTTCGATATCCCCATTGATCGCTTGACTATTATAAATATATTTGATCGGATCCAGTCATGCTTCTGTCCTACTTCAAAGATTTCAGACAAAGGCTAAAACAGCATTTGACAGACCCAATTGATCATTACCATAGGATACAAAAGTTTCCTTTTTTTGGAAGAATTCAACTTGCTTTCGAACTAGACTAATCTCCGAGTTAGATTGATGTGTAGAAGTAGTCGTAGAAGAGGCAAAAATGTGTGCTAGTTTTGCTTGCTTTTACTAACTAGAGTTGCCAACTATTTCAGATTCAACAACGGATCATTTCAAATAAATAAAATCAGCAAAACATTGCATTTTTTAGGCAGCGAATGACTTCTGTTGAAGGACATCATGCTTGCATTTTCGGATTTTTCTTGTTGTTATTCTTTTTACCGAAAACAAAAAAAAAAATATTATTCAAAATTGGGCCCAGAGTTTATTGCATAATAAGCAAAATATGAAAAAATGGTATTAGATTATTCGAAAGCCTCAGATGTTTTTAAAGTGCAACCTTCAAAATCCACCGTAAGCTTTCCTAAAATTGGAGTTTCTGAGGAAAAACAAAACAGGATAACCCTAGCTTTTTTCGGTATAAATCTGACGATAATAGAAAATTTTATTTCTTGGTGTCATTCGTTCATGAATTCCAAAACGAAAGACAAACCACATCAGAAATGTAAAATGTATGAGCGCATTTTTAAGAATGTCATTAGTATGCATTGTCTCAGTTTTCATTGAATTTTCATTCTTTTGGAAACAATTCCGGGAAGGGTCCGACCTCCTGGATGCGGCCCTGGGAAGCAATATCACATCGGTTACTCGTAAAAATTTATGAAATTTTCATATCACATACGCTCCTATACTATTTGCTTTCATGCTTAACCAATGCCGGAAGGCGGACATTTGGCTACTGCTCAAGGGCGCCATAGTTGCTAAATCCGGCCCTGATGTTGTCGTCATTGAAATTTCACGCTCATTAAATTTTCTTCAGAATGCGTTGAGAATTTTTTAGCCTGTTGAATCCTAGGAACGCACGTACACTCAATAAATATTGAACGCCTGAGGAATCGCATAAGCACTCAGCACTTAAAAGCGTCCTGTGAGAAATTTCATGTCACTTCCAAATCCCCCTTCCTCCTCCTATGGTAACAGTTTCAGAAATTATTTTAATGTTGCTGATGAGAACCGAGAACACCATATCATACGATGACGTGGCAAGACTAATAAATAAAACACAAAATCAAAGGAAAAATTTTCGTTTTTTTTTTCGGTATTTATTTTATTAACTTTTCAGTATTAATATTGTCCATAATCCTTTGTTTCTTGTGCTTATGTTTGTCATTCCTTCTTCTTTCTGTTTTCTTTAATCTTTGTGGTTTTTTGGTTTTTGAAAATAAACTTTTCAGAGGGGCTCTTAAAAGCAAACTTACAACACCCCCTAAAGATATGAGCGCGCTAATTGATATAATGATTTTTTACGTAGTAATGACATTTGAGGTAAAATATACATTATGCAATTATGTAGTGTATTATGTATATAATAGTACAGAATCATCTTTAGCTTTTTTTCGGGCGAAAATCTAAACATAAACAAAGAACGGCTTAACAGAAAAAAGTTTAGGATTGTGCCACAAAAGCGTGTAGAGACAATCGAAAAAGTAAGCGCTTTATATTTTTTATTATATAAATTTAGTTGTTTTTTATATCTTTTTTTTTTAATTTTTAATAATAGAATATTGTATTGTCATATACACATACATCATGTTTAATGTATTTCTATATATGTATGTATGTATATTTAATCACAAAATACAACCATCTACGCATATTCATAAATTAGATAGCTTAAGTGTAATTTTTATTTTTTTTTCTTTGTATTTTTTAATAGAATATATGTATATATAGTTTTAATTTATATTTGACTTTTGTGTATATTTGTTCTTATCAGATATTATAGCTTTATTGTCAGTTTATAAGTTTTTATTTTTCCGATCAAATTATGTTTAATATAACATATCCTTTGAGCAATTTCTATATCTGCATCAGAGACATAATTATCTCGTACTTCTCTCTAGGTCAATCTATAATAATAGTTTTCCGTAATTTTGTTGTTTATACAAATACGATAGTTTGATTATATTTTTGCTATTTATTTTTTTTAACTGATCTCTTTTTAGTTATATATATATATATATATGTATATATATTTTAATAATAATCAGTTTTCATAGTTATTGTCTTGTTTTATATTATAACACATGAGTATGAGTATATTTTACTCGTATATTATAAGGTATGTATATAAATAAATTTTCAAAAATTCTTAAATATATTCACGTAAACGTATATATAAAGTTGATAGAGATATATAATATAGTTATTTTTGTCTTTCTTGCGAATATTCATGTACATACATGTTTTTCAAGCTTCACAATATTCTTGAATTGATTTTTCGTTTTGAATTTTTGTTTAGTTCTTTTGACGCCTAGGATTTTTTGATGCCGTTTTGTCTGATAAAGTTATTTGACTGATTTGTTATTTGGATTGAAAGCACACAATGGAATGAGAGGAGTGAAGGGATGGGGGAAAAACAATGGCATTTTGGCGAGCGTGTGTGCTAAAAATGTGAATTATTGTAAATAATGTGTTTCTTAAAAAAAATAATAAAAACCATCCTTATTGTCATACCATCAATAGCAAAGAGAAATGTATATGTGTACAGGGCCGGATTTACCCCCTGTGCCGCCCCTGGGCAGTAGTCGAGCTGCCGCCCTCCGTCACTAGTTTAAGCTGAAAGTGGATCAGTCGCATTCATGTAAGGTGTACATTTTTGTAATACGTTGGTTTCCGGCGTTTACGAAAGTAGTAGAACTTCAGTAAGAAATTGCAGTTAATTTACTTCTTAGATAGGTGTTTGGACTGAACGTCTAATCAAAGTTAATGCTCAGAAGTATAGGCACTCAACTGAAGGGGAAATTAGATCCTCAGGGAGGAGCGAAAACTCTTTAGAGCTCAAAACAATATGATGAATTTACGCATTGGAGAAATAAGCAACCCCTAAGACTGTCACATGATGCGAAATAATTTGATTCGTTACAGCTGGCAATATTAAACTGAACACATACACTCGGTGCCAAAAACGGGCATTTTTTTATTGGATATTTATTATTTTGTTATCGCGAAAGGTCTTGACGCTCTAGGAGCGGATCTGAACTCTTTTTCCCCGGGGTGACCCTCGTTCGCCTGCCTACGGCGGTATTTTTAATGCCCCGTGCACAGATAATAATAGTTCAGTGATCAGACTTTATTCCAATTTTATAAGTATTCGCTTAATAAAAAATTTTCGAAAACGCAAATAAAAATTTTTTCGGAATTTAATCACATTTTTTTTTAATTTTTTTATATGAATATAAATCTAAGACAATATAACGACATCGAGTCTTTATACTTTAAAAATTCCATCTTTTGTAAATGATCTTCAAACGAATTTAGAAACTTTAGGCAATACGCCCAAATTTGGTTGATCGATAGTAAATTAATTTCCGCTATATTTTGAAACGCTGATCAGAACATTGTAGCACAATAGTCATCCGGAAGCATTCAGGTAGTCTAAACCAATCTTGCGGGCCGAAATTGCTACGTTAACATGCATTTAGTTAGGGCTAAAAATAAACTAAAATTTGTTTCTGATGTGGTGTGAAACAAACCCTTGCACCAGTATAGCAGTAATTTCCTGAGCAAATACAGGATTTCGGGGTCCTTCATGCTGCTACCGTGGCAAATTACTAAAACTAAAACCATTGATCTTTTGCGGAAAAAGTTTCGGGAACGTGTTATACAGTAAAACACGGTTATAACGCTATTGAATATATACGTGAAAGCGCTATAAAAATATTTAGAATGAAACATATGCTTCGCCGATGGTTTTGCTTAAAAACTTTAATAATCCGTTGGTCAAGGGGTTCCAGGCGACTAGTGCAATTCGGTGGCAGAAATATCACTTTGACGTTGCTCAAATAATCGACGTTAGGAGGATGAGCAGGGCAGTGATCAATGAAAAAAGCTAGCGAGGCTTTTGCGACTTCCCGATCACAAGCGGTTCCAACTTGTCACTTCCATCTGCATTTGTGCATAGGAGAACAGCCAACCTCTCCTTGCTACGCTTACCACCATGACAATTATCCTCACTAAAAACCAAACAATTGTCTTGCAAGAGGTTGAAAAAAAGTCCAAGCCCATCCTCATTATAGACTTCTCGAGGATGATAATGGTTGAAAGGACACTTCCTGTCCAAGTAGTCACAACATCTTCGTTGAAATCTACAGTTTCACCACTGATTTGTTTGTATATCCAGTGACGTTTTTTAAATCTCTTGATCCATCCTGTATTCGCTGCAAAATTGTTTAGCTCTAAAGTCTTCCCAATTTCGCAAGATCGAGATCTTATGATTTAACACCTTGCGACTTCTTCCTTTGGGACCACCCGAAAGATAGTGTCTACGCCAACAGCCCAGCGTCGATTCAAGACCTCAAAGATGGAATTCGTGAGGCTATCGAGTACGTAGGGCAACCATTTTGCGATTTGGTTATGGAAAATTTCATGAAAAGTATATGGTCCTGTAAGCGTGTTCGTGGTGGTGGCTGATGTTGTTTTCCATTATTAATGGCATATCTTCCTCTTTATAATGAAATAAACATCCGATAGTTTATCTAAAAAAAATGCTATTTTCCTTAGAATATAAAAATAACACCTCTTACTGGAAAACTCTATACATAGTTGAAGCTTGCCTAAGCCACCGACTTCTTCACGAGTTTTAGTAAATTTATTATGTAGGTACTTGAGTTCAGCACTTCGAATTGGCCGCGGGCCGCAAAAAAAACATCGAGGTAGGCGTGGCTTAATTCGTTAACTAGCCATATTGAAACAATTTGGGAGTCAAGGATCAATCGATTAATCTTTGGATTGTAAAAATAAGGGGCAAGGTAGATAGGGCGGCAAAAGTCGAAACGCCTTCTGACGTCAGATATGTAAGTCTGACCAAAAGAACGACTTTTCCAGAGTTTCCTTTATTTTTGCTACTAATTTATTTAACCTGCCTCCTGAAATATCAAAATGTGTATATTTCACAGAAAATTAATTCAATGAAAGGATCAAAGTTTCAGAAATATGCTGCCCTTCAAAATTTGCCACCCGGGCAGTTGCCTATATGGGAAGTCCGGCCCTGTATGTGTACTTTAATTTGTTGATTAATAGTCCAGGGAAAATATATGTATTTGATTATGAAAAAAATTTATCTTTGTAATTTGACAGAATTGTCAGGGATGATGGAGGTCTAAAAATTGTTGTGAAAATAGGGAAGGAGTGAGGTATGGGTAAGGATTATGCAGTACCGACTTTATTTTTATTGAAAATGAGAGAAAACAATTGCATCGATATTTTTTAGGGTTGGAATTTGAGTTTTTTTTTAGACCCAAACTCTAGGTGTTTTTTTATATTAACCGTTTTCGCATCTGATATATATTCATCCGGTATATGTATATATATTTATACATATATAAATACATAATATGTATATATATTATTTATAGGTAATTATTGTCAAAAATGTATTGTCAGAATTTTACATAATTTTTTTTCTTTTGCACGCACAAATGCGTTTTTTAATAGTTCAATCTTACATAAATGAGATCTAAGTGATTCCTTATAGATATAATTGTATATGCTCTATATTATATTATAAATTATATTGACTTGATTATTGTGTTTTCATATATGTAATGATTCAATACTTGGATTTTGAATTGTGTGTGTGTGTATGTGTATACCTGTGTGTGTGTATTCACATTAACCTGAACTGCACTTTTCGTCATACAATTTCGAAAAAAAACACTGATTAGTTGCCGTTGAAACTTATGTTCATATGCAAGTAAATAATTATATTTATTGTGTATTCTGTATAGTTTTATCAGTTTTATTGCTAATGTATTTATTAATTTTTTTGTGTTAAATTAAATACTTATTAAATAGTTTTTCCTATGCTTAGAAAATAATAGAAAAAAAAACTTCCATTCAGATATGCATTAAATCTGTTTTTTTTTTGTTCTGTTTCCTTGAAGGAAGTGCATATGTTTGTAAGATATGTGTATTATGCATTGCATTTGTGTATGATATGTCTTAATGAAATTGTGTGTCTGTATTTTGTGTCTGTGTTCTTGTAGATTAATTTATTAGATTTCTCTTCATGTATAACACAAATACATACATATATATATAAATATCTGAAAATTTTGCTGATATCAATATCCATTATAGTGAGAGCTTGTTTAATTATTATATACCATATATCATAATACATATATAAGAGCATTATATAATTATTTAGTTAATTTCTAGATATGATTTGAAAGTTATTTTGACAGTTGTTTTCTTTTTCTTTCATACACATCTAAACTTACATGAAAAAGCTTTTCTATTTATATAATATATATTTTACTTTAGTTCATATTTTTATACTTATGTATATACAAATTTATTAAGGTAATCTTACAGCTGCCATAGTTTTGTATTGTTTTTCTTGTCCTTCATTAGATTGAAGGTGTATATGTATTTACATCAATCTTTTAAAAAGTTCGAAATATACTTTAAAAGAAAATATTTAATAGAAAAAATTAAAATAAAAACTTTTAAATAATTTGTATAATATCATTCTTTTATAATACATTTAATTTAATAATAGTGTTAATAATAATTGTTGAAACTAAAATATTGATACAGAAAGTCCAACATTGGGTGACTAGTGCTGTGATAGAGTTTATAGGGCGATTTGTAGCGATAAAATTGTAAAAAAAATGTCATTACCATGCTGACGTGTCTTTTTTTTAAATCACTGAAAATTACGAGTTGTCTCGTTAAATTAAAATTTACCACTCCTCCTAATTAATCAATCAATGAAATGCTTTTGACTTCTGTTTCTGAAACTACATATAAAATTAAAATCAATTATTATGACGTTTCTGCCACGATAGAAATAGTCATATTAAAATTGATTTTTAGTTGAAACAATCCAATTTGGCTATTTATTGAAAATTAAGACAATTATTTTATAACGATACTTTAAATTATCAAGTCTGCAAAATTTCTTTAACGTGTTACATATCCAAATTTTGGAAAAACACAAAAATAATACACCGTTAGACAGCCAATGCCTTCAAGCAACTTTTTCTAACTATACAGATTTAACAGTTTAAGTAGCACCGTTATAAAATAATAATTATTCGAATTTTCAATGAAAAAAAAAAAACATTTTGAAATTTATCAAAAGTTTGAATAGCTGCGTATCTTGGCAGAAACGTTTATAAAATTTAAATTCCAAAAAAAAGTCAGCGTATTCAGTGTTAAATTTTTAATTATATATTGAAGTCGAATTTTCCCATAATTGATTAAGTGAGCGGTCGGTTAATTGACAGGATAAGTCGTGATTTTGGATGACTTCCACACACAAAAAATCAACATAATAGCACAATAGCGGTAAATTGTTTTCCCAATTCTATTAATGGCATTGCTATACTCAAACAAATAATTGCCCTATGGACCCTTATACAATATTGGCCACCCAATGCGTTCATCCTGTATAAAAAATTACATATGTTATTACGTATTAAAAAAGTGTGCGAAATATTTTTTATTCTTGTTGTTGCCTTGGTTTTTTTTTTTTCTCTCTGTTTTTGTTTTACATCTAAAAGTTTACGCGTTTTCTTTATTGTCCATTGTTTCATATTGACATATAGTTCAAGTCTATTTATTTTTCTTCGCATCGTACAGAATGATTTAAGAAGTATTTAATAACACACACCCATTTTAAAGGTTTTTTTTGTCTTTTTCGATTTGTTTGCAGAACAGATTTATGTAACAATAATGCTCCTACACATTTTTCGCAGTAAAATGCACTATTCACAGTTTTGAAAAAAAATATAGGAATGTAACAGTAACTGTTATTTAAAAAAAAAAGTAGTAGACGTAGAATAAATAGTAGCAAACGCATAAAAAGGATGCCAAAGGATCATAACAAAGTAAGCGATTACATCATGGGCGTACTGCTAGAGCGGCAGGGAGCGCGCTTTTTCCTTTCGTCCCATACTTGATTGCCGTGACGAAAAACATTCCTCCGAATGTTGCACAAGTCGATATTTAAAAATAACAAAAATTTATTGATTTCTTTGATTTCATTCCGAGAGGAAGAATAGCCTAACTGGCAGCAGCTCGTGACTCCTTGGCCTTGGAATTTTTTTTTGTGCGAAAATTGTTTTCATTGTAATTAATCGATAAAATTATGGGATGGCTACGATATCCAGCCCATCATATTCCCGTTTTTCAAAATCCCGTTGTTCATTATCCCGTTATTTCAATTTCCCGCCAGTTTAAACTCTCGCTTAATTGAAATCTTGTTTGAAACATTTACGGTTAAAGAAAAAAACAGCCTTGACCCCGCAACATCGCCTACAGCGCCTGGAATTCGCCTCAAGATTCATGAAAAGGACATCACAATGGAGGTAGGTAATATTTACGGATGAAAAACGGTTTTCTGTGGACGGTCCAGATGGGTTCTCCTACTATTATCAAATAAATAAATAAATATTATGAAGGAACCTATCTATCTGTCACGCCATCTCTCCCGAATAGGTTCCGGTGGGGAGCCATATCATATCATGGAACTATCGACTTGGTCATCCTACGAGGTCGCCAAACGGGTTCATCTTATAAACAGCTCTTAGAAGAGGAAATCCCTAAGATAAATGTCATGTACGGAGGCGATCCTTGAATATTGCAACATGATCTTGCCCCAATTCATACACCGAGGGTGGTAAAATCGTTTATTGAGGAGGAAAATGTGACTTTGTTAGACTGGGTGCCCATCTCCCCTGGCATTAAACAATTGGGGGGTGACTTGTTCGAGAGGTTTACAGTAGTGGTAAACAATACGACTTGTAAGAAGATGTAATTCATGGAATTAAGACAGCTTGTTCTAAAATACCGATATCCGTGCTGCATTCATTATACGACTACCTGCCTCGACGGCTTTATGAAATTATAAATAAAAATGGCGGAAATCCACACTATTAAATTACAAAATGCTCTTTTTTGTATTTATCCTCTTTCATACTTTTCTGAAATATTTTTCAGCGAAAACATTATGTAAAACGGTAAACGTCCCTGAACCTTAGCAATTGTCATTTACTCTTTGAATGAAATAAATTACTGTAATTTAAGGAAAATGTTCTGTGGGGATTCAGTCCATTCATTTTGTTTGTGACATTTAATATTCCGAAAATAACATTTCTTGAACCGGTAAGCTTTTATTTTACCGCTTAATGGAAGGAAATATGAGTGAACCTAATCATTTGTCGCGCAGTGTATGTACCGTTATTGAAGGTAAGAACTCTTTCGAAAATCGAGCGTGCGATTATGATAATTTAAATAACTGTTTACGGCATTTTGACGGGATTATTTAACTATCCACTAGCGGGATTCTAAGACGGCTGGATTTTAGTGGGTGTAATGTAAAGCGGGATTATTTGTAAAACGCGGGATTATGAACGGGCGGAGATTTTGTTTTTCGGGATTATGCAAAAATATAATCATAGATAATGAAGATGTCTTAGAAGATGTCCTAACTACCTTCTGATCACTGCATGCAGGTTCAGGCAACGTTCTCGGATAGTCCCGGCTGCAAATTAAACTTTTTTCATTTAATTTTGACTTTGCCTCTCCCTAAGTGAAATCGTGGCTACACCCATGGACGACTACATTGAATTTAAAAATAAATAAATAACAGGCGCGACAATTAAGGCCGCATTGAATTGAATTTAACTGACTGAAAAATTCAAAAAATTTTATTCGAATTCAATAAGTACATATCTTGCTTGAGCCTGAAAACAGAAAGCAGAAATATCGTCGTAGAAGAATCTTAGCAATTCAGTTAAAAGACGCAGTAAAAAAAAGAACAAATCAGATTCCAGAAACCTGAAAATAATTTGCACGTGTAACGTGCTTATAGCCCGTGACCCGTACAACAGAGCAAAACAAAT
Organism: Microchrysa polita; assembly: GCA_949715475.1. NCBI lineage: Eukaryota > Metazoa > Arthropoda > Insecta > Diptera > Stratiomyidae > Microchrysa > Microchrysa polita. The sequence continues at coordinate 434,655 of OX454422.1, read as the reverse complement.
GCGACCAAGCCTTCTTATCGTTTTAATTAAATGAAAATTCGCTAAAGGAATAAATTAAAAGACGCAAGGGAAAGGGTGAAAAGGCAGCTGGCATTTTGGATTTCGACTTTGATACAAATCGTAGTGTTTCTTCGAATAAGAAAAAAATTGAGACAAACGGAAAGACGCTTCTAAAATTCAAAATCAATGATGATGATGCTTATCCGCTCGGGCGACGGATATAGAACGTCACGTTGTCGTCGTCGTCGTCGTACACCTAACAACATTTTGAACAGATCAGAACATCATTATCATCACCGTCGTCATTCACTGTAGCATGAAGGTGTATAAGCTGTCGTCCTTGTCGTCGTCGTCATCATCACAGCCTTCATTTCGGCGTAAGGACCTTAAACGAATTCTCGTCCTACGTCGAGCATATAGTATGGCGCTCATCCTGCAGCGGTGTTTGGCACGACATTTAGACGTGGCTTTGCCGGGTGTAATCCTCCACTCGTTTATTTATCTATTTCGGATCTAGAGGGATCAAGAAAAGGACTCGTTCACTTCGTAAACGAAATATACCGGAAAATGAACTCATCGCAATATATTTAATTTGGCCCAGGACCAAGACCAGGTCTCGATATAGAAACCGAAACCTACAATATTCTCAGCACTCACGTAGTATCTCCCATTCATTCATTCGGCCTATATATCTCGGTGGCATTCAGTTTGTTCATTCCATTTTTGGGACTATTTCAAAGGAAAAAGGAATTTTCGGGCAATGTGCAAAAGATGAGATTCTTTGAATATATTTTGAGATATTGTTCTCGTTCACTTCACTCGCTTTTGTTCGTCGTCGACATTGACGAGGTCGTTCTTCACAGTCTTGATTAGTTCAAAAGACAACTAACTGTGTGAGCGAGAGTGTGAACGTATTCCTGTGACCTTAAGGAATGAGATGAACATTGGACCGTATAAGAGCTTCACCTTTTGTCAGCTTTTTTGTTCGCCAATATTAAATTCGTCTGTCTGGTCTTTTCGGGTCCGTTCGATCCCTCTTCACCTATTGATGGCCTATAGAGAGTTTCACCCACTTTAATCGCCTGATTCAATATATACATATATATATAGGGCACATATAGGTACAGAGAGACGACACGACGTTGTGTGGGACGGCCCGGCATCGAATCGACTAAATCGAATCCATAGTCCAGTATAGAATGGACTAAAGGAAATCATTTTTCAAGAAAAGATAAGTGAGAGACTAAAGATATTTTTTGTTTCGTCCTTTATCTTCCTCCTTCCTCGTCCTTTTTTTAGGACTTTAAGCGAAAAAAAAACTGGTGTCATCTGTGGGAAGGGTATTATATACATATAAAGTCGCTGGTCGAATGGTGGGAGTGACGTATTATTTTTAAACTCTCTATAAATTTGAATTAAAAGGACAACCTACACCGGTCGGCACAACCCAACCGATGAACCGCCTTATTATTCATATAAAAAAAAGATTTAATGAGCTATGAATGAAAATTGTAAGGGAAATTTGTGGATTTTTTATTTTCTGTTGTCGCGAAAAAGCTTTAATTGACCACAATTTGTAAGGCCCAATTTTATTTTCATCCGGTATGCAAAGACATTTGATTACTTGAGATCTTTTACAGTTATTATGTTGCTTTAAAGGCATGTATAACTGTACATTTTAGGATTTCTTAAGTTATGTTGTTTTGGTAACCCTTGCAAAATATTTCATCGATTGCCGCTCTTCGTTTTTAGGTCCTGCGAAGCAGTCGATTCAATGGAAAGCTTAATAAAAGACGACGTTAAAATTTCTGGGGAGTTTATTGGGCGAAGAACTATGCTTTTTTTTTGGAAATACATACGTTGTCTCTCCGCTGTGAAAAATACGGATTCATTCCTACTTTTTATGTAGGGGTTTCCACTAATCGCAGATCAATATTAAAACCCCCTTCCTAAGTTTGAACAAACGGGCAGCTCGCAATCCTCTATTGTTATTTTGTTGAATTTTGTAAAACTACCCTTTAAGTTGATCCATTCTCTTACTATTGTAAATTATATACTAACGGGGAAAAAAGTCAAAATCTCAATGTTCAACTAAAAACAAATATCGGATTTTTTTTTTAAGCGGCGGAGGAGCCCCACAATTTGCCAAGAAGTCACCATTCGGGTCCTTGGAGCGCAAATAAGATGTGCGCGCCGGTTTATATTTTCACAGTTTTCCCCGATCTAAACCCATTGTGTGTCGTTTACCTCAGGCATGCGATATCCCTTTACTTGTGAAATAACAGAGAGGCAACAAGTGGAGCAGACCCCACCCGTATCTCCCGCACTGACCTACAGCAAGCACATACATTCCGCTGCTTCCTCGATGAGGAGCCCTATTTTCGATGCCTTACCTGAACGGTTGAGCCCAGGACCAGAATGACGTTTAGTAACAGGACACGGGTATAGTTCCAGTGAGTGAATTTTTAAGTCTCACATTTAAATGAATATTATCTATAGGAAATCTCATCTCATCATCAACACTGGCAACTTCAATAAATGCAATAAATGAAACTTTTATGAAATGAACAAACGTCTACATACTGTATGTCCCCTCATATTTCCAGCAAACAAGCTGAAGTGAATAGCTACTCTATTCAAGCCTATACGCGTACATACATATGACACCAGCTGTTGCAAATGCTATCTCCTATAATTCATATAATATCACGACGAATATGCGGCTCGTTTATTTCAGCAGATTTTCCATTCTTTATATGTACAACCAAAAATTGCGTCGTCCTCGTCGTCGGCCCCGCATTCACGTTGCCCTTAAGCCGTGTCATGTCTTCTATACCATTCTTTTTCTTTTTTAAAAAAAGGATTTTACGTAACCCAAAACTCGACGTCATTCAATTTTTCATCTTCGCTCGCTATATAGATACAATACAAAATCGTTCTATATGTGCTTTGGTCGGCGCGTCGTACACGCGAACCACCATAGAGTGGCAACATGATAATATTATCCATTATAGGGTGACTTTGGCCCTGCTGTCTATTTTGAAAAATTGCTATCCTTTCCCATATATAAATCAGGAAAGGACCGATCGACCGACCGAACGGACCGTCACATAACACAGACAAACACCTCTGTCACCGCACACCGGGGGGATAATGAAGGTATATCCCCGAGACAGAGGAGCTTACGACAACGTCTTCTGCAAAGTCCCTTCGACATTTAAAACAACACTAAACACTATCTATATGTGGCCAAAGTCGACCTATACCGACGACCGTCGGAAAACAGGATAACCATCAATTCTAATAATAATAATACGAGAGTATACCCAAATTGAAGTATTTGTAACGCCAGAGCGGATTGAAGGGAATCTAGCAAAAGGAAAAAAAATAAAAAACTAATAAAAAAATGGGACGAAACAGAATTCGACCCGATTGAACTTAAAAAAAAAATCTTTACACGATGAAGCTGATTTTGGCATTTTTTCATCCTCCATCAGCGTGGGTACGTTGGAAACGTGATTTGAATCTTGTAACGTATTTTTGGGGTGGACTTGGATTTGTTTATAAAAAAAAGTAAGTGAGGAAGGTAGTCGCAGTATTTCACCATCTTTTTTAAGTCGCGGAATACTTTTGGTATCGCTACGTCACTTTTCTTGGCGGTATACGACGCACTTCAAAAGAGGATTTGAATTAACCATATACTCGTAGTTCTATCTCAGAAAAGCAGGAAATTGCGGGGAAGAGAGACGACGTGAGCTGTTTTGAAATGTTTCAATAACTTCGAAAATCGTGAGTCAATGTTTCTAAAAAAAAAACTGAGACTTGTGAAGAGAGCATACCGTAGCAGCCATATTTCAAGGTCATGTATCTGCCTTTCGAAGTTTTTTGAAAATATATTTTTCCGAATGGATGAGCAAGCATCGCGCGCGGAATTTGCCGTTTGCAAGCACTGACGAAGTAGATGGTGCGGTTGTGCCCAGAGGCAAAACCGAAGGAACACCAGAAACCGGACGACGAGATGGAAACAATATCCTGTGTGTAACGCACCTCCACGATTGGAATTTGTGTTCGCACGAAATGAATTTAATGATTTCTTTTTTCGTATTCTTTAAACCACCTACACTGTCACCCCATCCCCTCTATTCCCATTACGCATTTCGTGTTTCATAGTTCTGCCAATATGCGCTTTTGCAGGGCAAAAAATCACGAAAAGAATACTAATAGAAAATATATACTTGATAAAATCAAATCATGTCGCCGTGAGATGGAAAAAAAACAGGACGAAAAAATAATAAAAGTCGCAAAATCGTTAAAACAAAATATTCTAAAATAGCCAAGCGGATTAAAAGTCTCAAGATTATCATAATCGTTCAAAAAATATTCGAAAATGGCCAGGCGGATTAAAAGCCTCAAGATTATCATGTTTCAGTAGACGAAAGGTATTTTTTTTTTAATCGGCAGAGGCCAACACAGGATTATAATGTCTGATGGTCTCTCTCCAGTTATAATTATCAAATGTTCAGTGGTTCACTTACGTATGGGCGCACAATAATCATATCATACTTTTTTTGTGCTGTAGTTTGTTTTTTATAAAGAATGTAGGTTATAAGCTTATTATGAAAATTACTTCATTCAGCAGAAGTCATTACACTTAAAGGACCTGGTAAATGCTACAACTAAAGGTTGCGACTTAGGAAAAGAAGGACGCAACTAATTATGCGTACCGATTCCGTAATTGTCGTCCCATAGAATATCGTTAGGACCCATTGATTTCTGTTATTCCGACTTCGATTTTGGTTGGCCATTTTGAAGAAATTCCTATATTACCGGTGTACACAAAAAGTGACAATTCGGCATTTTCGAATGGCTTCAAGGAACCTTATTCTCTCAGCTAAAATAGTCTGTATGATCACATGCAAGACTACAAGATAACTACTAGCAATGAACCCAATAATTTTCGATGTGGATTTGTGAATTGCTGCTATAGCTACTCGTTATGTTAGATTAGAACTTCGAAGGATACAACGCTCAAATTGTTCTACTATAGAGAGTATTTGCACAATCGTATTTGTCTTAAAAGATTTTTACGAAATGTCCCGCCTGAAAATGCTACATTCTTCACGTACACCAGGCCCACAAGAAAAATTCATTGGGGGCAAGCAGCACACCTAGGTAAATTTTGCTAATGTGGGAATTTCTTCGCAATGGCAAAATTTCGTAGATTTTTTTTTGTGCAAAAGGACATCTTCTATATATATGTATGATTGTTGTAAAAATTTTTTAGTAATTCATTAGTTGAAAACGAATGGGCCGATTTGGCTTAAATTTTTTTTTTTCAGTTGTTCCGAAATGGCTTTTCGAATACTCGACTACACACGGTAGTCGTCAACGCACAATGTTTCTCAAGGCGATAGAGCAAATCAAGTAACTGCTAGGAAAATCTTGCAAAAAAAACCGTCCATAAAAGTGACGAAAGTGGAAAAATTAAAAATTGATTTTGTGTGCAACTCCGGAATGTCTTTACGAAATGTTCTTTATGAAAAACTTTTAACAAAATGTTGTTTATCACACAAAAATGATGATGGTTTTCGACGATATAATGGTGGAAAATTCGTTGTGGAGCTTGCAAAATTTCAGATAATTGTCAAGTTCAGGATAGCTCAGGACGTTTTGCGTGATTTTTATTGGATATAATAACCTCGCATCAAAATGCTTGACTGAAACGGCTCGACCGATTCTTATGATTTTTTTTTGTGTATACTTGCTCGGTATAGAAATAGGTCGTGACGTGACGTGACGTAACCAATAACTAAAGATTACGCGGTGTGCAGGTGAGCGAGCTTTTCTTATGAACAGTTTGAAACTGTGACGTCATCCACATCAAAGTCCGTTAAAATAATTTATAAATGTTTTGAACGTAAATTCAAAATGTACATAGGAATTGAATGTGTCAAATTAATTTCTATTCATAAATAATGTCCAGCCAATTTCGATCTGAATGACGTCACATAGTTTCAAAAGCATTGGGTGCCCAGAGAGTGTCAAAAAATTGCACACATTTCGGCACTTCTTTCTTATTTATTGGGCCATGGTCGTAGAGCATAGTTCATACCCCTCCCTTTTTTAAAGGGGTTTTTGTAATAAAATGCAAGCGGGGTCAAGACAGAACTTTTGTGTAAAATTTGGAAAAAAAACATTGTTGACATAATTTTGTTAATATGAGTCTTACACATTAACAAATATTTGTACAATTTTTTCCGCTAAAGGAGGCTTTGTAAAAAAAATGGTGATGTGAGGCTTGCTTTACCTATGTACACATTATTTTCATTTTGTATATTTTTCTTTTCCAGCGTCTGAGTCCGGGAGGAGTTTTAGCTCCCTTAGTCCCTCCTGTGGTTGCGCCACTGTAATATATGTATCGAAAAGCTTGATCTTGGTGGACAAAATAAAAAAAAAAACAAACAACTACGATATACAAAAATGGTACGAGTCCCGTTACAATTTATGAAATTCTGCTAAGCTTCATCAACATAAATTGACCACATACTATTCACCACACCACACTTACCCACAGTGTCACCAGAGTCTCAGTCTTGTGTGAAACTATGACGTGGCCGGATAATAAATAAAAGAAGCGCAAATTCACAACATAAATAAAAATAATAACGGTAAAAAAGCTTTGGCCAAAAATTAGTTGTACAGTTGTACAATGTAGGTACAAAAAAAGGTTGTGCCCCCATGGTTATGTGTACCATTGTATACACAAAGACGTCGTTTTTATGCTCTCTAGATTTTCTAAATGACTGTGGAGGCTTTTTGAAAGATTATTTTTGTTTTCTTTCACATTGAAAGTTTGTTTTTACACAACATCTGATTGACGTAGCACTGTTCGCATAAATAGATATCAATTTGTATCTATGATAGTTTTTGTGTTTAAATATTTTTGTTTTATTTTAAACTACATTTAGTTGATTTTCTAGTAGTTTAGCCATTCTTAAAAATATATGTAAATGTGTGTGATTTTTTAAAGTAATTATCATAATTTTTTCCGTATTAATACTATGATAGGTCTTATGTTTTATTGTCAAACATTTTCTTGTCTATGTCTTTTTTAAAATGCAGGCGTGTATGTAGTTTTTTATTTTTTTTTTATTTTAATTTGATTATGAATACTTTTGTCTTAGTCGAGAGAAATAAATAAATAAATATATCTAAAAAATGCGTGTATGAAAGAAGGCTTCAATAGGTTTTTTTTCTTTTTTAAATATTATTGTCACGTTACAAGTTCATATGTTCATTTCTTTAATTTAAATCATTTTAATTGTTATTTTTTAGTTCTAATATTTATTTAATTTTTTTTTTATGTATCTGATTTGTTTGTCCCGAAACATTTCGTTTATATAGATTCAATTATTATTTTCATACAATTTCGTACACCTAAAAGTAATAGTTCATAAAATGTCCAGGATATAAATCTACAGCCCCAACACCGGTCGGCTGCTGTTGCTCATAGTACGATTGTATGAAATCGCGTATATTTAACGGTACGCTCGATTGTTGTTGTTGTTTTCTATGATGTTGATTAAATTGCCGCTGGTTGGATGCGGCAGCCGCCATTGCTGACGATAAAATATCATCGTTTCGACTAAGCGTTACGTCAGGACTCATGTCACGATTCGCGATAGTTTCGATATTATCAACCCCGATACCGACACCGTCGTCAAACATGTAATTTGTATTGATCAACTCGTCCGGGGATGATGATAGGGCGGCGACCATATCACCGATATTGTTGCTACTGCTGCCGACGCTGATACCGTTACTGTTGCTAGTATCATCGTCTGTATCAGAGGATTTTCGTAGATCGCGCTGATAATAGTCGGAAGGGAGTGGTTGTGATGCAAGAGCCTTTTTTTGTATAATATTATAATATATACCAAAAGATATATGAAGTTAGTGAAATTATGTTTTTGAAGGGATTTTTTTTTTTGTATGGGGTATGTGAAAGGGAACTGCCTAAAATCACGGATTACCTAATAGTTTCACCGCAGTGGCGTGGCGTCCTTAGAAGCGAGGAAAGCAATGCTTTTTCGGATCACTAAATATCTACGTACTAAATATAAATACATATTACAAAAGATTCCCTGTAATCTGAGTGCCAAACAGGCCTAGCCGACTGGTGAGTGTACGATTCTCACAAAAAATTAATTTATCCGATTTATCCTTTTTTTTTGTTTTCGTAGATATGTAGAATGATTCCCTCCATTTCCAACTCACGCCACACCACTGCATTCTCTCATGTTAAGTTATTGTGTCGATTGTGAATCCTACAGCCAAAACCAGTAAAAAAAAATCCTTACTACTATTACTCACCTGTCGATAGAGTGCTCGATTCCTTTCGCGAAATATCGAAGCGCCCGGTTGCCTGTATCCGTACGTTCGCAATTGGCCAATTGAATGCGATGATAACGATGATGCACTACCACCGCCATTGCCGACTGCGGCCGGAGATAAAGTGGGCGCGGCAAGTGGAAAATGTACGCCGCCTGATCGTAATGTTCCGGCACCGTTACCCGACAATCCACCGTGTCCCAGTGTTTGTTGTTGTTTCCCAATCGACATGGCGTTCAAGGACGAAGTGGATCTTTGAGCACCGGGTAACGATACAACGGAACTTAGGCCGGCCGAATGGTCCGTGTCCGGATTACGATTTTCATCGGCCAAACTGGCGGCGAGGTTTTGTTGTTGTTCCTGTTGTAGTTGGCGGCGTAATGCAAAGCTAGGTTTTGAGGAAAAAATCAATTGAAGAAGTTTGTTGAAAAAAAAAAACATAAAAAGTAGAACATTCATGTACAACAGCAAAAAAACACAAACGTGCTTATGACAATTTAAAAAGATAATCTTTAACAAGTTTACTGTCTGATCCTTTTCCGTCGTCATAGTACCACCACCACTGCCTTCCTAAAATAATATTTTCTCTCTGTTGTCCTCTCTTCTCATGAGTCACATATGACTCATAAATTTAAACGGGGACTTACGTTTTGTACACATTTGACTCATATGCAGACAGTGAAAGTCTTAAACATACAAAAACACCACCAGTACGATGCACTACAGTATACTTACCTCTGCCCATTGGCAATATCCTTAAGAACTGCTGCCCGTGCGGCCAATTCTTCAGCCTTTCGCTGTGATGCCAGCTCTCTTGCACGTTCGGTCCAAATTAGTTCTTTCAACTTTTGAAAACTTCCATGGTGAGCTGTGAGCAGATTTTGTGCATTACCGCCGCCCGCATTGGAGCCTGCACCACCCGGACCGTAGCCGGCAAAACGAAATTGTATTCGTCGTCGCGGTTCAGTTTGTGCAGCTTGCTGTAAGCGTCCCGAACCACCGCCATCGATCAGACCAAATCCCCCGGCATTAGACCCACGAGGATAATCATCCATGACACCACCCCCACCGCCACGATTACGATCGATGAGCGTCGCGAGCGGTTCACGATGTAAAACACGACCATAGACTGGTCGAGCGGAATCACGATAACGAGGCGATAGACGTACTCTGAAAATTAGAAGAGAAGAATTTTTGTTCGATTGTTGCGACAGAGTGAAGATGATTCGCAAACCACAAGAAAACGAAGAAGAAACTATAGAGCGGTTGAATAAAAAGATGCTATGCTTGTTGCTTGGCTAAACAAACGCAAATAAGAACAATTTACCTTTAAATCGACCGGTTTAGCCAAGCAATAAACAAAGCATTTTCAACTTTTCGAAATTGTACAAGGAAGCAGAAATGGAGAAAAAGAAAAAATTGCTGGCATAATCCATACTTACCCTCCTATACTGCGCGTTGTTGCAATATATGGCTCCCAAATATTATAAGCAAATGGATCACGATATGTAGGAATTTCGTTTGTTACTTCTGCAGCGCGTGATTGACGTTTGGAAAAGCTATCCAGAAAAATACATAATAAGGACTTCGTGACAAAATAAAGCGTCAAGTGATATTTCTATAGATTTATTTGTGTATAACAAAATTCAATCGTTGCGGGAAAAAAATATAAAAAACATCCTGACACATTTTTTTTAGTTACATGCAAATAAAGAAAGTTCGAAAAAAAAATCCTGACACCTAACTGTCATTGGTAGTGAAGCAAATCTTAATAAATTAATTTTTAAAAAAATGTGCAATAGTGTGTCATGTGTCACTTTTATATATTTAAAAAAAAAGTGTGGTGCAAGCGTAGCGACTGTAGCGATTCAAATATTCTAAGGGCCGTTTCAAAGCGCTTCTATTACATCAGAGACGACCCTCAGAATATTCAAAATCGTTTTTGTTTGACTTTTCTCTAACTTATATACAGTTAGAGAAAAAAAAGCCAACACTGACATTTTTATTTTTTTTTTATTTTAGAACGGACATCGGCTTGACGTTGACACGTAACGCGAATATTGTATATTAATATTTTTTTAATACTTACCGCCACATTGCTCGCAATTCTTCACACGTTGGCTCCTGGCCAGTCAGCGGTGATGTCTTTGCCAGCAGTACCTCACCATTATTACCCGTTTCGCCCGCGCCTCCACTACTTGGTGAATTTCCGTTAGACGGCCCATAATCGGCAGCACTACGTTGACCATTAACGATGGCACCGCCCCGCATAAGCATTATGAAAATGCCAGTAATTAACCAAACATTAAGGGCGTAGTACTGTTGTGTCTGTAAGGGGTACATAAAGTCGATCAAAAATCAAGAAAGAGTTAATTCAAAATAAGGGATTGAACAATTTATTTTCATTTTATCGAAGCAGAGAGAAATTCAGTAAAATGTTGAATTTGCGGAAAATTCCCCGTTATGGTAAACAATTTTACAATCAAAAACTGTTTGGGTTGAAGATAAGTAGCCATCTGGACGTTCGGAGACTGTCCCTTCTAGCAAAGGATGTCCAGAGAACTAAGATAAGTTATAAGAGCAAAGATCGACGGTTTTAGCTGCTGGAAATCCGAAAATTTCCTACCTCGTTAAACAAAAAAAAAAAAACACTACAACCTTTCTTGAAAATTAAATTTCCCATGACTTAGAAAAAAGCAATAATCGCTGAGCGATCATCGCGTGGTTAGCCCGAAGAGTATTAACCTGTACTAAGAGTTATGTTCACATATATTTTAATAGAACTTGTCAATACTTCAGGAATAATAATCGCTTAGCTTAGCTTCTAGCAACAAAATCCATTTTAAAAACAACCCAAAGTCCAGTATCAAATTAACTATTTATGATTTCATTAAAAATAACCGAAAAGACCGCCCGTTTTAGGACAACACGCCAACAAAAAAGAGTGCAAATTCAGGACAATAATTGAGAAGGATGAGCTTGCCTAATTAAATCTTCAAAAACACCGGCATCAAAATTAGACATTTCTCGTCGCCTGTGTAATATCCTTTTTGTAAATATAAATCGGTAGGTATGTAGTAAGTAAATGTATACACCCACACACACATCTATAAACAACGCAACCAATCAAAAGAAAATTAAGATGAAGAAAAACGCCGCAACAGGATCGGCGCGAAGAGAAGGCAGAACGATAGATTGTACGTCTTGATGATGGGTAATGAAACAACAAGTCGGATATTAGAGAGGCAGAAGAGTCGAGGCTTTTAAATATATATATATATATATATTGCCTCCCTGCTTATCGCTTATTTCAATGAAATCTTCTTCGTCAACACCGCACGGTTACGTCGTTGTCGCCTTCGTCTTCATCATCATCACCATCATATTAATTTTCTTGAAGGACGTGAATATACCTCGTACCGTACTATAGAAGATTTAGGGGCTCGGGAGGATGTGTCGTTGTCGGCGTGCGTTCCTTCATGTATGTGATGTGAGATAAAGCAACTAAAACTTTTACGGGCACCCCGAACCGTAATGAAGCTCTCTCCTCCATACTATCCGTTCATATCCTGATGGAGAAAAAACACAGTCCAAAAGGATAAAGAGTCGCGCTAGAGTTCGGGGAGGTGAAATGATGTGACAAATGGGTCGAGTGAGAGGGTATAAGATATGAAATCGATTAGAATGAATTAGCACACACAGCGGTGTCAAGCACAGAAGCACAGCAGACAGCGTATCCGTATCCTATTGAATGCACAGAATGATATAAAACGGACAAGACGAGGCGACAATGAGCGAGACACGAGGGGGGCCAGTCAAGGAGGCGAGCCAAATGGGGGAGGATCTGACGACGACGACGATGCATATTATAAAGGGAGAGCGCTTCGCTTCACTATAAGCAATTTTATGAATGAATAGCAACGCGCACCTGTTGACATTGGGGCTGATGTATTTCCTTTTTTTGCTGTGAATATACGAATGAATAAAGCTGGAAAAAACTGAAAGCCAAATGGTATAAATTGTCGTGATTGATTGTGATGGACTTGACCTTAACACTGACACCGCGTGTATGCACGTTGACGTCAGGCAGGACACGTTTAAGATTTCATTTATATTTTTCAGATTTATCCGTAAGGTGTGCTGGAAAGTGCGATGTCATTATTATGGCATGAATACATATTTATTTTTATATTAATTGCCTGAAACAGGCAGGCATACGATGAGATTGTTTCAAAAAACTTTTTTCATTTCTATCTAACATTATGACGTGTGGTTGTCAAGGATGAAATCTTAATTTTTCGTTATAAGGTATATCGCTAATGGAGTTGATTTATATAAGTCGCGTTGCCTTCTCGTCGCTTGCTCACGGCTTCGTCCCTCCCCTGGAGGCGAGTTGTTTTAAGTGTCGTGGTTGAGAGTAAAATCATTTCATAAGCAACTTTTGTGCGTTTCGATTTGATTGTATTATACGTATTTGTATGTATATTTTTTAGATTTAATAGATGGCTAAGAAAAATTAGAAAATTAAAGCAAGATGTCGAGTCAAAGCGTATAAAGCGTTTGCGAATATTCTGAGATTCGCCTATGTCTAATAAAAGCGCTTGTAAAGGGCTTTTATTTCACACAGTCCTATAGTAAAAGCGAGATGCAAGCTTAGCGAGCGGTGAGCCGGTACAAAACATTGTTGAATATTCTCATCTTCTCTGATGTATTCGAAGCATTTGCTAAGAAACCATAAAAAAATACGATTTAATATGTTCGTTACAATACGTCACGGACGCGAAAAAAAACGATCGTAAAAAAATATACGGACGTGATTTTCATTCGAACGTACTTTCAGAGACATATTAATCGATATGAAACGGAACTTGACAATCGTTACGGACGTGATGGGGCCGGTTGGCAATTGTAACGGATTTAAAAAAAACACGAATGTGACAAAAAAGTCAGTTGTAATTTTAATGCGTCCTTTGGAATTTTATCAATGGAAATGCGAATTTCAAACATCTTTGGGTTATAATCCTGATCTTGGAAAAGTACTACATGTGCGAATATAATAATTCGAACAACTCGTAGAATAAGCTGACCATAGACTTCCGAAGACCCAACGCTGTACACGCTTTCACGCCGATTTGAAGAAACACGAGGCTACCACCATGATGCATGCCATAAAATTATCTAATTATTCTTCCCTTCATAAATGATATCTTCGTAAACAGAATTGAGAAGGAATATTATCCGATATTCTCGGATATATGTGGTAAACCTTAGGATGGCAAGGTTCTGTTGATACTTAAGAGGGAGCTCTAAACTTCTCACAGTGGCGTAGATAAGCGGGGATTGATCCCCCTGGTCACACATATTTGTTTATACTAAAATAATATAACTTTAGTTCTGATTACATTTTGTAAGAATGTTTACCAAAATGCCATCTTAAGGGGAAATTCGGAACTAACCCTTTTAACCGTATTTTCAATTGCATAATTGTTAGTGTCTTGGCTTGAATTTTGACAATTCCTAGCGTATACTGGCGTACATGAGATTTGGATTTCTTCAAGCGCTGTTTTTCAAATAGTGCGACTGCCACAAAAACAGATCAGGTAGAATTTACTAAGACAATTTTGCATTATAACGCACATCAGTATTGTGCACTGAACGAAAACAATAGTACCATTGACTATTTGACCCCCTAGTAACTCATAAATCATATAACTAATTGACCTCTTCTATATTTTATTAACCTCTTTACGCTCTAAATTGGATAATAAATTACCTACCTACAGTGGGATTCGATCCCGAGACCCTATGATTTGGAGACCAACGCCCTACCTACTAGACCAACCAGACTCTATAAGTGATGAAGTTTGTAATTTATACCATACATTGTGAGACATCGCATAAAAGAAATAGCAAAGCTAATAATCAAAAACAACTATGCCGTACTTGTTTTCACTTGTGGAAGATATGATATGTAAACGATCATTTAATTGGTTGAAAGAACTATTTCTTAGTACAAATCAACCATTTTCATGGTAAATTTGAAATAGTAGTATTAACTTAGTTGCATAGTTAATGTTACAATAAGTTTTCTCTGAGTGTGGGATAGTGATAAAATAGGGTTCTTATTGAGCAGCATTACGGCACATGCTGGAGTAACTTGGTTGAACAATACTGCATCATGCTATGCGATTTGTAGTTAAGAAAGGTTTTCTCGTCTTTACGTCTTGCATCCTCGCTCTGCAGAACATTATTGTATGCTGCAGCTGCAGACAAATCACTCACTGAGGCCACAACTTTCAAGTAGGCCTGTTCCTAACATCGGTACAATGGTTTAAGACCGGTGTTCAATCAGTACCGTTACCAATATTTCGAAGTACAGATATCCCGATTTTTTGTCCGGTTTTTTCAACCATGGGCCGGTCCCGATTTAACCGGGTCATGGTCGAAAAAAGCAGCGTCATGCGGAAAAAAAACCGGCTCATGTAAAAAAAGCGGCCCATGGTTGAAAAAAAAACGGGTAGTGCTAAAAAACCGGTACATGAATAAAACCCGCTCATGGTTGAAAAAAAGCCCGATACTGAAAACACCGGGTCATGGTTGATAAACCGTCGGGGCCCGGTCACCGGGTATGTTACCGGGTACTGAAGAAAACCGGTATCCGATATTGAAATCTGAGCAGAACAGGCCTACTTTCAAGGTGTATTCTATTCTACGTACTTAAAATCTTTAGGCGATTCACGGTTCTTCCTAGCTGTGCCAAAGTTATTCCTCCAGAATCTCAACTAAACAAACAGAATAGAACCAATTTGAAAACCGTGAAGCAACGGCCTCTTTTTAGATCTTAGGGGTTCTAAAGTTCATTTATTGCACTTCCTCTGTGCTGAAAAAAAAATTCAGACCACTGACGCCAACCATCTTCTGAAAAATTATCTACGCAACTGATGCTCATACAAACGTTTGTTTTAACACAAAAGTTATAGCAAGGAAGAATACTCGAAATAAGATTAATTACATAAAATTGATAATAGATTTCAGAAATTTAAGATTTCTGTAATCTATCGCTGGCTGCAACTTTTCAATCTTGGAAGCTAGAGCCTTGAAATATTCAAAAAATATGTACAGTGCGATGCTCTACAAGTCTGCCAAATTTAAAAACTCCTCTACATTTTGCTGTACATTTCCCAATGCTGTACGGCAGGTCCAAATGCTGTACTGTAAAGCAAAATGCTGTACGTCTGGTCAGCTTATCGTAGAAGATTCTTCTCGACTTTCATTGAATTTCTGATTTCTGATTTATTGAAAAAAAAATATATTTTTTTATTTTTTTTTATTGTGATTTAATTTCATTTCAAGTTTTTATATTTTTTTATTCATGAAAAACCTTATGCCTTAACTTGGGTTCGAACCCGGCTCGCCTGCGTGCCAGTCCGTTCATATTGCCATGAGACCAGATGTGGAATGTTGTTAACGTTTCTAAAATCTTAACTACGAGTACTTAAAACGCTGTGCAATACAACATTAAAATGTTTATACATAGAGACTATGCAAAATAATCATAGTTCGCATGAATTTGACTTACTTCATTCTAAGTCGTTTGTTGCATTAGTTGTATGTGGGTATGTTTTAATTCTATTACTACTGAATTTTTAGATTCCATGAAAGTGTATTTGACACATTGGCATTTTTAATTAATTATATTCAAACTTCATACGTTTAAAGAAATTTTATGTTTACTAGAAGTAAAGTAAAAACTACATTGGTTTTAATACACGTTTTTTTTCTGGGTGTCGCCGTGATTTTAGTTACGGCCGTAACGTCATTAGGTTTATGTGCGTGAATCGAAATTCAAGTTTCATAAAATATTCATTAAACACCATCATCATAATCAACACAATAATTCACTCGAATGAAAAAAATTATTGTTAAAAGGTTGTGTTGCTGTGACTGTGTGATGTATGTCCCTGTACTCAATATTTCAACTATGTACATACTCGTATACTGAATAAAAATGTAATTTAGTCATGGAAAATAAAAGTTAAATTTGATGTACACACTCCGAGGATATACGGACAGAGGTTGATGAGGCTCAGATCAAAGTGCCACTTCACATATAAAATGCGAGAAGAAGTATCTACACTGCATACGTATATAATATATAAAAATTATGTTCCTACTCGTGCGGGAAAAATGAAAAAATTAAATCGCAGAAAAAAAAAACAAAAATCAGATAGATGAAAAGCTCTGCCCTCTCTCAATTTCTTTTTTTTTCTCTTTTTTTTTAATGAACACATCAAATCAAATAAACAGATTTTCATCATTTTTTTCTGGTAAATATTTGCTTGGCACACGCATACAGATTCACATACACCCAGGTGTAATTATGCTTATGCTCTTGGTTATATATATATGTATAGTGAATAAGAGAAAGTACTCCTATAAATGTATGTACCTCCAATATATAAACAAAAACAAGTATGTTTCAAGGATGAAGCTTAACGAAAATAAAGAGCAAATAAGATGAGAGCTGATTAGACAAATGATGTCCTTATGATTGAAATAAACAAATCTCTTTCTGGGAATAGGTATTAGAGGAATTTTATGAAAATTTATGTGTTCTAAGTCTGGATTTTCACCCTTGTCAACACAAAAGTTGGCGTTTTTTAAATTTATTTAAATTTTTTAAATGAAACAGTCTGGCTGGTCTAGCGGTTAGTGAGCGCACCTTCGGTGCACACGCACAGGGTCATGAGTTCGAATCTCACCGTGGATCATGGTGTTTTTCGAACTCAGGAGCTTGTGACGGACTATGATCTCACTCAGATGTTAAGCCGAGTACCCATTTATGGAGATAAATAACACTGCTGAGCGTGATGCTGATCTTATCACCTCAACCAAAAGCAAATAAGATCTTGGAAATGGGATGTCACTAAAACATCCTGCGGCCTTAGTCCAATGTTGGATTGTCGCGTCTGTTATTTTTAAATGAAACAAATAAATTGCATATAGAATCAATTTAATTAAAAAACGTTACCAGTTTGTAGGAGTGGGGCTCCTATGACAGTTCCATGTTTTATATCGTCGATAGACACGCATTAATGTGGGGTTTGGAGAAAATTGGACCAAAAATAAAAAATTTATTTTTAAAGGTCCTACTTTTTGGAAGATTGGGTTTTTATAGCAGTCTCCTAACCTCATAATCCAATTGTGATTCAAACATACAGATAGCCTGCAAGATTGCAACTAAATAGCTTTTATAACGCCTGATGAAAACACATTGCAGCAAACAAACGAACAGACAGACGAACATCGCCCAATCAATTCTCCTTGTCATACTGATCAATAGGCAGACAATATTAGCATTACTATAATAATGTGACACGCTCTATGGCTCACTAGGTTGAGTCGCACTCTACGATGCTAGTAACCTAGAGGTCCGGAGATCGAATCTCGGCGTGGTCCAAAATTTCCGTACATGTGCGGATAGGAAATATATAGTGCTTGCAACACTATATACACTCCGAAATGATATGCAATGTAACGTTGACTCGAAATTGCCTATAAACGGCTGAGTTAACGCACCATGACCCCACATGAGGCTATACGGTACTGAAAAGATAATAACGTGTAACGCAGAACGAGTGGACGCAACGAGAAGAGCCCGTCGTCATCGTCGTCGATAATGACAATTTGTTTAGATGAGCCTTGTCCAACATTTGGCCCGCGGGCTACAATCCGGCCGGTCAGTATACCTTAAAAATTTAAAAATTTGGAATAATTTCAATGAAATAAAATATGGAAAATTATCGTAGAAAAACTTGAAAGTCGGAGGCGGTACAAAAAAATGTCATCGAAATATTGAATGCTTCACAAAAATAGTCCAACTACTTTGATAATAATTTGTACCGGAATGTAATTTTTTCCGCCTGAACAATTTGTGTGAGTTTTTTGAAGGATTTCTATTGCATGATATGGAAGAACAATTTTTTTTTTGAATAAAATTTTGCCCACATTAGTAAATTTATTTATAGCATTTTAATTTTACTTAGCTGAAGAGGTGGAAAACGATGTCATAAATCACATTAATGGTTTAATGGTAATATAAAAACGTTCAGTCGAGGATCGAAAGCCATTAAAAAAATGCAGAGTCGATAAAATGCAACCTTATCACTAGAGTCGCCAAAGTGTTATTTTAGCTGAAGATTTTCAATTATTTCTTCAGTTAGTTTTGAGGAGTAGCGCCTCTGAACCCATCCCATATTTAACAGCATCAACATTTACCGGGAACAGAATAGCGAGCTCTTTTGTCACTTCGCGGATCGACTTCGGTGCTGATGTTTTTTCTTTAATTTTGGAGGGATCTTTACAAATATCAATAATTTGCAATTAATTGAATAGAAGATATTTTCGATAGACGAGAGAATTTAAAAATGGACACCCACGTGTATAATCGGGCCAATACATTTTGTTTTAATTACGGTTAATCTTTTCGCCTTCAGCAATGTTCTTTCTTTGAACTATAATATACTATAAAGAAAAATGTGTACCATAATGCCTTCCTTTTCATCAAAATGTTTGACCTGCCATCGCCTTTCAACCCAACAATATGACTCTCGTTAAAATTAAATTGGACATCCCTGGCTTAGCTAAATAATTAGTTCTACCGAATATTTTTATGGGAAAAATTGTATGTATAATAAAAAATTTCCAGTTATCTACAGCAAACAAAAAAGTAGAGCCCGGATTCTCCTGCAATTGCACGTTAATGCACGAAATTGCACTTTTCGCAGAGTATTGCACGTTTTAAGGTTTTTGCACGAAAACGAACATTAGCATTTTTAACCCTATTTCATAACAATTTTTCCCAGAAATTGTGCAATGTGCAGATAGACAGAGAGGAGAATAAAAGTAACACATGTGAAAAAAAAAACAATAAAACTAAACAAAGTGATGCATTTTATGGAAATTTAATCCAATGCCAGTTGATTTTCATACAATTTTGCACTTGTTGTTTTTAGTGTGCATGTTAATCTGGTGGTTAACTTAACTTAAATACATATAGGAAAATCTACCCATTTGAAGACGATGAATTCAGGAATTAAATAGCCCGATTAGATTAGCCCGAAGGTTGCGCGATAGATTCTAGACATAAACTGGTCAAGGATTTCGGGTGCCATATTTGAATGCGCTAATCTAGACAGCATTTTATGGGGAGAAGTTTATGTTCCGTTAAATGATTGAAAGTGTCCCGCATTTAAAAAAAAATATTTTACTTTTTAGAGCAAGTCTTTTTAAATTTTTGTCAATGCTTTTCCTACGTCCACTGCTCCGAAACCTAACCGCATAAAAGCCAACAAAAAAAGGACTTTTTTCATATTGCACCGAAAATGCACAATCTGGCATTTATATTTTGCACGTTTCGGGATTTTTACTGGACGTTTTTAAATTTTTTACTGCACGAAAATCTGGGCTCTAGTTATAAGTTTGCCTATTTTTAATCTGTTTCAATCACAAGAAATTGTAATTGCCTATTTCTTGCTCTAGATCAGGGCATATGGACAACATCGGCAGCTGAATCTTATTTTTTTCGAAATGGTTCGAGTTAAAAACGGAATAATTGCTGATCACTGATATTCTTATTTTTTTCGTTCCAAACGCTATAAAATTTCCAACTGTCCAAAAGATGTGATTTTGATTGGACGGCTCTGTCATCTAATTAAATTATTTCTAAGGCAGCAACCACACTGATCGGGGCTCGACGAACTGCACAGTAAACAGTCACGGTAAAAATGGTACATCGAACGATATTTAATCTTTTGCACTGCGCGGTTCGACGAATCGCAACCAATGTGGGGCCGGCATAAGGTTATCGAAATGTCTGAAACAAGTGACGGCCAACGCCCGCCATTAAGGTTACTAAGCTAGTTCAACTTGGTCAGGGCCGTTATTCACCCCGTTGCTAAAACAGTGCTCTAACACATTAACGAACTGCTTTATTTAATGGCTGGAAGTTCTTTTGATATCCCCTTGCTTTAAATCCAAGTATGTGAGTTTCAATTCATGAAGAGTTATTCTCCGAAAAAACCTCATCAGACTAAAGCGTGCCTTTTTTACGGGTGAAATTCGGTCACTCTATTATTTTTTTAAACGCAAACACTTCCTCCAGTTACGACTAGGATACACACACTTTCTCAGAAAATAAGATTGTACCAGAAAAAGTATCACAAATCCTCTAAAATTTTCCCCGAAATGCAGCATTTTTAAATTTACGCAAGTAAAATACGTTTCTCTGCTGTATTTATTCGATTGAATTCCGAAAAACTCCAATTTCCCATATGCAATAACAGAGTTCTTCACAGGGATTACAGAAAGGAATATACTATACATGTATGTATGTACATCATTTGTTGAATTTAAACCTCAAAAATTTCAACGGAAATACACACTCGTAAAAACAACGACCCGCGCCGCGCCCGTATGCCCGCACTCATATGATACATGCTACTAGTATGTCGAGCTGAATAAACATTCGTCTGCTTAAAACTCATTCATAGGACGCGCCTTTGCGATTGCATGAATTCATCGAAAAAAAAGGATGCACCACAAAAGACCGTCATGTCATCATCATCATCCGTGAACATCGTTACAAAGAAAACTATAATATTTCTTTCCAAAATGCCAAACATATATTACAATCTCTTTTTTCACGTAGTATATTCGAGGGTTTGCATATGTACATGTAACATGTACCTTAGTGCGGATATTCCTTTATAGACATTTCACACGAATTCAATATACAATATCGGATAAAGGATGAACTTCCTTTCACGAGCTTTATAGCTCGCTCTACGCCCTCACTTATGTAGGTATACATATAGATAGTGGTAAAGAGCAGCCATGGCGATATACGGACGCATCAATAAATCCATCTATCCTTACGTTACGTTGCAAATATTGTAAC
The DNA here is from genome assembly GCA_949715475.1 of Microchrysa polita. Lineage (NCBI taxonomy): Eukaryota > Metazoa > Arthropoda > Insecta > Diptera > Stratiomyidae > Microchrysa > Microchrysa polita. Next base: position 413,306 of record OX454422.1, on the reverse strand, counting down.
TGAATTGAGGTGTATTGAGAATGTGGTTGGATGTCCACTGAAGAACACTGTACCTATCTATAGAAAGACCAATACGATGGATTCGATTCGTACAATATTGTAAGGTTACAAAGATGGAAATACCATTTTATATGGTGACAATACAAATATGCAATTTCAGTGGCGCACATAGCTCCTCTTCCTTTATTACAAATATTTGATATTTTTCTTTTCGTTTACATTCCATATATGTAGGTGTATGGCGAGTTTCCCGCCCCATACATGATTGATACGAATTTGTATAGTAACCATAGAGAGATATCAATAAACGTACATTTTTCTACTAAATTGAAATATGTATACTTACCAGGACCTGAAGGCTGACCATAGCTTCTGTTCTCGGAATGTCCACGCACCGAATGATAAAACAATATAAGAAAAGCAAATACATAAAAATCGTTATTATAGAAAAATATGTTTTAGTGAAAAAGTTGATTTTTATTTTAAATAGAGAGAGAGAGAGAGATTCCTGTTAAGATTTTTGTCACTTGGAGTCTTGAAGCGACTGATGTAATCATCGCTGAGCAACTATTCCTCTTTGAAATGTCTTAAGGTACGTGTTCGTAGAGACAGTTCATGTGATGATAGCTCAGCGATCGCAGTTTTGCATCCAATTTCGAGCCGTATTTAAATATTTTTTGAATGGTTCTACTTTCCTAGTATCGACTATGGATTAAAGGAACATGTCTGTATAGAAAATATACCCATATAGTGCACAAAACCGGTGGTTTAACTTCGATCGCTCAGCGATCATCCCATGAGTCGTCTCTACGAACACAAACCTTTAGAGCACGGGTTACATGTGATATGTAAGGTGATGTACTGCTCTAAATTTTAGTCGGCATTAGGAACACAACTCCATCATATTATTGTCCAGAATGATCCAAGACTTAGAAAAGAGCAATAATCGCATAGCGATCATCGCGTGGATCGCCTGAGGGATTATTGACCTGTATATTAGCATTATCGGCATATATTTTGCGAGAAACACAGCTTTGTACAAAATGTATGCAAATCGCGCTTCAGGGGCAATAATAAAATCAATCAGCGATTATCGTGCGAGTCGCTTCTAGCAATACACAAACCTTTACAATTTATCTAATTCACAAACCGACACCTGAAATCCGGTTTTAAACTTGACTATACAGGGTGTCCCATTCATGGTGGGGAATATTTTAATGGTAGGTAGTGTGGCTCATTTGGAGAAAATTAATGTACAACGGGACCCCTCTATTTTTAACCGCGTTACAAGGTTATAACATTTTTTGTCAAAATGCACGACTTGCTGAACTAAATCAAAATTTGCCACACCACCAATCATTTCATCCGAGATATGACTTCACTTTCTGAAACTACATAAAATTTCCAATAAAACGACTCCTCGCCCGTTACGAAGTTGCTCGTATCTTCCGAGATACACCCGTTCAAACTTTAAAGAAATTGTAAAATTGGTTTTTTCATAAAAAATTCAAATAATAAAATCGTATGCAATTATAAAATTTCTTTACAGTTTGAACGGGTGGATCTCGGAAGATACGAGCAACTTCGTAACAGGCGAGGTGTCGTTTTATTGGAAATTTTATGTAGTTTCAGAAAGTGAAGTGAAGTGTACAAAATGTATGCAAATCGCGCTTCAGGGGCAATAATAATCAATCAGCGATTATCGTGCGAGTCGCTTCTAGCAATACACAAACCTTTACAATTTATCTAATTCACAAACCGACACCTGAAATCCGGTTTTAAACTTGACTATACAGGGTGTCCCATTCATGGTGGAGAATATTTTAATGGTAGGTAGTGTGGCTCATTTGGAGAAAATTAATGTACAACGGGACCCCTCTATTTTTAACCGTTACAAGGTTATAACATTTTTTGTCAAAATACACGACTTGCTGAACTAAATCAAAATTTGCCACACCACCAATCATTTCATCCGAGATATGACTTCACTTTCTGAAACTACATAAAATTTCCAATAAAACGACACCTCGCCCGTTACGAAGTTGCTCGTATCTTCCGAGATACACCCGTTCAAACTTTAAAGAAATTGTAAAATTGGTTTTTTCATAAAAAATTCAAATAATAAAATCGTATGCAATTATAAAATTTCTTTAAAGTTTGAACGGGTGGATCTCGGAAGATACGAGCAACTTCGTAACGGGCGAGGTGTCGTTTTATTGGAAATTTTATGTAGTTTCAGAAAGTGAAGTCAAATCTCAGATGAAATGATTGGTGGTGTGGCAAATTTTGATTTAGTTCAGCAAGTCGTGCATTTTGACAAAAAATGCTATAACATTGTAACGGTTAAAAATAGAGGGGTCCCGTTGTACATTAATTTTCTCCAAATGAGCCACACTACCTACCATTAAAATATTCTCCACCATGAATGGGACACCCTGTATATATTTCAATAACCAGTTGCTGTATTCTGCTGATAAAAGCGAGTTACTATGGCTCGGTAAAAAAAACAAAAAGCATAGACCAAAAACAAAAAACCGAAAAATCTCAATTTTAAAATTATGATTGCAAATAAAGCCGACTCTACAACACTCATTTAATTTGTTATTGGAGCATTTGTAGGACATTCGGCAGAGGCAAAACGTAAGGGGGCGATTAAGAAAATGATATTTTTTTACAATATATTTTTACAAAATACATTTGCTCCTGGGACGTAGCCAAGGGAAGTGTACGGACTCTAACCGATTTTTTTCTTTAAATGACGACAACATGATAACTGAAAGGGTACACACTCATTCCATTCGGTTGTACTTTTACTTCAGAATGTTATGTTTCATAGTTAAAATGTGTTTATTCATTGTTTTGGAAATCATGAACGAATAAATTAGCTATTGGCATCATATTGACGGATTGGCGGCATCAGAAGCCTTAGTTCTGGCTACTTCAAATGCTGCTCGGGATAAGCTTAAGGCTAATTTTAAAGAGGACAGTTTGACCTCACTTGAGGCTTTCGAGTAATCTAGAAGAATTTTTACGTTTTTCTTTATCTCATTGATGTTATTCGACGCCTAAAAAGTGTTATGTTTTGCTAATTTTTATCATTTTAAATGATTTTTTTATCAGTGGCAAATTTTATCGAATGGCAAATTCAACAATTTAATTTTTGTATAACCGTTCAGCGAACATACCTTTTTAATTGATGCTACAACCAAGGAATTATTGCTTTTCACGTTTTTTGCTCTGTGATAAAAATTCAAGAATATTCAGGACACGCGAAGCAGAAAGCTTACACATATTTTAGCATGGCGGGTATATTGACTTGAATAGTACTGAGTATTCATTATCCAACGAAAAAAGGAAACAACAAAGTCATAAAGTGTCCGCCAGAAGAAAAATCATCAGAAGAAATTACATGCGGCAAAGCTTCGCGCAATTTTTTTACAGTACAGTTATTTAAACTTTTATGAATCAACGATTTTGATCTCTCGGTTACACAAAGAAGGTGAGATTTCTATCAAAACTAAAAACAGAAACAGCATTTCGTTCACTCTGAAAAATGGGCGCAGTAAACTTAAAAGTTTTTATCCCATTATTTTAATTGGACGGTAATTTACCAGATTTCTTCACATAAGTAAACAGATGCAACAATTAATATATGTAACTGGATGAATCCTATTGAGATATTTTGTATGGAATGAAATGTGTCCCGTAAATCCAATGGGACATCAGATTACATTTTAATAAGTTTGTTCCATTAAAATTACAAGATCTGATATGATTAACTAATAAAATCATTAAAACAGATTCAAAATTAATAAAATCAACTATCACTCAGAAAAATGCATCCGGTAAAGCTAATAATTTCTGCCTTCTAAATTTAACAGAACGCCAACTGACAAGACTTCTTCCGAAAATAGACCAGCTACATTGTTTTATATAATGGGATATGCCTTTTAATTAAATTTCAATCACACAGATGTATTTTTCAAAACAGCCAACATCATGCTCGTTCGGTTGCCTCCACGTGACTTGGAAAGTTTTAAAGAATGCCTTCTAGCAAATCGGATGTTCAATACTCGGCCTGGCCAAATGTCGTAATTCAAAATCCACAATGACGTAGCGTGGATGATTTAATAATATAAGACTTATAAAAAATATAGTTCGATCAGATTGCGAGTGAAATCATTTTTTTTATCACATAGGATTGATCCTATTAATTTAAAATAACTAGACCATGTGTTCATTTTAAAATAAATCAACTATTAAAACAAACGGATATTTATCTAGTGAAAGTAATGGTTCCTATATTTTTAAAGTAATCTGATTTTTCCTATTGGCTCAAAATAATGGGACAAAATTATTGGTTTAATGGGATTTCCCATTGAAATTTTTCTGAGTGTGTTGTTATGGTGCAAAAAGAAAATTTAAAAATATTAAGATTTATACAGCTGCAATATGTGAACAGTTTCTTTTGATTGCCTCTAATTATAAAAAGCTCCGTTTTATTGGATTGAATACAAAACAAATTCTGTTTTGCTGTTCGTGGTTATAAAGAAGAGCAAAACATTTTTTTTATGGAAATTATGGATACTACAGTACAGTGTAATCTTTTTAGCTGCTACACTGTCAGTGTAATCTTGTTAGCTATAGTATGCGTCCCAAGTATGCATATTTGTAACGGTCTGTCGCGGCGGACAAAATATGAATACCTACTGGCGGGGCGGCAAATGTGTAAAGGCAGTCCTCCGGTTAGGCTTGCGTGGAAATTTCGTATCCAACTCCAAAACAAAAAACTATGTATATGAAAAATAACTCTTTTATCAAATTGTAGGCTCAATACTAAGCAATTAATTTATTGTGCCAATTTAACAGAAATAAAAGTAAAAAAAAACATAAACATTCTATAAATTAACGGTTGGAAATTTTTATCAAAAAGTCAAAATTTGATATAGACAACATCACCCAAAATAAAGAATCCCGCCAAAAATCGTGATTTATGATTATCTTACAAACTAGACTAGACTGATTTTTTTTTTAATTTTTACCTGGTCAGAAGAGATTTGTCAAAATAACAACTATTTGAAGCTCCAAACACGCACACTGTATACTGTACACTCACTGACACTTTTGACGAAGGTCGAGGATAGTCGCGGGGCTACGATATTGCGGGGGGGATGACGACGACGAGGACAATCAACAATCACATCTAATTGTACTATGGGACAACAAAAAACACATGAACTGGGCTAACACTGGCGCACACACTATAATAGACAAGCTCTCGTCTTCTCAATGAAAATCAAAAACTAGATATTTGCCCTTTTTATTTAGATTAAATTCTACTCTATAGATATGGTTCGATTCGATTCTTGATTCTTTAACCACGTCTCTTTGAGGTTGATTTGTTCGTTTCGCTAGCGAGATATGTGTTGTATTTTCCAGTTGATATGATCATTCACTTAATGTTGAGCCCCTCGAAAAAAATAAACTTACGGGACTCAGTAGCTGTTTTTTTTTAATTCTATTATTTTGTATCCTTTTCACGTGTGGAATTATATGAAATGGGTGCACACGAAAGAAAAAAAAACGGACAAAGGACAAAACCCTATTTCGCGATAATATTGAATGAATGAAGAGGCGTGCTCTGTTGCTGTAAGTTCTGCTGCTGCGATGCCTAGCCTGTCGTCGTCTGTACCAATGCTGTTGCTTCTTCTGCTGGTGGTGCTGCTGCTGGTGGTGCTGCTGTTTCAATGCCGAGCAAATGATTACTGTCGCCTGTCGTCCTGATTTCGAGTGTGAATCCTGTGAATGGGAAAAATGATTCACAAACTCGACATGTATATACACATAATATACCACCAGCATGCTGGCCTGCCTCAGGCACGTAACGTAACGAGCGCGCATATCCTGACATTACGGGGGCCTTAAAATACATATAGACGACATGTACAGGAGGAGCAGCAGCAGCAGCCGGGGCTTATGTGGCATAGGGAATAGGAAAAGACTCCAGCCAGCCTGCCAGCCTGCTGGGCAGATCCACTGGAAGATTCGCTGTGGTAAAGAATTTTGATTCTACCGTACTATGTTCAATAGAGACAGTATAGTAGTGGAATATCTTCTCGAAGCGAAAGATGCTTCTTATTCGCACAATCCCCGTGAACGGATACACATGACGAGGCGAGCAAGAAGACGACGAAGACGAACAGGACACGTCTCGCGTCGTCTTATGACCATACAGAACAGACGATAAAGGATAGTGTGCAAGCGTCGTGCCGGGCTAAAGATGCTTTGTACCGAGAAGCCTAGAGTATAGGGGAGTGTTCGGTAACTATGAAAATACGGCGGAAGGTTGAGTGCCAAAGACAAAGATCGAAGAAACTCGCAAACATTGGAACGCATAGTTAGTCAATATACACTGCTTGTCATCAGATTAGCACACCCTTTCATGAGTAGTTTCGGTTGCATTGCAGCCAAACTAAAAGAGGGTTAAAATTCCAAAATTATTTCTGTTAAGTCGATTCAATGCTCATCGGAGTTGCCGATTTGGCCGTTTTTCGATTAAATTTAGCTGGAAACTGGACTGCTTAGCCGGAAGAGTGTGCTTCAAATAACAAAGTTATGCTAATGTGGGTAGTGGCAGGGCATGGTCATTTTAAAGCGCATCTTACTAAAATGAAAACCGTAGAGGATAAAGATTTTTTATAATTTATTTTACATGTAAGTTTTTGCGTGAATCTTATAAAATTAAAAATTTTTCAGGTTCAGGATAAATCAGGTTCTTTTGATAATTTAATTTTGTTTAGGGGGTAAACCAAACCTTAAAAACTGATGAAATTGGAACACTACCTTACAAACTTATGTAGGAACACGTGGAATTGAAACATTACATCGTGGGACTGTCATTATTGCCACTCGCTGTATTTCTTACAGGGGCGGCGCATAAGGGCCCGCGTGGCGGGGGGCCCACAAGCCACATGAAAGTTTTCTCGAACCAAAAAAACAGCACGATTTCGAAAAACGACTCTCCAACGTAGATGTTTTCTGTAGACATGAAGAGATATGTATACACTTTTCGAAGTCGAAACAAATGTTCCCCTTTCACTCTTATGAACAAATTTAATATTGCCCTAAAATCTTTGAAATTTCATGAGAAAATCCGAATCCTCAAATTATAACAAAAAAAAAATGCTCCTGGCATGGCTGGGCAATTTGCTGTAACTGTAGCCGCGGTTTGTAATCCAACCCACCCGTTTCCTTGCCAAGTACCATAAAACAGATTCTTTAGGTCCCATAGCAAAAAAACTATCTTAAAGCATTTTTGGTGATACATAGTCTCTTTTCTGAACTTACGGACTAGATTCCAATCCACTTTGCCATGAACCCTCAAACACGAACAAGTTTGAGAGTGTTACTAAACTTAGTTCAAACTAGTTAGTACCAGGGATTTGGAGCGACACATTTTTTCGCTCCGCTCCGCTCCCGCTCCGACCAATTTGAAACCGCTCCGCTCCGACAAAATTTTTTTCGCTCCGCTCCGCTCCATTACAAAAATACAACAAAACTTCATTTTTCTTAGTAAATATTTATTATTTTCCGCGAATTATTCAATTTAACGTATATCTACTCACGTATTATAGAATATGACTTAACAGGTGCGTTTTATTCGATCAAGTACAGAACAGGATAGCACCAATTTCGTAATCCGGATCAATTATTGCAAGGGGTAATCCGGATCATTGGAACATCCGGATTAGCGCAATCACTTTTTTCTAGGAAAAACAATTCAAACAAATAAAAAGGCGAAACAAAAGTCGATAAATGATTTATTTGTTAGAAATTAGCCAGCATCATGTCAATTGCTAAACAGTCCCGTAAAAAAGTACGAGACCAAATCTACCATTTCACACTGAAAATCTCAAATATCCGGATTTTAGAGTCAACATTGCTGCCGAAATCCGGACTATAGAAGACATAGTGGAAATATTTAGTCGTCCGGATTAGCGTGATATCCGGATTAAAGGAGATCCGGACTACCGAGTCAAGACTGATTATTAATGTCATTTCCAGCAAAATAGGTGCTGAATTCTTAACTCCTTAGCATTTAAAGATTTTCCAAAAATGCTACCACTAACACCTCCGTGGGAAAAAAATGTACATGCAGTAAGATCACAAAATGTTGTCTTTGAAGCTGTGTAAAACTGTAAAAACTAAACTGCTTATCCAATTTTTATGGGGTTTATTCTTAGGAAAAATTGTTGGGCCCAGCCGAAAGAAAATATGTATATGTAAATTGTTAAATTTTTGAAAAATCTTTAAATGTCTGTGGAAGCTGAAGAGTTAATAATTTTTTTATACTCCTTTTTGCTGGAAATATCACGAGGAATCATATTTGGGTGCTTTTATGCGATAGTTTCCGGACATCCCGTATAGAACGAGATCTCTCAAATGGTTATGGAAGCTGCGTTGTCCTGTACTCCATCCAATAAAACGCACCTAATAACTAATTTAAATTAAAAAGGGCGTTTCATTTATCGAGTACAGGACAGGACTTTTCTGTCCTGGGTGATCTTGAATTTCTTAATAATGAAGAGTGATGATTATGACTAAACGCAAAACCTCTTTTATCACAATGAATTTCACAATAATACGAAATTTTGCAAGTCTCTCAGCGAATTCTTCGCCTTTAAATAGCCCAAAATCATCAATTCGTTCCATAAAATGAAAAATTTGTCGACAAAAATCCTTTTTTTTCGGAATTTTTTTATTTTTTACATCGGAGCGGAGCGGAGCTATCTTCAAAGCAAAATTCGCTCCGCTCCAGCCTGCAAAAAATCGCTCCACGCTCCGCTCTTTCGCTCCGAAATTTAAGGTCGCTCCGCTCCGCTCCATCGCTCCGCTCCAAATCCCTGGTTAGTACGGACTGTATATATCGTTGAAGACTAAAATATTTTATCTTGCTTGCGGTATACACACGGCCATTAGGGCTGTGATGCAGAAGCCACTTTTGGTTTGAAAGGAGTCTTGCCAAGATTCCTGTATTAAATTTTATATTAAGTACACAAGTTCTTAAAATTGAAGGATTTAAATTAGAGCACATTTAAATTTAGAGCTGAAACAAGGAATAGAGTTGAATTAATAACGTGTCGCTTTTTTCAATTGTCTAGCATGTTACAAACTTAAGCCGCTCATATACGAAAAGAATCCATTTTTTTGATTCCTCGTTCTGGTAAATTCATACATTTTTTAGATTTTTACAGAACGAAAATTTAAAAAAAAATGAATTCGGATTGACCGTGTGTGTGCGGCATTAGGGTAGATAGGGCGCTCGTCTTTTCAAATCATAGGTTCGCGGGATCGAATCCCATTGCAGGCGCAGGTAGTTACACTGTACCGTCAAAATCATATTTTAAAAGAGTTGGTTTAAGGTCGATCCACACTTTTTAGTCGTCATGTGTTTTTTTTTTTGTAAATACCACTATAAATAATAAATCTGTGATTGATTCGTACCGTACTCCTAAAAGATCCAATTAATGTAAAAACCCTTTGTCAATGCGTGCGCCCTTAAGGCGTTACGTTGGTCCTAGGTTTGATTTACGAACACGTTTCAAGCGAGTTTTTATATTACTTACCGTTATACAAATACCTTAAATGTACGGTTTGAAACCTAGTAGCGCTCCCAAGTGGATTCACATTCTAGCGGGATCAAAATAAAAATAAAAGAAAGTATGAGATTTTTTAAATTTACATATTATTAAATGACACGCTCTGTGGCTTACTTGGTTCAGTCGCTCTCTACGGTGCCAGTAATCTAGAGGTCCAGAGATCGAGTCTCAGCGTGGTCCAAAAATGTCCGTACATGTGCGGATAGGAAATATATGGTGCTTGCAACATTATATACACTCCGAAATGATATACAATGTAACGTTGACTCGAAATTGCCTATAAACAGGTTAACTCAGCCATGGCCCCACATGGGGCTTTACGGTACCGAGAATAAGAAATTGCAGCCGAAAGTACTGATGCGAAGAGGTGCGCTAACCTGATGTCAGGCAGTGTAATTCCGTAGAACAAAATATCAGAGGCGATTAGTGTCCCGAAAGGACACCAAGCTCCCTTATCCGAGGTCGCGATGACGAGGCGGTGCTACTACAGCTATTGCTGTTGTTGCTGCTGCCTGCCTGTTTTTTTCCTGAATGAGTCAGGCGGAGGAGAATTGATTGTTAAGCTTCGTAATAGTACCATCCATCACCTCGACATCTACTTCTTTCCGTATGTCGGCCGCCCCCTCCCCCCCTCTTTCAGAGCCAAACAGTCAGCCTGCCTGGATTCGCTTCAAACGTACATCCACCGTATAACTGGGTTTTCGGGAGCTTATATATTATATTTGATAGAGTGAGTTTGTATATATAGAATTCAGTATTCGGGTGGGTATGGGTGGTTGGTGGCTGAATAAAAGGAGTCACACCGGGTGCTACGCGAATGCTTAAGGAATGTTTAGTAGTAGTAGAGCAGAGTAGAACTTGATTTTATTTTCTTGAGCTGTTGCTCATTGATTGAAACTTAAAGGCTTTACACCCCATTCAATTTTATTTTATCCAAGGACTTGCAAAGAGTTACGTCGTCATCGTAGTCGTAGTCGTCATACAACAAAAGGGGGAGGCAGAGCGCATAGTATGTGCTGCTGCCGTTAAATGTTTTTCGATACATACAATAATGTCAATAAATTCAATTAAAAACAGACGAAGGAAGAAGGCGCAACAGGGTTGGTTCTTTTCTTTTATATAGTTTCTTTTGGTAGAATACGCAAGAAGTCTGTAACAGCAATTTGCTTCACAGTCTGGCGGACCAATTTATTATTTGGAACGGCATGGCACGCCGAAGGGCGAGGTAAAGGGTCATCGGGAATCAATTGTTTGAAAAATATCCTTTGCAGAATGCCAACTACGCACGACGACCACGTTTGTGACCGCAGAGCTCGCCCCCGGGCCAGAGTACACTATACGGTCAAATGGCATTAATATATGTATAGGTCCAACATGGACATTCGGTGGAGGCGGAAAATTAAGTTCTGCGAAGCGGATAATTTCGTTTGACCGAAATATATAATGTGATTTGACGATATATTTATGGATAATGAGTTTTTCGAAACGGATTAATGTGCGCGGACCAAAACTTTCCCCATATCCAGCCCCATCAAATTCAATGGGCCGACCGCAGTTAGGTTTATTTTCTAATAGCTCTGCAGATTGTGATTAACCCATACGCGAAGACTGAAATCCCTTAATGAAAATATTCATTAGGTCAGGTATCACGACAGGATAACGACATGGCAAACATCATTTATATACTTGTATGAAGTATCCTTGTGATTAACATTTTGTCAGCTTGCCGCAGTTTTGCGGGTGGATCCTGGCCGTGTATGGCCCGACGCGGACGGGAGGCTGAAAATCCTCGGCTACATTTGCGGTAAGCAGGCAAATCATTTAATTACATATTTGTTAACTTCACAGACCGCACAATCTATGTACAACAAGTGACCGCCATACATTCCCGATCTATCAATATATCCTTTTCAGAGTACCCATACCGAGTTTAGGTCAAATGTGTGTGGGCATCATCGTCCTCACGGCCGTTTTCCTTATTGAGTGTGTGTAAAGCAAGACGCGAAGTTAAGTTTTTTTTTTTGTTCACTTTCATTCCTCTATCATCCCTAAAGCAATGAAATTCGGGGCAACATGTTGATGAACATGTTTTGTAGCATTTGAAAGGACATGGGATAGGCGTTCAGTAAATAAAAAGCTTCACAGAAACCCACTCAATCAACGTGACGTGTGTGTATGTTTTGTTTTTGGCTGTTTGATTCTTATATCGTATAGTAGAGACCCTCACCGCCCCACCGGCACCATAGGCGCGTGGGATTGTGTTGAAACGCTTGAAAGGGTTCCAGATGAAAAGTTAAGTGAGCTGTATTTGAATTGGTAACCGATTTACAAGAGTACCTACCCACCGTCGCAAAATATTCAGGAAATTGTGGAAGTAACGGGGTGGACGTAAAGATGTTGTTAAGGATAGTTATCATGGTATTAGTATTTGCAGGTGCTAGCTCCACGTTTATGCCATGCAACAATTTCTTGAAGTTGAAAATTTTGTTCAAGTAAATGTAAGGCCATGTAAGGCGATAATTTCGCAAAAAAAAATAGAAATTGATGAACACTCAGCACTTTGGAAGAAGAGAGCTTAAAGCTCGCACGTTAAGAATCTTTCGCGGATGGCGAATTCCTTAAGTTGCTTCAAATTGTGTTTAAGCTTAAGCAATTTACCTATCGCGGTACAGCACTGGCCTCTTCCCTAAAATAATTCAATTCAAATTCTTATTAATATGTATCATTGTAAAAAACGGTAATGCGTCAAAATGAGCGTAGCCTACTGGGAGGTATATGTAATGGGCGCCACATACCTAGCGATTTATTGGTCAATCGATTGCACACAATCGATCTGCCGCCCGTACAGGCAATTTATCGGGCACAACACACAATAGTGAAAATTATACCATTTTTGACGAAGGAAGAGGGACAGTCTGGCTGGTCTAGCGGTTAGTGCGCGCACCTTCGGTGCACAGGGTCATGAGTTCAAATCTCATCGTGAGCTGAGCCATGGTGTTTTCCGAACTCACGGGCTTGTGACGGACTATGATCTCACTCAGATGTTAAACGAGTACCCATTTATGGGGATAAATAACACCGCTGAGCGTGATGCTGATCTCATTACCTCAACAAAAAGCAGATAAGATCTCGGAGAATTGATGTCACTAACACATCTGCGGCTTTAGCCCTATGTTGGATTGTCGCGCCTGTTTTTTTTATAAGATAGACATCCATTGCTACCTTTGATGAGAGGAGGAGAATGACCGCCACAACCACAGCATGAAGGACGACCACAGGTTTATGTAAAAAAAAATCAGCCACTGAGAACACAGGATTGTCATGATAGCTTGTACGGAAAATTGAATGGCAATACGTTCCACACGTCAAATCAAAAAATTGAATCCGATGGTCACATATACACCTTCCGATTTATCTCGCCAATCGATCGGAGGGTCTGTGGCGCTTCTAAGGTAACAGAATTCGGGAAAAGCAGAAAAATGTGAACCTGATTCCAAAAATGTTGTGACGCTAGTGTATTTTCATAAAAAAAAGGTGGTGAGTAATGCTTTATTCAAACGATGATCCGTACAGATAGCAAGCTCACAGGCTCCATATAAGCCAATGCATTCTAATTACTTCAGCTTTGCAAGCTGTACGGTTCGTCGTTTGAACGCAATCTAACAGTGGCGGGTACGTGAAACGACTGCTCTACTTTCAGTTTAAGCTAGTGACGAAAGACAGAAATTTGCCAACTACCCAGGAGCACTATTCAAGGTAAATCCGACGCTGGCCTGTAGCCCAGGGGACAGCGCATGATGACACGCTCTCTCAAAACCAGATCCTGGCTACGTTCCTATGTTTGCTTCCTAGTCTATTTAAAGTGGGGAAAACGTAAAGCAGTAATATTTAGAAAACGCGAACAAGGTGTGCTCGAGTTTTTGACAAAATAGTCTTCCAAAACATGAAATTTTTTCTGAGATTATTTTAGGAGGCTTATAGGCGGATAATCAACAGTCAAGACCAAGTAAAAATTAACAGACGCGACAGTTCAACATAGGGCTAAGGCCACAGATGTGTTAGTGACATCCAATTTCCAAAATATTATCGCCAAAACGGGCGATGTGCCTACACCGCGGGTCGAGCAACGCGAGGTCATGGAGCGGTATAAAGAACGAGGCAAGGAAGAAGAAAGAAGAAATGCTTTTTTGTTGAGGTGTTGAGATCAACAGCGAGCTGTGTTATTTATCCCCATTTAAAATCTGATTGAAATCATAGTCCGTCACAAGACCAAGTATTCGTGTATTTTAAACACTTAAAGTAGGTTGAGGAGTTCCTTAAATGTTACCCCCAAATGTTTCGTATAAAATACTGCCCTTGTTTGTTTAGCTACTCTTAGTCCAACCCAATTACCCGCTACCAGAAGGCCATTCGGAATAAATGCTTAGCAGAATACCCAAGTAACAGTTTCATCCCTATAATACTTCGTAAAATATTCTCTTCTAACGACAATAGGGGCACTTTACAGGGTATAAACACTGAATAATAGTCAAATAATGGCATCTGGCGCCGTTTTTTGATCCAATAGAACCTCATTGTAGCACTGAATTACGCTTCGAGAAAGACATACATCATGTGTTATGTCATCATTTTCTGTAATTTTCTCGCGATTGCAAAAAAAAGAGAAAAAAAAATAATTCCCGCAGCCAGCGTCGAACCAGCGACTGTCGTACGCCAGTCCGACGCCCTAACCACTCGGCCAACCTCACATATAGATAACATTGCTCGTAAACACTACAAGTGCTCGACACTTCTTTATCGACCCTTCTCCTATGCACCTTCTTCTTTAAATGTCCATCAGTTGAAGCTAATTAAATTCACACATTCTTCAATAAAATACAGACATTTTCTGCGCTGAGATTATCTTAATTGATTCATAAGCTCACAAGGAGTGAGGAAATGTTGGTTTCAAACAATATTTCAATGAATTCAATTCAAGAAACGTGGTATTCCAGAGCACTTCATAAGTGTCAATTCATTAAATCACAAAGTCCATCCTTCTATAAAACTACTGATGATTATTCCAATAACCTGATGCTCCAATGCCATGAAAGTACAAAGCCGCCCTATGCCGCTCCGTCTTTCTATGCGATAGCTCCTGAAAATTTGATATTGATTAACGAGTCGATGACTGTATTTTCAACTATGTGCAGAGTCGCCCTATGCCACTCTAACACAAGAAATTACAACTCCGGTTTTTCTATTTTTGCAGGTTCATCAGGAGTGCTGTCCACGGTGTCGGTATCAGGATGCTGGGTAAGTTACAATTCGCATTAAAGTTGTTAATTCAATTTCATTTCAGGTTGCGTTCAATACGATCCGGAACATTCTCCCCCCGCTGGGATGTACATCCCTGAGTAATTCTTCTCGTGGCGTTTGGCGTTGACTTCAGCTTGGACACTGTTGATTGCTCGGTTGATCGTGGCATGGCTGGCAGCTTCGATATCCGATCAGGCTTAGGTAGGACGAAGTTCAAGCAGCTATGCTGCTGGTTCGTCTCTATCTTCACCTTCGCGGAGACGTGTATGCTTTAAATGGTGAGTTAAGGAAAGGGACGTAGGGTATGGGAACATTGTGCGAGAAAGATTAGATTAGCTTAGGATTAGAAGTGAAGGAAGTTGCCATTGTTTTATTGTCTATTAACCGGAAGGAGCGATATTTTAGTTATATTTCGTTTAAAGAGTTTTCCGTTTTGTAATACCGTCACTACGCGCACTAAATTGTCATGACCGGGATGTAATGCCGTAATTTTTGCTAGGGGCCACTTATATGAGGGGTATCTTTCGTCTTGAACTAAACAGATGTCACCAATTCGGGGTTCGGGTTTTTGTGACACCCATTTCGGTCGTTGCTGCAGCCGCGATAGATATTCCTTGGACCAATGATCCCAAAATACTTGCGCAAGTCGCTGTGTGAGCTGCCATCGTGATAAGTAGCTTTCCTTCAAATCGAGTACGTTAGGTTCGGGGGCGTTCAACAAAGTGTCTCCGATCAGGAAATGGGCTGGTGTTAGGGCAAATGCTTCAGAAGATTCATCATAAATTTGGCACAATGGACGCGAATTGAGGCATGCTTCAATCTGAGTGGTGGTGGTAGAGAGCTCTTCGTAAGTGAGAATAGCGTTGCCCAATGTTTTCCTTAAGTGCAGCTTCATCGACTTGACGCCTGCCTCCCAGAGACCGCCAAAGTGAGGAGAGGCTGGAGGGTTGAAGTGCCAGTTGATTCGTTGGTTTTCCGCATATTCCGCCATACGCTGGTTAGCCTTCATGATACGCATCATTTCAGCGTTAGCTCCCACGAAATTCGTTCCCATGTCACTGTACATATCTGTGCAAAGACCGCGTCTTGCTACAAAGCGACGAAAACTGCCGAGAAAAGCGTCCGTTGTCAGGTCGTTTACCACTTCGATATGGATGGCTTTTACCGCCAAACATACAAATATGGCGATATATCCCTTATGGATACGAGCTCCTCTGCCCTTTTTATCCTTTATGCTAATTGGGCCACAATAATCCACTCCGACGTGAGTGAATGGACGCGACCTGTTGACCCTTGGAGCTGGCAAGCTTCCCATCAGCTGCGTTGCTGTCTGTGCCTTAGTCTTATAACAGTTTACGCAATTGTGAATGCATTGTTTAACGAGGTTGCGGGCATCCAGAATCCAAAACTTTTTTCGCAACGAAGCGAGCATGAGTTGTATATCGCCATGTATAGTTGTTTTATGCAAATCCTCGATAATTAGCTTGCTGAGGTTGTTATTCTTGGGCAATATTATGGGATATTTTTCGTTGAAGTTCATGTTAGCATGGAATAAACGACCACTTAATCTCAGAATGCCATCACCGTCCAAAAATGGGTGAAGACTGATCAATTTGCTGTCTTTGCTGATGGGTAGATCGCTCTTTAGCAATCGTATTTCTGATCCAAACTCGCAATTTTGGGCAAATACGATTAACATGTTCAATGATGCATCTAGTTCTTGCGCTGTTAGATGTCCTTGATTGATTTCGCACCTTTTTACAGCCTGACAAAAGCGTCGACAATAAGATAGAACTCGGATTAGACGATTAAGTGTTGAATATTTGCCAATGAGCTCATTTAATACTGATTCTTTCAAATGCAAATGATGACAAGATACTTCCATGACATTGTTTACTTCTTCCTTTGTAGGTTCGATATCTTCAGTGGATGGCCAATGTTCCTTTGAGCGTCGAAGCCAACCTGGGCCGTTCCACCACAAATCGTTGTTGAGGAGCTGATGAGGCACGACACCACGAGAGACAAGATCTGCCGGATTTGATTTCGTTTGCACGTACCTCCATGGGATATTAGGAACATTTTCGAGTATTTGGCAAGTGCGATTCGATACGAACACATTCCAACGACTTGGATGTGACTGAAGCCAGGATAGGACTATTTTAGAGTCAGTCCACAGGTACAGAGACTTGAAATTTACATGACCATCAAACATTTCTAAGACTTGCTTTGTAATTTTAGACAACAAGACGGCTCCGCAAAGTTCCAACCGAGGAATAGTGACTGGCTTGATAGGTGCCACTTTAGTTTTAGCCATGATCATTTGTACTTTTGTATCATTCTTTGCTCGACTCACAATATAAAGAGTGGCACCATACGCTTGTTTTGATGCGTCACAAAATCCATGGAGTTCTAGCTCGTCCGCATCCTCTAAAGACACCCACCTAGGGATTTTGATGTTCTCGACTTCATGTAAGCTGTCTCGCAAACTGCACCACTGTTGGTTCATTTCACACGGCAGCTCTTCGTCCCAATTGAGACCACGAATCCAGATTTTCTGCATCCAACATTTTGCAAGTATTGTGACAGGTGCAATCCAACCAAGAGGATCGTATAGCCTGGCAATATCTGAAAGGATACTTCGCTTGGTGAAGACTTTAGCATTTGATGATAACGTGTATCGGTAGGAAAGACAGTCCGACGTTGGATACCACATTATCCCTAACGATTTGTGGCCTGTTTCCATTACGTTAACTTCATTTGTTATCTCTCGGTCTTCCATGGGTATGTCGCATAATAGTGATGGTTCGTTGGATATCCACTTCCTTAAGTGGAATCCTCCCGACTGCAGTAGTTGTGATAGCTCATTCATTTTTAACTTTGCTTCGTCCTTCGTGTTGGCTCCTGACAACACATCGTCCACATAAAAGTCGCATTGAATAGCTTTTGCTGCCCTTGGCCACACCTCCCTGCCTTCTTCAGCCAACTGTTGTAGCGTTCGAATCGCCAGAAACGGTGCGGTGGTAACGCCAAATGTTACCGTGTTGAAGCGATATTCTTGGATGTTTTCTTCAGCTTTAAAGCGCCATAATATCCGCTGATAGTCGCGATCTTCGGGACGGATTTCAATTTGCAAATACATTTTTGCTATGTCTGCAGAAAAGGCATATCGCTGCATTCTCCAACGAGTCAAGACCGCTAGTAGATCGTTTTGAATTGCAGGTCCCGTGTGCAATACGTCATTCAGCGACAATCCGGATGTGGTTTTTCGTGAAGCGTCGAAAACGA
Source organism: Microchrysa polita (assembly GCA_949715475.1). Classification (NCBI taxonomy): domain Eukaryota; kingdom Metazoa; phylum Arthropoda; class Insecta; order Diptera; family Stratiomyidae; genus Microchrysa; species Microchrysa polita. Next base: position 395,064 of record OX454422.1, on the reverse strand, counting down.
TTCTGGTGCTTGTGGTTGAGCTGTCCTTTTGCACTGCGTGGTGTGGCAAGTAATACTTTCGGCTACCGTGACTGTCATTCGTTTGCGTCGACTTCCCCGTGCTTTCCACTGGACTGAGAAAACCTTTGTCGATGTATTCTTGAATGCATTTGGTATACTCGATTTTCAATGTAGGCTCTCGAACAAATTTCCTCTCAAGACTTCTGAAGCTCGTTTCCGCTGCCCATTTAGAGTCTCCTAGTTCATGTTTCAAGCTCTCACTTTTGAATGGGAGCCCAACCATGAATTTGCCTGCTGCAGTACGCGTTGTTGTCTTTCGATAAAACTCCTCACACTCTGCATGCTCTGGTCGAATTATTTTTTGCATTTGCGGCTCTTCCATCTTCCAGAATCGCTCGAGGAGATCCTCTACTCGTGGTTGTTCTTCGACTTCAATGCTGAATGATTGTACTGCATTCTGTGGTTCACGAAGAGCTCCTCCTGATAGTACCCATCCAAGCTTCGTTTGCTGCAGCAGAACTCCGTTGTGATATGCGTTTTGCGACATTAATAGTTTGGCGTACACTTCTGCACCCAAAATCAAGTCGATACGTCCAGGTATGTTGTATTGGGGGTCTGCTAACTCCGATGCTGGTATCCCGAGATGCTGAATAGGTTTCATGTAATGCCCTGGTATAAACTTAGCTAGTTTTGGTAAAACGAAGGCTCGGAACGGAATGAGCTCCTCGTTCGTAGTTACAATCGCTGCATTGACGACTCCTTTCGCTTGATTACAGCCTGTTGAGCCGACACCGGAAACCATAGTATTGCATGGTGATTTGATCAGCTTGAGACGTTGTACGGCGTCCCCTGTGATGAGCGAAGCTTGGGAGCCTTGATCCAACAAGGCTCGCAACGTCACAGTTCCTCTAGGACCGTTTACTTGTACCAAAGCGGTGGCTAAGAGAACTGCTGAGGATGCACATCCATTCAATGCATGTACGCCGACCAATGTTTGTACATTGCTAGGTACAAAAACCTGTGCTGAAGTGGACGGGAAACTGCCTTCTTTCCTTTCCGTATGCGTTTCAGTTTGCTCCTTATGAAGCATAGTGTGGTGAAGCCCTTTGCACTTGAAACATCTGCTGTTGCTCGGGCAGGAAGTTGCCATGTGTCCTTTACCAAGACAATTCAAACAGAAACGATGCTTTCTTGCCATTTCATATCGTTGATTTACACCGGCCTTCAAGAATTGTGGACAAGCCCGAAGTTTGTGCGACTGAGAACATTCAGCACAGACAATTGATGTTTGTACATGGTGTGATTGAATCTTGCGTGGCGATTGACTATACGAAGAAGTGCGATTGTTCGTGGAAGTTGCTTCCAAGGTTCGAAAACGGGTGTGCAAAAATTTACGTAAGTCCTCCCAGGATAGAAGTTCGTTGCTAGTGGCTTGCTGTTGCTCCCACAAGGCTCTCGTAGCCGTGGGCAACCTTTTTACCACCAAGTAGACCACTACCGTATGCCACAAGTTGGTTATATCCATCGCTTCCAATATCTGCACTGCCTCTGTAGTCTTATCGAGCACTCCCTTGATAGCAGACGCGGATTCTGGTATCGAGTCGTGTTGCACGAGCACCCTTAATTGTGCATTAACAATCACATTAGGGTTGTCGTAGCGCTCGACTAGTGTCTTCCACGCCAAGTCTAGATTATTGCTACTGATTGTGTACGCGCTCAACAAGTTTGCTGCTTCTCCTTTTAAGCTGCACTTCAGGTAATGCAGCTTCTCGACGTTGCTGATATGTGTTTTGTTGTATATTAACGAACAAAATAGATCCTTGAAATTTAGCCAGTTTGCATAGTTACCATCAAAAATTGGCAACTCGATGCGAGGTAACCTAATATCGTTGTTGGTGCGCGTTGTATCCTCACTCACGTTAAGAGCCTCACCAGTTTGAGCCTCAACAGTTTTGACAGACGTGTCCTGCTTCATACCTAATATAAGCTCATCGATTTCACTCTGCAGCTCCATACACATATCCTCGAACTCCATGAAGTGTTCCGCGAAATATGGCTTATCATACTCCGCTTCGTCCTTGATTTCCTCGAGGATTTTTTGGTGGGTAGCCGCGTGTTTTTTTTGTAATTCAAGCACTCTATTGCGAAGGATGGACAGATAACTGTTCGTTTTTCGGACTTGCGAGTCCTTTTTAAAGTTCCTGCGCATTCGAGATAGTTGCTCGAAATTGAGTTTTTGGGTTCGAACTAATCGCTGCATGTTGAGGCTTGACCGAAATTTCGAAACGAATTGTAAAAACCGCGCGATCGTTTTTCGAAACGACTTGTAAGAAACGCGCGATCGTTTTTCGTATGATTAATATTTTCAGAATAACGGTAGTATCGGCAACACAGGATTAAGGATAGAAAATGTAGGAAAAAAAAGGACTCACCAGAATTCAGAATTGTGATTCGGCGAATCCGGCTCGACGGACCAAATGATGATTATTCCAATAACCTGATGCTCCAATGCCATGAAAGTACAAAGCCGCCCTATGCCGCTCCGTCTTTCTATGCGATAGCTCCTGAAAATTTGATATTGATTAACGAGTCGATGACTGTATTTTCAACTATGTGCAGAGTCGCCCTATGCCACTCTAACACAAGAAATTACAACTCCGGTTTTTCTATTTTTGCAGGTTCATCAGGAGTGCTGTCCACGGTGTCGGTATCAGGATGCTGGGTAAGTTACAATTCGCATTAAAGTTGTTAATTCAATTTCATTTCAGGTTGCGTTCAATACGATCCGGAACAACTACGGTGAACAATTTATTGGATGACCATACGAATGTCACACTATAAAAATGACACCGACTGTGCTATAGAAGAATATAATGCATGTGTGTGAGTTAACTTAGAGAGACCATTGCATGTGTGTGCTGTATCATCCAATAAACACAAGAGTGGAGTATTTAAAGGAGTACGTTTTAATGTTAACGTTTAGAGACACTTTTATCGAAGTTTTATACCACCATCTTTAAATTTATTCCAAAATGATGATATAAGCTTTCCGGGAAATACTTTAAGGATGTTTTATCGGATCAAAATATTACTTTAAGCGATGTCACACGATAAATGAATTTCGTGGTACTATATGATTGCTACAGTATGGAGTCGTGCTTCTTTAAAGCAAACGAATTGTTGCTTCGGTAAGGATAAGTGCCAGCTTTGAAGGTGATATCACCTCCGGATTGAGGTGAATACACTTAACTGTTCGTAAAATAATTTAATTAGAGGAATTTAAAATTGTTTCTTATTATGTGTTTTCAAAATGCATCTTTTAACGAATTTAAAACAAATGGAAAGTTTTAAAAATTTGCCACCCTTATCCGGGGTGTCAATATGGAAAATCTGGCGCTGGCTCTATGTTAATAATAATTAATTTATAATTTTCCCCTTATTTTTTTCTTGGGTTCTCTAATACATATTTAATGCAATGTAATGTAAATTAAATTAGAGAACGCTGACCGTTAAATTTGACAGAACAAAAATCTATTTTTTGGATTGGATTGAATGTGTGTGCGCGGCATAAGATTGCCTAACATGGAAATTGGATTATTTCGCTTAATTTTGATCGTACAGGTGCCAAAGTTGACACTTTATATCGCATCTTTTGATGGCTGAGAGCTAAATTGCTGACATATATCCGCATATCTTTGAAAATTATGATAAGCTTAGGCGTAAGCTGTTAACCGTCTAGTACAACTTGATATGCAACAATGAATGTCCGTTTAACCGTCCTTTTTCTTCCTACACAAACCCGCCGACCCCCCTCCTCTTACTAAGTGCCAAAGAAAAACTTGTTGCTTTTGTATGCGGATTATATTAAGGATGCAAAAAGGTCGAGGCAATTTATTTCCAAACTGTCAACTACCCAAATGTCGCTCGCGTCGCCCAAATAAAACGTTGAAACGATGGTTATAGGTATATTCATATATCCATATAGTCTGACAATGCGAGACCGAGTGAAAACGTTAAGAAACCTGCCATAAAGGGGAAGCCATCATGAGAAGCGGGCTATATATTTGATGACGAAGAAAAAAGAAGCCCATAACTTCTTACTTACTTTCAACAATAACTTTTACGCAATTCAAAATAAGTAGCCAAAATAGAAGCACACATACACACACAATTTTGTGAATTATATAGGACTATTAGTCCGTTTAGTAATAATAAATAAATAAATAAATAAATATAACTCTGCATAAATATCCTATGTAGTCCTTTATCGCCGAGACCGACCCGACGTTGTTCCTATTCCCCAAACGCGCAAATTTGCCCGGTCTAATTTAATCTTGTTTTCAATGAAGTTATTCAGCGCATTCTTCAAGCCAAGAAATGACTGCGAAGAACATAGGTACATACCGTTCGTATCCGTCCTGTGTCAAACGCACGAAGGGACTGCGCCAAAGAAGGATGACAGAGATGGAATTTCAACAGGACATATAGTCAAGTCGATCCCGCGTGCTGCTGTCGCTGCATGCTTTTCGCATAATTTCTTGTATACAACTTCCAGGACATAGTTGAGAATTCGTTTAAGCCCTATGTAGACAAATATGAACCAAAACGCCCGTTCGTCTCATAGGCCTGTTACATTGGGATATGTATCCACATCTGGAAAAACTTGTTTGGTTTAAATTGCATTTCGTCACTGGTTGACTTACCTAAAACGTCAAATTTGACAATTATATTCTTTAAATTTTCGGTGATTGACGTTTCGAATTGTCAAATCTGAATGATTGACATTCCGGTTTGTCAAATCTGGCAGTAGATTTGTCAAAATTTGAATAATTGAAATGAGAAGCGTCGAAAACTGACGAAAAAACTGGTCTAAATCATCAAAATCCTGGAAAATTACCTACAGAAAAAAATTTTTGATTAATTTCAATATTTCTCAAGAAGCACAGAAAACGTCAACTGAGTTGCCAGTCCTACAACAAGTCCAAACTAGCCATAATGCCCTTCATGATACGACACGACACAACGACATTGGGTAAAATATTTTCATTCATGGAATTTGTCCCATCCGTGTAGGTCGTGTTGTCGTTCAATGTTATTGTTGTTGTTGCCGCTGTTGTTCGTACCACGCTCATGTTCTAGGAAATTCCAAAAAGACGGATGACGTCTCAGCAGGAGCAAATCTGCCGTAGCCCGAATGAGCTCATGCCTACCGACCGACCCACCGCCCGGGCGGCGTCCCCATCCCCGTCGAACGTAAAGGTGTTGGGGTTTTCTTATTACTTCTTTCGCTATTCTTCTTCTTGTATATGTGCTGCTATATACCGTCATATATAACAGGACTGAAATATTTTATTGTTTTCGTGGCGTGATATCCGTTCGGCCCACACATTCCTATGCGACCACGTCTCTGCCGTCGCGGCCACTCTAGAAAAGAATATGAAAATGTCAGGGTTTTCCAATCTTTTTCGTGTTGCGACTTACTTTTGAGTTCACAATTTTTTCCACGAAGTCCTGCACGAAGGAGATGAATAAGCTTAGAAGACCCTATAGGGTAAATATTTTCGGTCTCTAAATTGTATTTTTCGTAGGTCTAATTACCCAACACATCAAATTTGATAGTTACATTCGCCGGATTTTCAATGATTGGCATTTCTTTTTTTCTCTGTACCGTAAACCCCTGTGGGGGCATGGTGCGTTCACTCAGCCGTTTATAGGCTATTTCGAGTCAACGTTACATTGCATATAATTTCGCAATGTATATAATGTTGCAAGCACTATATATTTCCTATCCATGTACATGTACGGAAATTTCGGACAACGCCGAGGTTCGATCTCCGGAGCTTTAGATTACTAGTTTGACGTTTTGATTTGTCAAATCTGACAGTTATACTTGTCACAACTTGTATCTACTGCGCGCGTCAGGTGTCCGTGTCGCGATGCAGAGTTTGGGAGCCCCTGCTATACCTTATACTCTCCCTATATACGCGCGTACCCTTGTCAGACCTGATTCGGATAATAAATTTTGTGCAAGCTGGCACAGGCCTACAGGGCTCCTTGCTGTCTTGCATAGCCATATATACAGCCCAATGTAGCATACAGCTAACTTCCAAACAGAGTTCATGTCCAGAATTTCTCGCGCGCTCTATAATTCTTCTAGCATCCGATGAAGGAGAAGGATATTTGTGGTGGACTGCTCCGCTGCTGCGTTATGGTGTTCTCCTTTTCCCTTGAAATTCGTTCGCCATATTCAACAAGCTATACAATGTTATTATATTGCGTTTGTTTTTGCTATATGCGGAAAGAGAACGTTAAGGAAAAAGGAATCGCGAGTGAGCAAGAGTATGGAATAGAATGAAAGTGTTGATGCGCTATTTTAGAACCAACGTTCGCTTTAGCCTCCACCAACCATTTTGCAATCGGGGGAAGGGTGACAGGACGTATCGAGCATATTATGTGAATGAAAAAATAGATATGAATGAAAATTGCTGGTTGCACACTTGGTCCTTTACCGCACAGAGTTCGCTAGCCGTTGTAGCGGTTGTCGTAGAAAAGATTTTGTCTCCCTACACTTCGTTCGTTCGTATGTATATATAGTTTTCCTGTGTGTGGCTTGTGCCTCGTTTAGTTTATTGAGAGGATGTGGCTCCATTATTGTACATTATAATGTCGTGTGCATATTTTTGGATTACGTCGAAAGCTCTCGGGAGGGATTTTCTGTTTTTAATCGCGATAATGTTTCGACACTGATACACATTTAGCAAGGTGGGTTTTACGGGGGAACATATCTGGGGATAAATATAGTTTTCCATTCTATGCAACTATTGCTTTTTGGGTTTTTTTTTTATTTGGATTTATTGTCCCCAAAAAAACAGCCAGGATGAGTGTGTTTTACCATAACTTAGCCAGTGTAGATTATTGATAACCGTTCTCATAAGGACATTTTTGTGTTTCCGATATTTTCCGCTGTATGGCGTATGGTAAGCTAAGTGTCGCTGGTGTCGATAAAAAGAAAATGTTACAACTATTACAAATATTCTAATTTATGTTTCATTCTAGCGCTGAATTATCCAATAAAATTCTAATGTATGATATATCACTACAAAGGAAATTTGGTGTAGTTTTTTCCGTCCTCAGACTATTTTTCTGTATCTTTTGTGTTTTTTTTTTTTAAATAATCGCTAAAAACTCAAAAAATAACCCCCTTCCCTCTTTTTTCAAGGTTGCGGACCTCAAATCGGTCAGGACTTTTTCCATAAACAGAGGAGACCATCCCCAACTATCCTGCAAAAATCTATGGCCATATTTTGGAATATTTTTCTTCTTTTCTGCCATGATAACTGGCAGGGTTAACGAGTTTTATCAAGTTGTCCCTCGTGTACAAAAGAATAAGAACCACTGATTATTTAGGCGCCTCGCTATTGGAAAGCATCTTTTGAAGTTTAGCGTATTAAAATAATAACTCTGCCTGTTCGTGTTTAAATGTTTGTTTCTTTCGGTTCCAGTGGCGGTTCTTCAGGTGAAGTAGGTGAAGAGCCCCTTCACTACAAAATATAATTGAAAATTTCCTCTAATAATGAATTATTTTAAAAATATTAAAAACTAGCTTCTAACAATAAACAATTCCTCAATAAATCATCAATGAAAAACCATGATCAAAATGTATATAAAATACATATTTTGTATATCACAAACCGAAATTTTTCTACTTCAAATTTTCTGTGCCCTTGCACAGCAAAATTTCTCCTATCCATAGAATGATTAACAAGTGAAGAGGTAATCGTGTCACAGCTCCACCTCTTCACTTCAGATTCTCGATTCTACTGCAACAATGTATTCAGCACGAAATGTGTACACTGGATTTTCTTAGCAAGTGAATAGCTTTTTGGCTGGTGTGTACCTAATCTTCACTTCCGTATCGTATGAGGTGATTCTTTGCGATTTCTCTTGTGTTTTTAGTTGATGCAGAATTTTGTGAATAATTTGGAAATTGATAAATTGTTTTGGATGTACAAATTTGTTCGGTTGAGTTATGCAAGTCAATGAAATGCCAAAGATAGTATTTTGCCTTTGTAAAACAAAAGGTTTGAGAATATCATTTACATTATACGATCCTTGTTTTTAATGGTCACTTCACCTACTTTTGGAGCCTCGAGCCGCCACTGTTCGGTTCTCCATTCTAATTTATATTGCTTATTTAATGGCAAGTACGTATTTTAAGCTGATATATGGCGTATTTATGTTTCTTGAATAGATTTAGCCAACCAAATGAGCTTTTCCTCAAACCACGGCTGTTTTGCTATTTCTTTTTCGAATAATCACCATATGGACCCTCAGTTTCCTCCGAAGCTATATAATATTCCCACTTCCCATGTTTTCAATTTTTATAACGGCCCTTTACAGGCGCTTCCAAATACAGCGGAGACTCTATCCTCAGAATTTTCAAACACATCACACGTACATACCAAATGCATATAGCCCGCAGAACATATTTTTGCTTTTTGCCGCAACATTTTTTTTTCCATTTATTTTCAAACGTTTTTGGCGCCTCAAGCACCCCAATATGGCCGCGGGATAAATTGTTACTATCCGACTAATACGGCCTTGACTATTGTCAGCACCATCCATCCAACCATCCACATTCCACTTTCTCATTCCACACTTCCCCACCATACTTTTGACATTTCTCTCTCTTTGAATAATTGACAATCATTTGACTGCTGGCTGGCTGATAACGTTTCACCACAATAGCTTCGTCTTTCGTGTGTACTGTACTCTTGTGTTCAATCATTTCGTTTAAGTTACACGTTTCTACGACCACCGAACGAAAATGTCGCTGAACTCATTGTCTAGCTCACAAAAAGGTGAACTTATGGAACAGGTGAAACAGCAAATTGCCGTTGCCAATGCTCAGGAATTGCTAACCGTAAGTGATGGCTCCAAGCACGTTCAAAACATGACCCAGCCGATGGATGTGCGATACTAATTCTTACTTTTTACAGAAAATGACTGAGAAATGTTTCAAGAAATGCATTCAAAAGCCCGGTACCGTTCTCGACAATTCGGAGCAGGTGTGTAATCGTGTCGCCGCGGTCAGCCAGGCGCTGTGGACACCGGTGTCTTACATAACCTCCTAAAACTGATTTTCTTTTTTTTCTTCCCCCTGTTTAGAAATGCATCGCTATGTGCATGGATCGCTACATGGATTCATGGAATTTGGTGTCGCGCACATACGGTCAACGTTTGCAACGCGAACGTTTCCAAATGCAGTAGGGCACTGCCCGTAAATTATATTTTTTTAAATTACAAAAATGATTCAACACCCTGTTAAGATGTTCCTGGACACGGAGACGTGATGGCGCAACGGACGGTGTAGATTTGAGAGTGTATTGTGCTATTGGGAGGCATTGTTTTGTGTTGCATAAGGATACGTGTTTGTAGAGCCTATCGAGGAGACGGCTCGTCTGTGAGCAGTCTTTAAACCGATTCATGTGGCAGAACTATGGTTAACTCCATTCAAATGCTTTAACATCTACACGATCCTGTTGAACGAGTCTCTGATCCTCCCAAACGATGCTGACATTTCATATAAACTGCACAAATGCCAGCAACACGCCTATCTGCACCAATTTTTTGTTGCCGTTTTTTAAGGATCGCATTTCTATTATTGCGCCAGCCCGTACTGTGTCAAACAAACGGAAGAAACAAAATAGAACCTAATTTTGAGGGTTTTTTAGTCATGGTGTTATCCTAGTTAGACTAGACCATATTTAGATTATACGAACGCAGGGAGCATGTTTACGGGTGTTGAAGTATGTTATAAAATGTTTTTAATTTGAATACTCTTTTTTGTTGAGTATTGAAACATGTTTTAGATTGATAACAAAAAAAAATGTAATTCCAAATTAAATACTGCATTTGGTACAACAAAGGTGTTTTTCTTTGTCAACGTGATTATCGAATGAAAATGCAAATAGAAGACTGACGGCCAGGCGTCAATGGCGGATCAACAATTGGACTTGCGATGCGATCACTACACGCATTCGTGATGGGCTAAAACAACGTCGTCCTTGTCACAGAACCATTCCTGTGGCAATTGACCTATCAAATGCATTTGATAAGGTCAATCACTCAATGCTTCTCGCTAACTTGTTTAATTTGCATATTCCTGCACAAAAGATTCGTTGGATTGCCAACTATCTAGATGGTCGGCACTCCTTCACCGAGTTTCGTGGCAAACGTTATAAGCTTAGGAAAATCAAATTAGGTGTTCCACAGGGAGGGACACTCTCCCCCACTCTGTTTAACATCTACATGTCCGGCCTTTCCGTTTGTCAAAAAATGCGCAGTAGGAATAAAATCCTAAAAGCTCTAGCTGGTAGCACCTGGGGCAGAGATAAAGAAATCATGCTAGCTATTTACAAAGCGGTGTGTCGAGCGGCCGCTGATTATGCAGCGCCATTTTGGACACATAGTTTATGTGACACAAACTGGTCTAAAATTCAGGTCTGCCAAAATGCCGCTCTACGCACAGCTACAGGTTGCCTTCTGATGTCTGCCCAGGATCACTTACATCAGGAGACAAAATTGATGCTAATACGTGACCACAATCTCCTACTCTCAAAACAGTATCTTGTTGGTTACTATCGTGAGGATCATCCAAATCATTATCTCATGGACCGAATTCCTCCACCACGACATGTCAGGCGTGGCTTACGAGACCTTGAGAGAGAGAGGTTCAGGGATACAAACGGGACTCTTACGATGAAGTTACATACCGAGCCGCCATCGCAGCGCTCCACACAGAAGAAGCGAATCGGTCCATTGCGAGCTTAGGTACTGAATAGAGTCCTCTCAGAGCGCACACGACCAATTTCGCCTGAGGAGATTAGGCTCCCCAGAGCCACCAGAGTAACACTAGCTCAACTTCGGTCGGGCTTTTGTGCATGCCTTAATTCGTATCTTTCTCGCATAAACCCGGACATCCAAAACAGCTGTCCAAATTGCGATGGTACTCCTCATGATGTGGGTCGTTTGTTTTAATGCCCCGCTGCGCCCACTGATCTTACCCCTATATCGCTGTGGGAAAACCCTATCGCAGCAGCTATGTTTATGTCCCTAGACCTCACGGACATAAACATTGACGAACCATAACTCGTGCCCACATAAATGCACAGCGGTTTCACACCTTTCTGCACCGCTATAAGAAGAACTCTTGGCTTTCCTAGAATATTTGTGTTCCAATGCTATAGTACTGCTGCCTAGACTAAATACCTGAGCTTGACTCCAGGAGGGCAAAGCACAATTTCGATCTCTGGACAAACGACAGAAAAATTTGACAATTTTACACACCTCGGAAGAGTAGTTACAGAGTGGGGCTGATGCCGATGTAGAATCGCGTATAAATAAGGACCGAGCAGTCTGTGGCAAAACCATAACATCTCCGTCCTGAGGTCATATCTAACGACGACCTCCTCACAATTACTGGTCAAAATCAAAATAAAAAGGGAAGAATCACCATCCTCAAGCGAAATTACATACTCACCGTTCCTCGAAGATAGCCGATTCACTTCCTATAAACCACTGAAAAAAGAAATTTCCGGAAACAGTCGGATGACATCTCCGAACCCTGGGAGGCTCCACGTTCAATACTTGAAAATAAAAGGGAAGAATCACCATCCTGAAGCGAAATTCCATACTCACCACCTTCCTCGAAGATACCCGGGTTCACCTCCTATAAACCACTGAAAAAAAAAAATTGCCAAAAACAGTCGGACGAAATCTCCGAATTCTGGGAGCCTCCACGTTCAATACTTGAAAATAAAAGGGAAGAATCACCATCCTCAAGCGAAATTCCATACTCACCCCCTTAGTCGAAAATACTAAAAAAATAAATTGCCAAAAACAGTAGGACGACATCTCCGAATCCTGAGAGCCTCCACGTTCAATACTTAAGAAGGGTTGAGTTAACGCCAGTCCCATGGTACTCGACTTGAACAACAACATTACATGATATCCGATCCGTTCTTCGATCTACGGGCATTACTACCTTTTCAATCATATACAACACATTTGAATTTTATTGTAAAATTCGGCGCTAGACTAAAAAATAAATTAGAATATCTTCGTCTTAGACCTTTTTTAAAAGCTCCATAACTCTTGAAAAAATACTAGTTCAGCCGTGCAATTTTGTGTAAGTATTCACAATAAGTTCAAGATCATTTTGGGAGAAACATTGAGTCGCTTCGATCAATGACCAACATTATCCCCCCTTTTGAATTTATCATAATAATATGTCATAATATACGGTTTCTTGCAGTCTCTTAATAGACACAGTTTTTTTCTATTAAGCCTTTTTTTCGACCTCTTTGGGAAAAGGGGTTCCCACGCGACTAGCAAAGTAGGAACGTAAGGTTAAGGTCGGCCATTCAACTGCCACCTTCGCTTGCGATTCAATTTGTCAATAGACATTTGAGATCTATATTTGAAATTTTATAGGCTTGAAAATCGATAGTAACAGAAATTGAGGAAACTTTGCTGCTTTTCAGTGAACATACCGGCAACTTCCCAAGTGCTGCTCCCATACAAGCTGACCGAAATAGGGGGCGAACCGCCCATGTTTGGCTTTACAATGAGTTAACTGCTTTGCAGGATTTTGAACAACACACCGAAAACACAATAGACTTTTTGATGCGATTGGCTGGAGCGGGATATCCGTCAGGGACAGGTGTCCTGAGTTAGTGTGCGAAGTTGTATAGCTGTGATTTCATCGGTTTTTTTTTTATAGTGAAACAACTTATCCGAAGGTGGTCGATTTCCGAGAGAAACGCGTGGCTGTGAAATTTGTTTTTTCTGTTAGGGAATTTGGCCGGGGAAACCATTGTAATGCTTAACAATGTCTTTAAGTAAAAACCAAAGTCTACGAGTGGTTTTCACGTTTTAATGGTGGTGAAATGTGAAAACAAGACCCTGTTCAGGATGCCCCTCAGTGCCAAGAATTGACGTTGCCAACAAAACCAATGCTACCGTTCGTGAAGGGCGTGATCTATTGCTTTCGATGTCTGAAATATTAAAGAGGGTTGGCTGCAGGCATTTTGAGCTCCTAAATAAGCTGAAAGAGGACCCTGCATTTTTCCCAAGGTTAGTAATCGTAGTGCTATGACTAGGAGCTTGAAATAAAAATTGCATAGCCACCCGTTTCGATGTTCCTTTGTTAAAAAAAAATGTCACAAATGAACCTATGCCTTAACAGCCTTCCCCATCGCCGCGAATTCCCAATATGTTTGGGTTACTCGTTTAAGGTGTTTAAATTAATGTTTCGTGCAGCTTCCTCACATAACCTCCACAGTTTGAAGCTTTAAAACGATACTGGAGATAAATGTTGTGACAATTGTCATCTAATGATGAAGCTGGACGAACTTTTATCTGTTTGTGAAAATCTTGACTTATCGTTCCATTCTATACACCAACTGCGGTGCATGTCTGTAGTATTTATGGCATGGCAACTTACCAGCTCTATGGGAACTACGCGGAACTTTTTGTCTGTTTGGAGGAGAAGAGCCCCAGCGGGAGAAATATCGAGTTATTCAATTTTCGGACCTCCGACCTTCAGTCACAAGGTCAGCAACTCTACCTACTGAGCTATAGACGCTTAGAGGTCCTGATGCTAAAATTCCAATGTGACATTTCCGAAAATTGAATAACTCGATATTTCTTCCGCTGCTGGGGCTCTTCTCCTCCAAACAGACAAAAAGTTCCGCGTAGTTCCCATAGAGCTGGTAAGTTGCCGTGCCATAAAGACTACAGACATGCACCGCAGTTGGTGTATAGAATGGAACGATAAGTCAAGATTTTCACAATTAGTTAAAACTCGCACCCACGAAATTGGGAACCAGAATTAATACAGTAATTTTAACTGTTGTTGCTGTCAATTTCAGTCAAGAGTCTTCAGATTCGAACGATCTGCAGGTTAACTACTTTCCGATTTCGGCGACTTTCCTCGAAGCCCCATAGCAAGAGAGATAATCTTTCAACAACGGAATTTAAAATGGCTTCTGAATTTTGGTAACGTTTGGCTCACTAGGTAAAATCCACAATAGAAACATGAGTTCGAATAAACAATCAAGGAAATTTTGGCTCATTGAAGGAAGAAGCACAGTGAGACACAGACATTTTTTTTCGGTTCATTTCGAAAACGTACGAACGAATGAAGGAATGAAATGACATTTTAGTCATCTAGTGTTACTCATTTTCGGAGGCCTCTCGGAGGCGAGAGTTAAGTCACTGAAATTGCACCTGCGACGTATTGCTGGCAACGGGCAGTTGACCTTCGAAGAACTAACAACCACATATAAGTTGAAGGTTGCTTGAAATCGCGCTTGTTGTGATGACCCTCTCACGTCGGTGAATTTTCTGACAAAATGTTCCATGTCATGCTTATCGGTTAGATCATGCATTCTCAAAGTGGTCCCTACGGACCTCTTGGGGTCCGCGAAGCCGTGCTGGGGATCCGCGGGCGGTGTGAGAAAATTTGGGGGTGCGTGAAGCCTATTAGGGGGTCCGCGAAAGATTTCGATAAAATTAAATATTTACTAACCATTTGTATTCCATTTCAAATTAATTTTTACGAAAGACACTATTACACCAGGACAAAAATGTGGGAACTTCGGAAAAATTAGGGGAAAGCTGTATTTTTGCATGAGCCTTCCTTCCGAGGTCCTACACAAGAGCCCGAAAGTCCCCGTTTGTACCGCTAGCGGTGCTACAGAGAGCCAAAGACCTTCTAAAACTGTTTTTTTCGAATATCTCGATAACGGGAATTTTTGGGTTTTTTCGTGAATATCTCCGTAACGGGGGTGTATGCTGTACCGCTAGCGGTGCTACAGAGAGCCAAAGACCTTCTAAAACTGTTTTTTTTTTCGAATATCTCGATAACGGGAATTTTTGGGTTTTTTCGTGAATATCTCTGTAACGGGGGTGTATGCTGTAAAGTTGTCTATGACGAATTTGTAGCTTCTGTAGCTGCAAACATTTTTAGAAACGATTATGACTTGAAACTCAATTGAATAAGAATTAGCCTAGATATAGCATACATGACCGACATATTCGGTAAATTTAATGTAATCAATTTACAACTGCAAAGTGATAAGTTAAATTCAAACTAAAAGTATTATATCCCCGTTTGCGACGAAGCTTGTATTGTTCAAGCAGAACATAGGTAGAGGCAAATGCTGTCAGTTTCCAGTTGACTTCAAAAACCATAACAAGTCTGTGTCCTGAATTGTGGTCCACAGTTAAATTCCTTTTAATAGTTTTTCCTCATCGTATTTAGTTGAACATGGTTTTAGCGCCGTTATGACGCTTGTAACTAAAAACAGAAACCGATTAGACATAAGTGCTCGTGGGGACTTAAGGCTTTTATTAGCAAACATGGAACCCGACATCTAAAAACTAAACTGAACACAATGATGCAACTTTTTGTTGTATTTTTATTATTACGTTAGTATGTACTACTAATAATATTATGCACAATAAAAATTTGTTAAAACATTGAAACTATTTTATTGTGTACCTTTTTTTAAATGGTGGTCTGGCTGGTCGAGCGGTTAGTGCGCGCACCTTCGGTGCACAGGCTCATGAGTTCGAATCTCACCGTCTTCCATTGTGTTTTTCGAACTCACGAGCTTGTGACAGACTATGATCTCACTCAGATGTTAAACGAGTACCCATTTATGGGGATAAATAACACTGCTGAGCGTGATGCTGATCTCATTACCTCATCAAAAAGCAGATAAGATCTTGGAAATAGGATGTCACTAACACATCCTGCGGCCTTAGTCCAATGTTGGATTGTCGCTCCTGTTATTTATTTTTATTTATTTTTAAATATTTAAACAATTTAAACATTCAAGGCTTGGAATTCAGTCGGGGGTCCCTAAACAGGCAACTCATGTGTGAAGGGGTCCGCGGTCAAAATAAGTTTGAGAATGACTGGGTTAGATAGATGATAGTATTCACAGAGGCTGACTCAAGTACTGTTCAGGTGGTTTCGTCTGTAAATCCGCTGCCATGTTGCGTCCGAAATCCAGGACTTCGGCATAGAAACCACAGTTCATTCTAAATATGCATTTTGACACTGACAAAAAACATAAAAAAAGATTGTTTGTGAACAACTGCATAACATGAACATCCCGTTAAGGTGAACAGTCGCTGTTTTAATTAGTTTACGTTTTGCGAGTGTACTGTACATCAAATTCATTGAGGTTATAAATTTTTTTTTTTCAGTGTAGACGTTAAAGTTTCAGACACAGAGGCGCCGAATTGCTCTGGGGAAGTAAATAAAGCTGGCCTTCTTTGAAAATGAAACGTTATATCTTAAGAGTAGATTCGGCGTTTTGGAGATGTAACGGATTTTGCTAAATCAATGACAATTTTTAGGCTTAGACAACATACACTAGCCGGCATATGTATTTTGACATCTGGTACTCTCGAGCCAAGATACTGATTTTGTTTAACTAGAGCGAATAACGGTAAATTTCTTATAAAGAAATCAAAGTACATATCAACAGCAATAAATATGCTTAATATTTTTCCTGTCCGTTTTCGCACTCTCTTGCTATAAAGAAGAGAACAGATTGGTGCGAAATTTTGGTGCGACAGAAGTATTTTGACAATATTTAAATCTTTGATTGTACACCAATTTCTCTGGAAAAAAATGGATAAAACATAATTTTGTTAATGATTTGTGTTTATATTTTGAATTCCAAGCACAAAAAGTGTGCAGTGGCTTGAAACATTGGAAAAAAAATAAAAAATTCGAAGTTTGCAAATTTTCACCCCTTTGCCACCCCCTCCCCCCTTAACCTATGGCGCAAATTAGTGTAACTTTTTACTGCGTATATTAGGCAGTGTATTCAACAATTTGGCATCAAAAATTTCTTTTCTTTTTGGACTAAAATTGTACTGGACTAAAACCAAAGAAAGATTTAAAAACTATATCAAAAGCAACCTCTGTTACTAAGGAAAAAGTTCAAGCTACTGCAACTTTCGGAAAAAGTTTTTTCGGCTAACATTCGTTATTTTATTACATTTTTATAAAAAAAATCAATATTTAAAGAAAATGTCCAGTTTATGTGGAAAAACTGATACCTGGTAATCAAAATGAATACCACAGTGGAGGCTCTCTCATGATGCAAGGATATATTGCTTACAATGGCCTAGGCGGCATGGCCAAAGCTTCTTTTGGTTGTCATTGAATCGTCGGAAGTTATATTCGTTTTTTTTTGCGGCACAATTTAGTTTAAATTTCACTTCTTTCTTAGAGTTCTTCATCGTGGCTCATTCATCACTCGGGGTTCACATTCGCTTTCTTTAAGAGAGCGCCAAGATTTGTTTTTATTTTGTTTTAAAACATTTTTTTGTTTGGTAATAAACAGTTTACCGTATAAAATAAAATTCAATAGTAGCGTATTCAATGTGTAAACCAGGGCTAAGGCTTGCATTAATCGATGTTCAAACCAATCTTGGAAATTCTGATTTTTGTTTATGTTTCGAGCCACTGGTGATATTTTTTATTTGAAAATTAATATGGGGAACTTAAAAATTATTAAAAATATGTTTTATGCGTCAATTCTTGCGAAAAAATGGGTGAAATCAAAGAGTTAAATGTTGTCAAAATACTTATGCCACACCAGAATTACGCCACCATCTTTTCTCTTTTCTATAGCACGAGAGTCCGAAAGAGGACAAGAAAAATATTAAGCATATTTATTGCTGTCGATATGTGCTTTAATTTTCATAAAAGAAATTTACTGTTATTGGCTTTAGTTAAACAAAACCAGTGTCGGGGCTTGAGGGTATGAGATGTCAAAATACATATGCCGACCAGTGTATACTAATATAATTTGACGACGTTTTCTTCGCCATAATCACTAGACTCGTAAAGCAGTAGTTTCTATATTTCGTTTGGTTGCTGAAAAAACTGGCTTTCGCGAGGTAGAAGGTTTTCACATTTATGAACACTATATATCGCAAATTATTTGACCTTTCAGATTCATACAATTCTAAATTTACCCCATCGATAAACTCACCACAATTGAGTGCAAGTGCGAAAACCTTCTTACACTATTCATTTTTGCGATTCTAACTCTAAATGATAAAATTAACTTATATACATACCTATAATGAAATTACGGCCTAAAGGGCCTGCGTTACCGCGCCGCAATGACCATAGTTCACGGCCCACTGCCAAAACCTAATCAAAACTAAAAACAAAATAAAATCGAATAAAACTCAGTCATATATATATTTTTTCAAATGATTTATTTCTTAATTTTATTAAATTCAAAATGAACAGAAAAATACATTATAAATATATATATATTTCACAAATACATTCATATATTTAGATTCGATTCTTTCGATCAATTTAAATACATATATATTTCAGCCGTGGTCTCTCGCTATTTGTGTATTATTATCAATATTTTTTTTTTTATTAAACGGCTTCTTTATAATCTTTTGCATTTTTCCATTTTTCTTCTTTATAAACATTTTACATTTCAGATTTTTTGTTTTCTCTGTATGTTTCTTTTTTTTTTCAATCTAATAATAGTAATAGGGTTCAAAAGAAGAAGAAGAAGAAAAAACCAACAAACATATTATGTAAAAATAATTAAAAACTAGGGAAAGAAAAAAAACATAAAACATCTATTTCCCTCTTATTTGCTTAAGTGTTTTTTTTGCGATTACTAATACATATTATTTTTATATTAATAATTACGGATATAATGTAATATTTTTTTTAATGTTTTGTATATGTAATTATATAAGAGTAGTACATAGTAGTTTTAATTATGTATATGTATGCATATATCATCTTACTCGTACAATATTGACATCACACTACCTTTTTCCCATATTTGTGTTTTGTTTTTGTTTCTTGTTTTTGGAACTGAATACAATTTCATATTGGGTTTTCATTTGCTTTGTTACAAATATAAAATATTGATTTTTGTTGTCAGCTTTCATTCATAAGAAAAATTTATAAACATAAAATTTTCCATTTTATGCTTTTTCCAATACATAATAATTATATATAGTGACATACATTTTTGTTGCTTATTCATTTTTCGTTTTCAATGAATTTATATAAAATATATAACAATTTCGTAGTGTGTGTATTGTTCACTATTCAAAAATCTTATGAAGAAAAATACATTAAATTAGAGATAACAATGGCAAAAGGAACATATTTTATTTGTTTGTTTTTTCCGTTTTTAGTCTTTCAAGGAAAAGAAGATATATTATATATATTAAAAAGAAATTCGTTTTGTATGTGTATAGTTTTCGTTATTACTGATTTTATTTAAATAAATATACGGGCTACCTTTTATTCGCAAACAAAAAACAATTGTAGAATATGTAGTATAACTTATGAGACAAGTATGTATTTATGAAGAGTTAACAAAAAAGAAAAAATATATATAATTGTTGTCTTTCTATGTGTGTGTTTTGTGTTTTTTGGTCTTTGATTTAATTTGTATTCTGTTTCTTTTAATGAGACAGACAGAGAGAGAAAGAGACAATCAGTCTCTTGTCTTTCTAAATTTTATACATACTTCTACTCAGTGTAACCGTTTTTTTCTTTCTTTTTTAATCCATACTCTTGCATAGTAATATATGGATTGGACTTTTTCTTGCTTTGTCTAGGTTATATCTCTCGACTTTTTTTAAGCTTGACATGTTAATATTTTCCGTTCACTAGCCTTCATATACACACAATTTATACATGTATTTTTATATAAATTGAATTTTCACTGGTTTTGCATTTTTCTTTTTAAATTTACTTTAAAAAAAAATTTGTGCACACACATTTCGATTTTGTGCGCAAAAACAAAAATTTTGGAACATTTTTCGGTATTTACTGTCCAGTTCGCATACATGTTTATATATATATATATGTTTTAGTGTGTATGTGTGTAACGGGGCATTTATAGGTTACCTATACCTTTCACGTCAGTCTAGAATCGGAGAAACACAGATTCAAAATCGAAAAAAAAGATTCTCAATTAGCAATTAAAAAAAACACAATTTAAATGAATACTATTACGAACAATGTAGTGTACACATTTTAAGAACAAAATCTGTATTTTGTTGCATTGTTTCCTTTTTTTGTTTCTTTCGCAAGATGAAAAATTATAGAAACCTATACACATGTATATATATTATATAAGCAGCCTCTACATATATATTTATATAAAGAGATCAATCACTTTGTCGCGTCGTGTTTGGTTTTTGTTTTTTTTTCTTGTTTTGATTTTTTCAAATTCCGGCTTTTGAATACACGTAACACACATTTTGTATTATGTATTTTGTGTGTGTTTTTTTTTTTAAGTTTATACTTAAAACGATTTAACGACGCGCACGTTTATATCCTAGCGGCGGCACCGCGGCGAAAACACGTCCTTATAAAGGCACGTTTGCACAATTAGGACGTGGTAAATCTGTTTTTCATCTTATATACTTGTACTTTAAAAAAAAAGTTAGTTAAACGACAGTTTTTTTTCTTGGTTTGTGTATTTCTTTTGCATTTTTGAGTTTTTGATTTATTTTTGTAAATATAAATATATACATATATATGTTTTATATATAGAGAACACAGCCTTTTTATTTTTTTTTGTTTTCGGTTTAGTTTCTTGAATGTTGTTCTTGTCTTGATGTTAATTTACTAACAAATTTAAGAAAAAAAAAATCTAGTATTTTTTTTGTATATAAACAAATACATATATATAAATACTCGAGTATGTATACGTATCCATTTATTTGAGAAAAACAATATTCTTGATATTTAGCCTTGAATTGTGTGGATAAATTTTTGTTTTTTTTTTTGGTTTTTTAGTTTTTCTTTTTTAAATAAGCGTATTTGGTGACGGAGTTCTTCCCGATATTGTTCATTCATTGTTTTCTCTGTGTGTGTCTGTCTGTGTATGTATTTCTAAACCACGACAAAGAATATATAAAAATCAAAAATTTCTCGAATTGTTATTATTTCATTTACGTGTATAAATGTACATAGTTTTCTCTATGTATGTATATACTATATATACGGAGATATCACGTTTTTTTGTCGCTTCACAGATCTATAGTATAATATGTGTGGAAAATTTTCAGACAACTCGTTAAAAAAAAAGAGGAGAGTGGAGGAGGAATTTTAAGCATGATACTGAAAAAAAAAACAATTAAAAGACAACCGCGATTTCCGAGAAATGCGTGTAAAGTAAATTCGAAACATTATAGGTCGAACAACGATTTGACCTTGCCCGTTTTGGAGACAAATAAGAGAGCTAGCATTCTGCAAGTGGTAGGCGACAGTCACTTTCAATTGTTTGGTGTATTGTCTAACGCGCTAAAGCCCAGGCAATAAAAGATACACGGAATTGTTGTGCGACGCGAAAGATACCGAGTTGATCTAAGTCGAGATACTCAGAGCAATCTCACGTTCATGATTTTAATAGAATTATCAAGTTAAAATAATAACTAACTGGCGCGACAACAGTCCAACGTTGAGGTGTTGAGAACAAAAGCATGTTCAGCCGAATTGTTTATCAATCACTATACATCTGAGTGAGATCACAGTCCGTCGCATGGCTCGTGAGTACGAAAAACAACATATACACGGTGAGATTCGAACCCACGACCCTGTGCTCCAAAGGTGCACTAACCTCTACATCAACCCGACCAGAATGAAGAGTTAGATAAAACAAAAAAAAACTAAAGTGACATTCTCCTGTTGCTTTGCAGAACACCAGCTTAGATTTAGATCCGTTTCTGAGATATATTTTAAAATTTAGTGAATAGAAAATCAACGATGTTGGTCTCACTCTCTTTCTCTTATGTTTGCACAGAGATATTTTCAACAGCAGGCACATTTTACTAGCCACATACAACTTTCAAAAGCTGCCGATGGAGCGCTGCTGCGTTGAAAAGCTTAAAAGGAAGCAAACAAAAATTGTCTTGGAAATTTTCCGCATAATATTCTACGTCTGGAAATGTTACATATAGTTTTTCTATACTATATATAAATACACACAAAAAAAAATATCACCAAGAGTGCGCATATACGCGCTATCACATATATAATATATATTGTAGGATTTATATGACACAACCACATGCACAGACAGTCAGTCAGTCGGTCGGCAGCGGGCGTGTGCGTTAGCGTGTATTTTATATGCACAACTCGATTTTTTCTTATTTAATGAATACAATACTTAAATTTCGAGAATTGAGATTTTACGCAAAACAATGTAAGTATATTTATAAAAACAAATGGCTCACGAAAATGGTAAGAAAATTCTACAGGCAATAAAAAAAATATCAAATCAATTAGCACACATCACAAGATTAAGCCTAAGCGTCGTGGTGGCATTTCGGTTCCTTCTTTTTAGTGTGAAAAGCAAAATGAATCAAAAGGCAAAGGCAGCACTTAAAGCTTTTCAGCTTTTAATGGCAAAGGCAACCCTCAAAGCTTTAAACTTCTATTGATTTAATACGATCGAAAATTAGTATTCGTAGCCAAACGACGAAGATAGTATCTATAGCCAAAATATAACAATTTTTCCGTAATTTGGAATTATTATTGGTAAATAGGAAATTTCACCTCGCACTTTTTGTCGCACGCTGTCGTTACGATGTATTTTGCAAAAAGTAAATAGCTTAAACTACTTGAAATTGTGTTTAAGCGTTCAAGCTTAAATGCAATCGCATGCAGTTTAAGCAATTCGCCGTTTAGTTTTAAACCACAGCCTAGCCTTATGAACCAGCGTCACCACGGCTTGTTTTTGCTGAATTATCTTTTTTTTGGGTGCTTGAAGAGTTGAATTTCTTTCTTTTAATTCTTTCTTTTTTCCGCTAATATAATATTCGAGTTAAAAGTTTTCAAAAATTTCCAATTCGATCATTTATGGTGCAAATTGTACCTCTAATAAAAAAGGAAGATTCTTTGATTTACTTTGCTTACTCTGTATCTTTGTTTCTTTTTTTTTTGTTGCTTTAATCGGTTCTGTGTTTTTATTCTGCGTTCATTTATATATACACATATATCACTATATATTATCACCAATAGTTTTTTTTTCTAATCTGATTTATCTATCGTAAATGTTGTTTTCCTATTTATTTCTTTACGATACACGTTGAACGGAATGAAGATGAGGGGAAAAAGTCGGGTGGGGAAATATGGTGGTATGGAGGAGCGTGGGTACAATGATGAATAAAGGGAAAAACACGAGCGCGTGAGGGTGAGGAGAAAGGTGTGTGCAGGAAGAGAGTTAATGATAGTGAGACTAGAGGAGATATGATTTGTGAATGTAATGAAATGCATTGTATTTTATTTCCTAACAAAATACGTAATATTTATATGATTTAAAAAAAATTGTCGTTTTGTTTACTTTTTTTCTCTCTCTCATTTATTCTTTATTTTCATTTCGTATGTAGTATAGAATGAATGTCGTTTGTGGCAGCTGTACTCAAATTTAAATATGCACGCGCATGCATATTTCTATATAAACATATGCACGCACACGTGTAAAATTGGTGGGAATATGGATTACACGTGTCAAAGCACACGCCGTGCGTGTTTTCCCCCCGAACGATTGCACAGATTTCCTATATTTTTAATAATTTGTCTTTTTCAAAGTCGTAAACGCGTTTTTTTTACTAGCAATTTTACAACATTATTATACGCGGTTTTTCGTATTTTATAAATTTGTTTTTTTATGTTTTTCTTTATCGTTTGTCAGTCTTTCGAGAATTTTATTCAATGCATCTACATGCATTGTGTGTATTTTGCGCGCGCGCGCGTACGCGTTTTACGCGGATAATATTATGAATACAAATTTATTTATTTTTATTGAATTTCATATTTATATATTGTAAATATATATGGCACACGCACACTCGGAAGGAGTTTGTTCTGTATAATAATATCTCAATTGTGTGCAGGATATATATTTGTATATAAATATCGGATTCTTTCGAAACATTTCTATTTATCTCTCTATATATGTAAATCTATATGCAATGCTTAAATACGTTTATTAAAAAATTTCGTTTCAATATATTGATAATATAGTCACTATTCGACTGACGTAGGGCACACGCAAAGCACAGCAGCCTTCCAGCGCAAACTCTTCATAGACGGTAATTTATTATTTCGCGCTAGATGCGAAAACATAAACATTCAATTTCATAATGAACCGCAGACTCAAACCGTGAAAGCTACTATGTGGTAGGCAAAAAGCTTTGAGTGAAGCTTTTGCGAGCACTCGCAACTTTCAGTGCTTGAATTAATCACTATGCACAGTCTTATGCTAAGTGCTCTAAGTAGGTTTTCTGTTCTAATTCTGTGCGCCATACGTTATCCTGACTATATATATGGTCCGTAATTCGACTCGGAAAGTAAAAGGCAAATCATTTACATACTTATGTCAGAAGGTGTGATATACTGTAAGGGGGGGGGGGGGAAATGGTACAAAAACGCACACATACACACAATCACATTTTTCTTATAGAAGAGAAAGATTTAAGAATACGCACGCTTAAATCTGCGATTAGGATCTAAATATATAGCAAATAGCTCAAACTGCTTGCAATGGCCTTGTTTAAGCTTAAAAGCTTAAACGCACTTGCGCGCAGAAATGTGCACAATGATTTTCCCCCAGGATGCACCAGTTTATGTGAAACTTCGTCTTCGCGTGTTTCCGATTCTATGGACGTATTTCGAGAGCTCCAATCATGCGTAGACACATTTTATGGATTCTTCTTGCACCCGACTTGTCTGCCAGGATATCATTGTCAGAGTCTACTTAAAAGTAGACATTTATACCAGTGTGTAAATGTGTTGAATGGATGTTTTTGCGCCATTTTTTTTTGTACCATTCTATATATATGTATGTATATGTACTAATCATTGTGAATTTTACGAAATAAATGCAATCAAAAAATATATATACATATATAGATTTAAAAAAAATTAAAATATAGATTTTTCTTCTAGATGCATACACACATTTATTTAACTCTTGCAAGTACGGTAGTTTGATAGACGCGCAATGTTTGCTCGTTTTTTATATTATTCTCATGTTAAAGACTCTCAAACACGTAACACGATTCAGTATGAAAAATGTTTATCGTTTAAAAAAAAATCCTAGCATAACCAAGCCGTTTCTCGGTCAGGACTATATATTTTGTTGCAAAGAAAATATTTATTTTTATGTATGTATCGTATGTGTCTTGTGTGTACAATCTCTCTTATTAAATGTTTTTTATTTGTTTCAAATAATGCGACTTATTCATATTTATATCACATAAGAAAAACAGAAAATTAAAATGTCTTACTATATTCGCGGGGCGTTTACAATAATTAGAAAAAAAAACCGCGTGAAAAAATTGAACAAATTTCAAGTGTCAAAAAAAAAAATACTAAACACACAACAACCATTTTAAAAGAAAAAGAATTCGAGACCTGTCCCGAATTGACACGATTTTCATTTGATGAAAAATGCTTCGTTCATTGCGCGCGTATTACCCTTTTCACTGACTTCTTTTATATACTATTTTCCAGACAAATTTAATATTTTTCTAAACACAAATTAACTACATATACATCAAATAAATTTAACGATTTCGCAAATGCAATTAACGCTTTATCAAATCAAATTGACGATTTCGCGAATGAAATCAACGATTTTGCAAGACAAATGAACGATTTGAAAATGACAAGTGATTTGCTGAAAACATTAATTTCATTTGCGAAATTGTAAATGTGATTTGTGAAAGCGTTTATAGACTATTAAAAAATAAATAACAGGCGCGACAAGCCGCAAGATGTGTTAGTGACATCCTATTTCCAAGATCTTATCTGCTTTTTGGTGAGGTAATGAGATCAGCATCACGCTCAGCAGTGTTATTTTATTTATCCCCACTCGTTTAACATCTGAGTGAAATCATAGTCCGTCACAAGCTCGTGAGTTCGAAAAACACCATGATCCACGGTGAAATTCGAACTTATGACCCTGTGCACGGAAATTTCGGATCACGCCAGATTACTAGCATCGTAGAGTGCGACACAACCAAGTGAGCCACAGAGCGTTCATTTGATATATAATTAATTTGTGTTGAGAAAAGATGAACTTGTCTTGACAATAGTATAAAAACAATCGAATCTTGTTGTAAAAACCATACATGTGATCTTCCTAGTGAAAGGAAATTTGTTTGTCTATATTTCATAATTTTTGTAGTATTTTTCGAGTTTATATTTTTTTAAGGAAAAATTAACTGTAATTTTATTTTGCATTTTTTATACATTGGTTGACTGATTTTTAATATGTTGTACTTCCTACCGATGCTTTTCCGAATTGACTCTTGACGCGATTCAACTTCCTTTTTGTTTTTTTTTTTATTATTTTTGCGACTTGTCAACTCTTTGTTTGTAGTTTTCGTGGGAGAATGTATAGAAATAAAAGAAACACAAAAAAAATGGATTTCACGGCAAATACGAAACATCAGAACACGCACACATGCCTGCATCCTACTCAGGTTGTTACAGTGTTGAAGAAGATGTTTCGTTTTCAAACATTCTGTAACCCGTTTGTGTCATATCTAAGCGCATAACCGAAATTTTGCACCGAACGTCACGTCGTAGGATAGCTTGGCATGTAAGTATGTGTTCAACATTTTACTTCTGATTACATCATATAAACTTTTCAACTGAGGATCGAGAAATTACGCCAACTTCTCCACTTTAATGATAATAATCGGGCGTTACCCCGAGACAACCCAAAATTTTGACCGATTACATAAAATCAGGCCTCTAATAAGTTCATTAAACAAACATTTCAGCAGAGTTTCAATGGAACAATATTTAGCTGTCAATGTTGCTCATCACGTCTTCGACTAAAGCTCGAAATTTTTTGAAACAAACCGAATAACTGGAGATTCAAAGCATCTGTTCCAAGTGAAGAATCTGTATTTGCCTATACAATTTCAAAATATACAGCGGACAAGAAAACGTAACTGGCACGTTCAGTCAGAAACGACGGCCGCGGATACTAGTAACTGACTTAGACCCACTCAAAATAGATTCGAAGCCAGAGTGTAATTTGATTTCTATATATGATGATTGAATGTCCTTGGTGTCTCTTTCTGTTTTCTTTTCTCTCCTACAGCGATCAAAAGCCGAATGAGAAGCATTATGATACAAGAATTGCTAAACGAGAGGAAATTTGTCAGAATTGCGAACGGATCTAAAGACATGGAAATGGAGCATAAAAGGATCATGAAAGTAGAAACAGACCATCTGGTCGATGCTATCGCGGTGGGCCACAAATACCCCTTACCCATACTAGACACAGTCTACAACCAAGAAACAAAGAGCACATCACTTATTATCAAGAAAAACCTAAAATCCAAGGCAGAAACCATGTTGCTACATCTATTAATGAATATAAACGACAATATAACCATTTTGAACAGATATGACAAAAATATGAAATACGACCTAGAAGTCACTCTAGTAGGAACCGAATACCATATGCCCACCGAAAGTTATCAGGGCGGCATATGAATAATCCGAAATAAAGAGAATACTTAATGTCAGAGAAAGGTGACTTAAAGCATTAATAAAAGTGGCCAATGAGACACTTCTAGCAAACCGGATTGTACTGTACCAAAATAAGATCTACCGAAGCAACCTAAATTTTGAAAACGACGAAACTTTCATTATCACAAACAAAATACTGTTAAAAAGCTTAGCAAGAGAAACTACATTCAAGGACGAAACCATACAGAAAACTACATATAATAATAAACTATACATAAAACTAAAGGATAAGAAAGACCGCGATAAGATTATTGACATGATTAAGGATTGGTTAAATATTTTCAAAAACAAATGGAACCAGAGCAATATCAACATAAACATGGTATAGTCTTGTCCTGTTAATATTCCCTATCCTAACCTTCATATTGCAGGTTTTAGTTTTGTGATTCGTTGGTATTTATCCTTTTTCTCTATGTCATTTCAGGTTGCGATTTTGTTGTACATCTCGTCCGCTCCGTACTACGCGTGGACATCGTCATCAGACACATCTCTTTATATATTTATCATAGGTATACATTTTTTATATGTGATTATATATGCAAATACAATGTTAAAGATGTATATTTCTCGTTTATGTTTTTATTATCAATCCATGTTATTATGGCAGAGTGGGTTAATCCTATGTTTGCTCTGTCATGGTGGCATTGTTATGTTTCTGTTTTGCTCCTGTTTTATCCTACTTCTTTCCTCCCTACAGGTTGTGTACGTCTGGTCCTTGGACGTTCTCCCGATTCCTGTTTGATCCTCCTGTGTGTAACACGGCCACACAACACCGGCCTCCGAATACGTGCTAGTCGCTGTTCGCTGCTATGGTTGTGTTCATGGCGTTGCATGACAGGTCTGATGTCTGAAGTTGGCGGCGCTCTGGCTGACAGCTCCGAAATGGAACGGGCCGCTACACGGCCGCGTGTTGAGTGGTGCGTGGCTTCCGTTTCATTTGGAGAAGAAAAGTCGCCGAGTGAGTTGTTCTCGTTCTGTTTCACCGGCACGCGACGGGGTCACTGGATGTCACCAATTGTCTCCACCTGTCATGGAGGACAAGAAAAATTATTTTTGTGAAAAACACGGCTATGGTTACATGTGCACGTGAGTTCCTTAATCCTACCTAATATCCAGCGTCCCGAACTGTTGTGTGGCATCATTCGTTTTATGGCGCCCGTCCAATCCATCAAATCCTTGCGATCCCGTCAACATTCCGTTCATACGCATCTTAATTCAAAATCCCATAGAAGGTCCACCCGCTATGTACCCATGCGTGAGGTTCCAGGGGGTTTTGTCAACTTGACTACTACTCATGTTCCACCTCTGGTGCGCACCTTATTGAGTTTCGGGATGAAGTTTGGGCATGAGGGCTCTAATCATTATGATAGTGTCGTGGGACTTTTAGTTGGAGATCTCAGCAACGGATGAGAGATCCATAACACTAATTTGCGGCTCAGTGCCTTATTAAAAATCATTCGTGGTAAGGAGCAGGCGGTGCCATTCCGTTATCCGTCACGAGTTCGTCTTTTGAAATTGGCTTATCGGTCCACCCGTTCCTTCTTATCCGACCATCCTGATTTAATGATTATGGGCGCTGATAAGGGGAACGTAACAGTTGCGATAGATGTGGGTGTGTATGAGGAAAAATTGGTGAGTTTCATCCAAGATGGAGTTCTTAGGGGAACATTCACCCCATTATCTGGTGAGGACTTTGGATTTTGTCCATGAGTTCATTGTTCGGGTGATTTGTACGATAGCATCCGACTAGATACTGTTTGGTAAGAAGTTCGTTGTGGTTTCTCAAAGTCATCATCTTAGTCTCCTGGTGCAGATGATCCACTGAGGACATCTTAACACAGCCGGTGATGGTGCGAAGTGCCGTGTTCTGGCAGATTTGTATGTGGCCCCAATTTGTGTTGCAGAGACCATTTGACCACGTCGGTGCTGCATAATTGACTAGGGGGCGACCGATGGCTTTATAGGTAGTCAGAAGTGTTTCTTTATCGGTGCCCCAAGTACTACCGGCAAGAGCTTTAAGAATTTTGTTTCTGCTCCTGAGTTTCATCGTCCAATACGGCGGATCGATTAGCCGCAGGCGAATTCCGAGAGATTTAAATTATCGATTATATTTCGACAACTATGGGCATATGCCAATGAAGCTCTTGCAGTTACGAGAGCGTGCGTATTAGTTTTTTTTTTGTAGTGATGAAAACGTGTGTATAGGAGTAAGTAAGGAAAAACTCCGTTTGGCTGATGAAAAAGCAATGAATCCGTTTTATGTACGCTAGAGAGGAGTTTTTTCTCTCCTTTCGTTTCAGATTTTCCGAATTTGCATTTTACTTAAATATGCAAACTACAAAAGAAATATCCTAGTTCTTTCATAATTACAGGAAAGTGTAGTGTATTGTAGTGTATACCTCATAGTGTATACCACGTAATATTAAGTAGTGTAGTGTATTAATTATCTTGTAGTGTATATGTAATATAAAACACGCGACAGAAATAGCCCGCGCCAAGCAATATCTCATATCCGAAAATAGGAAGAATAACAAACAGACGAAAATAGTAAATAGTATGCAACTCCATTCATTCATTCTGTTTTGCAATCCGATATGCAGTCTGTATGCATATGACTGGAAATGTGCATATGACTTGCGTGTCCGCGTTTGAGACATTGAAGGTCAGTTAATTTCTGAAAAACTTTTCCCATGGGAACCGAGAAATTGCTTGACGCGCACTTTTTCTTTAGGCTTAAGTAATAATGTAAATTAGTATAAATAGTGTTAAGTTTTGTAAATAAAACATCAGTCTTTTACTATAAACACCAATAGGCAGATCTCTGCCGCCGTTTTATTCTAGACCGATCTCGTTTAGCAGTTGCCAGCTGCTTGCCTAATTAGTGGCAGTTAAACATGGTAAGTTCGGCAGTTAACCTACTGCTTGCCTTCTAACGGCAGAACAAAGGTTATATTTCGGCAGTTTGTGCCTATTAAAGAGCGGAAGACAGCTGCTCTCCAAATCTCTGTCTTAGGTCTGATTTGTCCTTTCTTTGACACTTTTCTTGTGGAAATAATCAAACATATTACATGGCGATCCTGCCATTAAATATGGTTCGCCCAAGAGCACTTTATACTGAAACTGTTGAACTTGTTTTGACCAAGTATAAAAGCTCAAAACTGTAAGTGAATTTTAAAATAAATACGGGTTAGTAAATAGATCGTTATGAACTAACACCATATCAGTTGTTTAAGCATGATGAACTACTATAGGGTTTGCCAAGATTTTATTTGATTTTAATTTTTACAGGGTGAAAACGATTCAATTAATAACTCAATGACTTCGAATGAGTCACAAAATGACACTCGGATAATAAAAAATTATATAGAATTCATTTTTCGAAAAACGAGTTTGAAAAAATGATTGAAAACAGGCAATATAAAAATAGTGAGAAAAGAAAACGCCAAAAAGTTCGAGCATATACGATTTGAAACCTTATGAATGGCAGCTATCCGTAACAAATAAATTGTTTGAGGAGCATCGGCTCACATGTGGATTTTCTTTCGAACGGGCAAGAATAAATGCCGACAACACTGTAGTTATAAAAGGTATAGACATTGATCTTCATTATCATAATATATAAATTTTGATGAATACAATATAAGTGTAAGTATTTGTTATTAAGTATTAATTTTATTTAAAAAAAATACTTGGGCTTTTTTTCTCTGGGCTATGCTACAGTTGATTAATTTCAGTGTATTATTACACTTAGTTCTTCTTCTTCTTCCTTGCCTCGTTCTTTATACCGCTCCATGGTTCCGCGTTGCTCGACCTGCGGTGTAGGCACATCGCCCGTTTTGGCGATAATTTCTCAGCATATTTCTACAGGCAGCTCTATCTTGGATCGTGTCATCGCCGAGACCAATGCGTTGTTGTTGCTTTTTCATTTGACACATCCAGGTGTTCTTTGGTCTGCCTCTGGCCTTGGGTCCATCAAGTGGAACTTCCATTGATATCGCTCTCTTTGCGGGGTTCTCAGGCGGACGCCGTTGAACATGGCAATACCAATCCATTCGTCGGTCTTCGAGCTTTTCGGTGATTGGTTGGTCTATGGACAAGCTGCCTCGGATGTAGCTACTCTTGATGTGGTCCCTTTTGGTTACACCAACTGACATGCGTAACATTTTCATTTCAGTCGCTGTCATTTCTTTCGCGTAACCTTCATACATGGTCCAGCATTCTGATCCATACATGAGTGCGGGACGTACAACCGTTTTGTACAACTTGCCCTTTAGCTTCAGTGGCATTTTCTTATCGCAGAAAACTCCTGAGTTTTCTCGCCACCTCATCCACCCAACCTTTGTGCGATGTTTGATGTCATCATCGCATGTAGCTCCGCTGTTCACCATCGAGCCAAGGTACTTGAACTTGGTACAAGACTTAAGCTGCTCTCCTTTGACGTACATTTCTGGTATCGGTGCATTTGGGTCTGAGAATTGGCAGCATAAGAACTCAGTCTTTGTTATACTTACCCTCAGTCCATGCTCCTCCAGAATGTCACACCATTTTGTAAGCGCAGCTTGCAAGGCAACGATGTTTGGGCTACTGAGGACTATATCATCAGCAAAAAGAAGAGATATTTCTAGGCCGTCGGAGACACGTGTTAATAAGTAGCACATGATGATGTTGAAGAGCAACGGACTCAATACACTGCCCTGGTGTACTCCGACATTCACCGGAAATTCTTCTGATTCACCGGCTGTGCATCTAACCTTAGTCGTAGCTCCATCATACATGTCTCGTATCATCCTGACGTATGCCTCGGGGACATTAAGTGCTCTCAAGGCCAACCATATCAGATCACGAGGTACTCTATCGAATGCCTTCTCCAAATCGATGAACACAAAATACAAGTCCTTTCGTGCTGCTCTATACTTTTCCATCGCAACACGAATGCACTGAATCGCATCGACTGTAGATCGACCTTCAACAAAGCCGCATTGATTGTCATTCAACCGCACAATCTTTCTCAATCGGTTGCAGACAACTCGCTCGTAGATCTTCAGTGTATGAGGTGTTAACTTTATAGCCCTATAGTTGTTGAGTTTGCGTGAGTCTCCCTTGTTCTTATAGAAAGGAAGAAGAAAACTTTCCCTGAAAGCATCAGGCATCGGTTGCCCACCTTTGATTTTGTTGAAGAGAACTGTGAGCCAACTAAGCCCGACATTTTCCATTTTCAACCAAAATTCCGCGGGGATTTTGTCCGGGCCGACTGCCTTTCCGCGTTTCATCTGATGCATTGCCTCCATCACCTCTTCCTCTGAGATATCTTCAATATTTGTGGTATTTGGCTCAACATCTTGAAAAGTTGCCCGAGGAAATTCTTCATTTAGAAGTTCGTCAAAATACTCTCGCATCCTGCTACAAATTGCCGTATCGTCAATCAGCAACATTCCTTGCGAGTCCTCCACGTACTTTGGCGCCTGTATTTCCCGAGCGTTCCTTCTCCTTTGGGCTGCGACCCTAAATTATTACACTTAGTTGTTCTTGTGGAAATTTATTACATGGCACCATTGATGACACCAGAAGAGAAGTCATTAAACTGCAGTGTACAATAACAAATGACAAGAATTCTGATAAAATAGCATGCAGCAAACGGCCTCTTAGAGGACCTGAAAGGCAACGAGTTGGACGTTTCCTTCTTGAAAGTGGGACATCAGCCGCAACGTTTCTAAAAAGAAAAGCGAACGAAGAAATGACATATGGTGAAAAAGTTCCACCTCATCTTTATCAACCAAACGTTCTTCGTAAGGCAAAGCATGAAATGCAGCCTTTTATTGACAAGGATCCTTTTACTGGCCTTTGCATGCTAAAATCCACATCACTTCACAAGGATATACACGAAATAGGAGCATATCCATTTTACGTGATGTATTGCAGCCACAACCAGCTCCAAACTTACGACGAATATTGGTCCCAAAATCGAATAAGCTCTAAAGTATGTATAGACGCTACAGGGAGAGTCGTTAGAAAGATAAAGCTTCCTGGAGGAGACTCATCAGGAGACATTTTGCTGTATCAGTGTGTCATACATTGGATGGGACATCAACTCCCTGTCAATCAGATGATTTCTGATAAACACACTGCACTTCATATCAGCAACTGGCTTCGGAAGTGGAGATCCTTGGGGGCATCTGTTCCAGGTGAAGTCGTAATCGATGGAGCTCCCGCTTTAATTATTGGGACAATTGATGGCCTTACAAAATATAAATCGGTGACAGATTACGTAAATGCTTCTTTCATTGGAAAGAAAATGTCCTGCTACATACGTATTGATAATGCCCACTTTATCAAAACTTACGCAAACTTATTAAAAAATTCAAAGAGGTTAATTAAAAATTTTTATTTGATTGCTGTTGGCCTTTTTTTTTGGTCTGTGACATCTATCTGTCTGTCTGTGCGGTCGAATAGTTTTTTTATTTCATGAGATTAATTCTTCGTTCCATCGAGTCTCTCGTCTGTTTAAAGTGGATTCCGTGCATCACCGTCCGTACCTGGCTGTTTGCTTCTGTGGGTTATCGCTGCTGATTGGGGATTCCTTATTTTATAGTCTTCGATTGCAGTTCTGCGTCTCTCATTGTCATCTTGCTTCCTCCGGTGTTGTTCATCCTGACTGGTTTTGTTCATCTGGATCCCGTGCGGGAGGTGCCCGGCGGTTTCGTAAACTTAAAAATAACCACGCAATCAAAAGAAGATGCAAAGGACATTTTGGAATGTCTTTTCTGCATTTCGTTATCTGAGACATGCGGTAATATGAACGATGAACGAACACAATTTTCCGTTAGTTTTAAGAAACTGAAAGCCAGGCTTCTTTCGTCGAACGTTCCCGAGTCAATTGTGGAAGATATTGAAGCACAATCTACAATTCATTTTTCAAGATTATCGATCCTCGGATGAATATGGTTTCAATACTATATCTGATGGTATGTACAATTTGGTCCTTTTTTACTAGTATTTGGTCAATAATAATTTGTAATATAATTGTATTTTATGGATAGATGATGATGACGTCAATTGCGACGTGAAAGCCCGTAAACAAATAAACAAGTGGCTTTTGTGGGGCAGTAGCATAAAACAAAACGTGGAAGCCAAAATTAATGCAGAAGAAGGGGCCCAACCAAATGCTTACCACTTGCCTAGTATTGCGAAAAAGCTAATAGCAGATTGCAAAACTATTTCACTTTGGTCGTGTATAACAAGGAATACTTTCGGGTATGGATCCATCCCAGCTACTAGTGCCACAGTGGAATCCCATTTCAATGAGTTAAAAAAGAAGCAAGTTTTTTTACGAGCGGATTGTTTCGTCAAGGACCATTTAGATATCCTTAATGGAACGACTAAGTTACTTATCGGTAAGATAAAAATAAACACATACAGGCTATAAGTATAATAAATTGTCCAAAAATTACAGCTGGTATTGGGGATATCGACGATAGTGCTTCCTACATCCCGCTCACGTCTGAATTACTCTGTGATAAGGAGCATACATCACCAAACATGTACGACAATAATAATTTGCAGGAAGGGATGACTTCGTCACTTAACAATGTTACGCTGGAATCTGGTGGTGAGAATTTGCCTGAGAATTTGGGCAATCATTCTGATGCTGACGATTCGCCAGAGGATTTTAACAACGAATGTTTGGCGGATGGATCTTCATATTTGACAAATATGAACTCAAAAACTGATCACGGGTGTGCTATTTGTAATGTTCAACTTTCTGCCAACAACGAAAGTCGTATAAACTATTTCATTGACGATTTTCAACTGGAAGGAACTGTGATTTTATGTGAAAAATGTAAAAACAAAGATATAGACGATATCGATAGCACTTTGTCGTTCAGACAAATGGGGGGGGGGGGGGGGGCATAAACAATGACAACCTTCAGAAGAATAAAAAAAAGTCCATATACATGAACCGAGAATTTTGTGAGAATGATTTTCTCGAGGATGGGAAACCCACGACAATCATTCTCAAAAATGCTAATTGCTTATTGTCGAAGCCGTACACTATTAACGGAGGAAAATACACGTTTTCTAATACGTGCGCATTCGACTCCATCGCGCAATTATTATTGTATGCAGCTAGATCTAATGCCGCAGTAATTAGAAACTTTTCGACCAACAGTGAATTCTCCGAATTCTTGCACAAACTGGAAGAAAGCGAACTTGGTATGTACTCGAAAGCGATTGCAGTGGCGAAAGACCAGATATGGAGGCATCGTGTTTCGGAAATGACATTTTGCTTGAAAAAAAAAAATTCCAACACGGAAGTGACCAAAGCGTTATACCAAATACAACAGTTTGCAAATCAACAGGTAATGTTAAACATAATATAATACTAATTAATACCATAATATTATAATTATTAATTAATTAATTAAAAAAGGAAATTTAGAAAATTAGGTAGAAACTGATCCCAATGCAAAGCTAAGAAGAAAAGCTGCATAGGAATCAGCCCCCAAGTGAAAGACATTACATAGGGATTTCTCAGTTAAGATAGCTACTGAGAAAAGACCCAATGTCTTACACAAAAAAAACTTCTCAAAATAAAGAAACCAATACATTACGTTTTACGAAAAGAGGAGCGAGGTAACGATTTCGCGAGGAGACGCTCATTTGAACTACCTTCCTACGCGTTTCCCACTATGACTGGTCCCCTGGCGTTGAAGGTACTCTTATGGGCTACCCAGACGGAAGAGTTAGTTAAGTTCATTACGAACTTCCCCTGGGAGAATCAATGCGTCAACATGGGTGACCAACTGCCTAAGACGTTAGTGTCTGGGGCAACACATAAAATAGATCTTTCTACAGTCGCCTGATAAACTCAGGTCAATGGACACAAATAAAAACCAGCGATGGATACGAAAGTATACCATCAACTCGCTGGTTTGGACAGTGTTCACGCACAGGGCCCAATGGCGAAAACACAAAAACAATACCTAAATATATTCTGTCATAGGTGATTCTCTGTCTTCACAGGAAATAGATAGGAAATATAGACACAGATAGAAAATAATAGCACAATAAGTAGGAAGTAAATAGAAAAAGAATTCAAAATACATCCATTAGCATTTGTAGACTATTGAGAGAATCATGGAATAAAATAGTAATAATTTTTGTATTAATGATAAAAGTTTATTCAATAAAATAAAATATTATAACTAACATCTGTGTTTGTATTTATAAACATTTTTGGAGCAGTTGGCTATAGAAGGAATTTTAAGCCTCGATACCATACGTCACAACACAAACTGCGCCTGACGAAAAATGCTTAAAAAAAGAAAAGCGTGTTTTTTACACGAATACCGTTTGTTCGTGGAATGGTGTTGAGATATAGGCAGTAAGTAAAGTTAGTAAATTTACTATTTAAAAAAGAAATTAGAAATTTTTTTTTACAGTTTTTCCATGGTTCCGAGAACCATGCCGAAAACATGCATGATCAACAAAATCAATTTTAGCGATTTTGAGCTGTAAAGGTTAAATGGTGAATATTAATTTTCCTATTACTTTCTTGGTTGTATAGTAACGTGTCTGTTTCTTCGTTTTCCTTTCCCTTCTCTTTGTTATTGTTCTTCCCGGTTGTTGTTTTCCTTGTGTGTTAATTCTTTTTTTCCTCTTTTTGTCTCTTCTAGGTTTTGTTCATCTGGATCTTGTTGTTGTTGCTCTGCGTCATCTCATCTCTTCAGATGTTGCTCTGCGTCATCTCATCCATTCGGCTGTGCTGTACGTTATCTACTTTGAGATAACTTGTTTTTATAATCATTTTTGTTTGTATTATATCAATTGTAAACCTTCCTGTGATGTCACCATCCCATCCTCCTTCCCGGAGTCATGTTAACCTTTCCCGTCCTCGGAATTCTGTTAGGCGTTCCCGACGTTCTGCTAGACGCTCTCTTACCTTTCGCTCCTCTTCCTTACCCCACCGTTCTATTGGAAAATATATTCCCGTGCGGGAGGTGCCCGGCGGTTTTGTAAATCTAACTATGTAATGTTGTTTTTTCTACGTTGGTACGGTCTTTATTGAGTTTTGGGGTTAAATTTGGCCACGAGGGCTTTGATCGATGTGACGATATTTTAGGTCTGTTGGTTGGTGATCTTTCCAATGGTTGGGAGATCCGATGTACGAATCTTCGGCTAAGAGCTCTTTTGAGGCTTCTCCGTGGCCGAAGTCAATCAGTTCCTTTTCGATATTTGCCCCGCGTTCGGCTGTTGAGGGTGGCTTATCGTGCCACGCTCTCTTTCCTGCGGGACCATCCCGAAGTCATGGTGATGGGTGCCGATAAAGGTAACGTGACTGTGGCAGTCAACGTGGGTGATTATCGTGATAAGCTAAGCTTGATATTAACTGGGGGCGTTGTGTACTCGCCTCCCTTGATGTAAAGGACATGTTTACGAACATTCCCGTTCGTGTGATTGTTGGGCATGTTGTAGGCCGTTTCGGTGAGGAGG
This sequence comes from Microchrysa polita, assembly GCA_949715475.1. NCBI lineage: Eukaryota > Metazoa > Arthropoda > Insecta > Diptera > Stratiomyidae > Microchrysa > Microchrysa polita. The sequence continues at coordinate 356,918 of OX454422.1, read as the reverse complement.
TGCATCGGGTTACTGGGATCCCTTCCTCCATACTTCATGATCTGCTTGTCCTTATCTGCCGTGATTTAAATTGTTTCCAATGTTTGGAGCCGGCTTATCGGCAGGTTGGTGGGTTGCGCTATGGCCCCGATCCCCGCTATCCTGTACATGGATCTAATTTTCGAGGTCAGTATGGCTGAGTTGCATGACGTCGGCGTTTATCATGTCTGGAAGTATGTAGATGACTTACTCTTGGTAGGTACCGAGGGTTCCGTGTTGGAGGCTAAGCGTATTTTGGAGCGTAATGCCCGGGTTTTACAATGTCGCAGTGGGGACATAGGGGCTATATTGTTCACTGTTGAATTTGAGTCCGCCTTTTGCTCCATTAATTTTCTTGATTTGTCCCTTATTAGGGGTTGTAACGGACTTTACACTGTGTGGTATCGGAAGGACATGGCCTCCGATCGGGTGCTTAATGCCCTCTCCTGCCATCCCTTCTCCGTAAAGCGTTCTGTGGTGCATGCGTACTGTCGCCGTGCCTATATGCTATCCAGCAGCATATTTAATGTTTATTTGTCCAATAAGTTGCGCCGGATTTTTACCAATAATAGTTATCCCTATTCGTTTGTCAATCAGGTGTTAAGTGATGTTGCTGCTCATATGGATTGTTACCAATCTCCACGACACTGTTCTCAATTATCGTAATAATTAAATTTGTTTGAATATCAAGAATGAAATGTAACACCATGTATTGTATTTGCCACTGCATTTGAATTCATATTGCCACCCGGTCCGCATATTTTTTTACGTCAACGATAATGGCGGATGACGAGCGCCACCACAGTAGAGGAGAGAACTACTCGATCGTGGTCGCGTTCGCAACAACACGTGGAACGAAGCCAAAAAGGGAACCGGCGAACGGGGAATCGGCTCTTTTTCTCTTGGTCATGGTCGAGGGAGGTTGGTACTGAGCAACGACAAGGGAACGGATCGTCCTGCGGCCGCTAAAGATTCGAGTCGTCCTGCGTCTTCAAACGAGAATTTTACGAATCGTGCCGAGAACATTGGAAACTGCCCTGCGTTTTGAGAGCCCGAAGTCTGCGAATCGTACCACCTGGCGCCTGGCATTTACGAGCCCGAATTCCCGAATATTCGCCTTGCGCTTTCGAGCCCCAATTTCCACGGATCACACCATTCGAAGACATCCTCCACTCTACGAGCCACGTCCTGCCGAATCATCGGAAGTCGAACTCCACGAGTGGGGCCCCCAACGTCCGACCGGGTGTGGCAAAAAGGTACCTATATGTAATTTGAAATCATAAAAAAATATAAGACCTGTATATCATTTTCATTAACCATCTTTTATTTGTGAAGGAAGTGGAGTTTTGGTGTGTTCGCGCAATTTAATTTCACAACACTAAGAATCGTGGTGTGATCATACAGCAATCGATTCGTTGTGTCGCGAGGAGTATATCCGTGGCGGCATTTTCGCGTTTCTGGCCGCGGTGTATAAGTATTAGAAACGTGTGGCGCCCACGCCCGTCTCCGTTGAGCCGGCCCACCTTCGGATATTCTCCCCGTGCCGCAACGTAGCAGAGTTGAGTCCGCTACACGAGTAACCCGTAACAGGATATGGGTGGCACCCCTCCTACCTACAGTCGCTCTTTTAAGTCGCGTTTCGCCAATATCCAGGAGCTTGTTGTCTATACCCATATTATTGATCAATTTGAGGCTTCCTCCAGTCTTTCACCTCATCGCAACGTTCTGTTGCCACGAGCTTCCCCTCGTGATGCTAAGTGTGGTGGTTCTCATTGGGTGCCTATCCCATATATGGTTGGTAATGATAACCTGTGCGTGCTCTTATAAGCGGGATATCAGGTGATGGTAAGGGTCCTCGTATTTGTCGTTATGTTGGTTTGACCAATAGGACCTTCTATACTATCTATACCTATCTAAAGGATGATATTGACCCCTTTCGCAATTGGTTTTGTGTCTCTGTGATCTATTGCGTTCGTTGTAGTGTCGTTTTTGTAGTCGGGGTTAAAAGTTTTACATTACCTTTGAGCGAGCTTCTGTTGAAACCCCATAGTCTTGTTGCTTGTCATATGGTGGATGGTCATGGTGTGGACTATTCACTTAGTTACACATATAAGATTCGACGGGGCCAGGATATCGATCGCTTGATAGATATCCTTTCTGCCAGGTTAGCTATTAAGAACCCTTCACTTATTTTTATCAAAATATATGACATACGGGACAACCGTTTATATCCCAATGAACGGGTGCCCACTAGTACTCTATCTTTACTCGGGAAAGTCTTTGATAGTATGTAATAGGTCCTTATGTTGTTGTATATTTATTCCTGGTTATGGGTTTCAATTATAGTTCTAGGTGTTTATATACCATCAACTCGCTGGTTTGGACAGTGTTCACGCACAGGGCCCAATGGCGAAAACAGAATATACCTAAATACTACTAACTAACATCTGTGTTTGTATTTATAAACATTTTTGGAGCAGTTGGCTAAAGAAGGAATTTTAAGCCTCGAAACAACACGTCACAACAGAACATCGAACTGCAAACTGCGCCTGACGAAAAATGCTTCATGTGGGGATTGAGGATTCCGAATCAGTTTTGGCTCATATCTCGTGGGTGGGAGAGGAAGAAAATCAGTGTTCGCTCAATGGGCATATGGCAATGAAGCTATGCTTCGGCTGCCCGGGCAAACATGTGGGATGACGTATCGTCGAAAAGTTCGTGGAGTGTTTTACTAAAAGAATTAAAAGAGACAGACTCCTCCACGACATACTTATCCTTCAAGAATGTCGAAGAATTTGTGTCTGTCATGAACAAACATTGGCCAACGTATTTAGGCGAACGCGTAGGGGAACCGACTGCTGTGAAGAGTGTAGTGTCCAAGCGCAAGTTGCCAAGTGGAACCAGCGCTTCGAAGAAACCGGGAAATAAATCCAAGCTGGGACAATCGCCTACCGAGGAGTTTTTGTTTGTTGGAGCGACCACCCACCGCCACGCAACCACACATTCACTTGGTCCATGACTGCAGGTACTCCAACAGCTATACGCCTCATTCGTTGGATTGCCTCTTAAACGACGAGGCTTGCAATTTGCAAATCAACAGGTAAAAGTCACTATAATTACTTATGAAAATATTAATTTTATTTTGTTGTAGATGAAGTCACACCCCGACGTCACTTATTCATCAAGCCAGAGTCGATCGGGCAATTTCTATTGGAGGTTTTAATAGTACCTCCTGAAGATTGTATTCAATGTCCGCTATTTCAAGAAAGGGTATCGGTTATTATAGATGACAACGACGACAATTATAAACGAGCAATAAGCGCATATAAAACAAAAATATTATATTTAACAATTGATGAATTATATGAGAAGTATTCGACTAAGACCTGTCTATTTAATGCGATACATGGAAACGTCAGCATAGAATATTACGATCGAAAAATCAGCTTGACTATAATCAAAAAGTTTCTACTATTCCAGTTTGACGAAGAGGAGGATTTACACCAGTTTCTCGAATTATTATATCACTGGCTCAACAAAAATACCGACAAAAAGAAAAATTAGAAACGAAATATATGTTTGACAAAATAAGGAACCCTCTTAGAAGTGTGTGATAGAAACACCAAATAGAGAGTGAGGAAAATTAAATTAGAAACGACACACATAGGCAAGCCAGGTACAGATAAACACCTGATTCAGATGCAAAGCTCAAATAAGAAGAAGAGCAGCACATGAATCTATACCCAGGTGTAAGGCATTACATAAGGACTTCTCAGTTAAGATAGCTACTGAGAAAGGAGCCAATGTCTTACACAAAAACTCCTCAAAATATCATTGATTGTTTCCATTCTGCTCATGATTCTTGTGTGTCTATTATTCCTTTATTTTCTTCGTGTGTTGATGTTAATTATATTGTATATTGTTGTGGGGCTGTGCTCATCCATTTTATTCTCGTATCTTTCCAGGTTGTGTTTGTTTTGATTCCGGTCATTGTGCTGTCATCCGCCTGGCTTGTGTGCGATCGTATATCTTTCATAAATCAGTTCGTGGTGTGTATGATGATTTATATGATAATAATATATTCTATATTACCTGACGCTTCACCATCTTTTTCTTTTGGTTTATGTGGTGTGGTGGTGTAGTTTGTATATCACTCCTTGTGTACTCCACATCTGTGTATCTATTGTGCTTCACATCGTACTCCGTGTTCACCATGACTCGTGCGTCTTCTCGTTCGTCTCTCCGCTCCCGTCGCCGTGGTGTGTGTTCCCGTTCCAGTGTCAAGCATCCTAGGAGTGTTCGTACCTACGTTCCTCTTCGCGAAGTCCCAGGTGGTTTCATTAATTTGACCGAGGTTGACGTGCCTGTTATGGTTCGGGTCCTCTTAAGCTATGGTGTCAAGTTCGGGCATGAAGATTTCAGTTCATATGACGACATTGTGGGTCTTTTGGTAAGAGACCTCAGTAATAGTTGGGAGATTTATAATACTAATTCGCGTCTCGATGAGTTCCTGAGGATAATACGTAGTAAGGCATGTGCCGTTCCCTTTCGGTATGCTTCTCGATCGCGTCTATTGAAGGTTGCTTATCAGTCCACCTTGTCTTTCTTGTCAGAACATCCTACCTTAATAGTGATGACTGCTGACAAGGGCAACATCACTGTTATCATTGACATGATCGATTACCAGGATAAGCTACTGCGTTTTTTGCATGATGGTGTCGCTAAGGGGACTTTCCTCTCACTGTCTTCCGAGGATCATGCATCTTTGAAGTCAAGACTCAATTCCAAGCTTAAGAGTCATCTATCTACTTTGCTTGATCTGAAGCTGAGGGTGCCTCTTATCGGGTTGTTTAAGGAGGATTTGGAGATCCCTCGTATGTATGGGGTAGTCAAAGTCCATAAGGACAATAATCCTTTAAGGCCCATCACTGACACTCGGAACTATGTAAATGGTCCAGTGTCGATATTAGTATCTAATATTCTTCGATCCTATGGTAATCCTGATTACAATTTACATCTGAACTACTCTCCTACCCGAGACCCACTATTACTGGTCTCCTGGCGTTGAGGGTACTATGGGCTATCCAGACGAAAGAGTTACAATTTCATCACGAACTTCCCCCTTAGAGAGTCAATGCGCTAACATGGGTTACCAACTGCCTAAGACATTAGAGTCTGGGGCAACCCCACAAATGGCGTAACTGTGCATACCCATCCATCTCACCCCAACCTACCTAAGTTCCCGATAAGAACGTTAGCTAAACGATAGAGACGCAATGCTGTCAATTAGGCCCGACAATAATAGGAAACAATAGAAAATAGGGACAAAAATCCCCGAAGCCAAACCCATAACCTCAAGAGATGCGTGATGCAACTCATCCTTCGCACTTTTAATTTTCTGATCATTAACAGAGTTACAAATAAATGTCGCAAGAAGCAAAAAAATTCAATACCTCAGCTGGTGTACTTCCGCGAGATATCGAAAGGATGCATCGATATAACGAGAAGAAAATCGAAGCACTTCCAGGCTTTACATGGAACAAGATATTCAATCGTCAACAGAGTCAGACGTATTGCGATAATTGTAGTGATGTTATTACAAGTTTAGTGATAGTGAAAAGTGTGAACAGTTAAGCGAACAGGATAATAGTAAGTAAACAACAAACTAGTAATAGTGATAGGGCAATAAACGGTAGAGACAAGTTAAGAAATAAGAATAGGAGCCCACACTGCAAGTCGAATAAAAATGAATCATAGATCGGCTTGCGGAGTGAGGCTAAATAAAGCAAATAGGTAGGATAGAATAGGATAAAATATAAATATATAAACTATAATAAAATTATAATAGATGAGGTATGAGCAATGTTAATTCAACAATACAAATAGGAGAAGAAGCTTATACGCATACAAAATGAAAGTAAAAATGTCGAATTGGCGGTTATGGCTATAGCCCACAAAAAATTAATGAAAATTGAGAACGACCCAATTGTAGACGGATTAACTTTGGGACAAAAACATCATATCCCTATTTTGGATACAATTTACGACATAGAGACTAAGGAAACGAAGCTAATCATAAAGAAAACGATCAAAACTTTTGCGGAGCTGGAAATGCTTATACAACTGTACAAAATGCTCAGCTCAGCTACCGGGAATGTGGGTCGGGTTCCATGTAAAAAAGGGGGTCTAGCGATCGGCGGTGTTACAGTAAGAGAATGTTGCACGCGGTTATCTGCCAGGCCGGTAACAACCTGAACAGAAGCTAAAAAGAAAATTGGAGAGAAAAGCGACTTAGACGATCAACCAACGAGGCATTCCTGAAACAAGTAAAAGCCGCTAGTGAGACGGCCTCATTGGCGAACGAGGATGATCCATTTGGGGAGGAAGCAGGAAAGCAAACACGGTAAGTTTAGGTGAAATTCATGACGTTATAATTGGCATAACTTTTCGAGTTGGAGATATAATTATATGTTGACATCGTCGAGGAAACAAAACTGGATACCGAAGATATTACAATACACCAGCAAAAAATATATATCAAATTAAAGAAGGAGGAAGACCGACAGAGTACCAACGAAATTCTCAAGGAATGGGGAAACAAATTCACGGCTAAATGGCAAACACACGGCTCAATTCATACATGATATGTCACCAAAACAATTTCTTTTTTATGTGCCCTAGACTCTAGTGTCGTTAGGGCTTCCAGAGACTCATATTGGTACTCGGATTCTTAGCTGAGAAGTCAATGACTCCTATGATGTTCGTGGAGAACCTGCTGGTAGATATCTTTCCTACACCATCACAATAAAACTCATGTTCTATTTCGTCAGATTAGAGATTATTCGCGATAGGATGAAGGATTGATATTTAGCCCTATAATTTCCTTGGTTTTTACGTTAAGTGATATATTTTTTGTATTTTTAACAATATAGGAAATTTCTAACTTTTAAGCTCGACGGACCAAATGTTTAGACGGTGCTAGCCGGCCGCATAGCCGTAAGGGTGCGATCATGGATGATAGTATGTGCTCGAATTTGAAATTAGATGGTGTGGATCCTATTATCCATGGATTAAATGCTTTGAACTTGACTAGTGGATTACAGTTAGCTAAACGCGAAGGTTACACTGCAAGTAGTGTCGGAAATCGGCCGCCGCAACGGCGGCGGTCTGTGGATAATTCCACAAGTTCAAATATCACATATATTGATCATACGACATTAACGTCTAATGATATCTGGAACTTATCACTCGCACCTGGTAACCATCTTTCTTGTCCGGCAATTAACTCTAATGAAGTATATGCCTATTACGTAAATGTGATCATCAACCCTGAAGATTCCTTTGCATTTGTCATGAGCTATGATTCTATGATAGTTGAGATATTACGGGATTGTTTAAACTCAATCCATGAATTAAACCGAGATCTATTACATGCATCCATCATGTCGTTAGGGCTTCCAGAGACTCATATTGGTACTCGGATTCTTAGCTGAGAAGTCAATGACTCCTATGATGTTCGTGGAGAACCTGCTGGTAGATATCTTTCCTACACCATCACAATAAAACTCATGTTCTATTTCGTCAGATTAGAGTTTATTCGCGATAGGATTGACATCTAGCCCTATAATTTCCTTGGTTTTTACGTTAAGTGATATATTTTTTGTATTTTTAACAATATAGGAAATTTCTAACTTTTAAGCTCGACGGACCAAATGTTTAGACGGTGCTAGCGGGCCGCATAGCCGTAAGGGTGCGATCATGGATGATAGTATGTGCTCGAATTTGAAATTAGATGGTGTGGATCCAATTACCCATGGATTAAATGCTTTGAACTTGACTAGTGGATCACAGTTAGCTAAACGCGAAGGTTACACTGCAAGTAGTGTCGGAAATCGGCCGCCGCAACGGCGGCGGTCTGTGGATAATTCCACAAGTTCAAATATCACATATATTGATCATACGACATTAACGTCTAATGATATCTGGAACTTATCACTCGCACCTGGTAACCATCTTTCTTGTCCGGCAATTAACTCTAATGAAGTATATGCCTATTACGTAAATGTGATCATCAACCCTGAAGATTCCTTTGCATTTGTCATGAACTATGATTCTATGATAGTTGAGATATTACGGGATTGTTTAAACTCAATCCATGAATTAAACCGAGATCTATTACATGCATCCATCATTATAGATGGGGATAGGTCTACAGAAAATATTTTACAAAAATCTTATACTTTTACTTTAATATATGGTCTAGAAAAATTAGTGATAGACCGTAGAAGCGCTGGCAATCAGCGCGCAAACCTTTTAAAATATTTTGCTATATATGACCCTAATCGGCTAATAATAGATATATTTCTTGCATCTGCACATTCTCATTTGGTTCTAACGTGTCCATGTCATCCTAATGCCGTAATATCGCGTTCTTTTAACGTTATATATAAGATGGGAGTCTTTGAACCTTCCTGTAAAATATGTTTGATCAACATAATTGTTATGTATTGGTATGGCGCCGCATTGGCCCTCCCGCAGATATTTCATTCTAACGCCAGAGACATCTCACCTGCAGATATCGCTCGGCACCCTGAAAATATATGTTATTCATTTCTGTATACTCATTTACGTGAAAAAGAAAAAATAAAAATTGATGTGGATGCTGGACATGAATTCCAACCATTTGACCACAGCTACTCCACTAAAATTGTAACTCTCTTACTCCTGCAAAATCCATTATATGTGCTTCGTCATACACGTCCAGACAAAAGATCATCATCAGCACGCAGACTTGTGCTATGCGTACAACGTACTTATGATACCTATTCAGATGTTGTCATGTCTGTTAATGATATATATGTGCGATGTCTAAGCGTGCTTGCGCGTTTAGGACTTAGAAGTTTCCTGCTACAAATACATGATGCCTATAATAATACGGATTTAGTTATATCTCCGTCAGTGGCCATTCAGATGACCAACGTTTTAATATATTTATCGCGATCTGTTACCACTTCGTGTAATCTTTCATTTTCAAAGAAGATAAACGTGTTATGCCTGTATATATCAGGCACCCCGGTGCCTATACCTCTTGAAGTATCTGCCGCTATACGAGTTGAAGCGGGTCGTGTAATGCTGGAATGTATAAAACCATATATACATATATATCAAGATCTTTTATGTGGATCCTTTTTACCTTGAGAACTCATCACAAACATCACAGAGACTTTAATTTGAAAATGTCCTTGCAGCAGTTTCTTCAAATGGCAAAAGTTACCAATTAGGCATCCAACAGAAAGGAGCGCATTTTGAGCAATATTTTTGCGTTGGGGTATACCATCTTCCGACTTTATACTGCCGTTTTTCTAGTTTTTTCCTAAAATTAACTGACGGACAAAAACCTCGCCCTTAACTCCTGAACTGAGCTACAGCAAACACATTTAGGTATTCAAGAGTGTGCAAAAACTTAAACTTTAACTGAGTAATAATTCAATATGCCCCCCCTTCCCCCAACAAACATGTTTTATCAGGACAGCGATTCGCCCAAGGAGTCAGGACTACCCTGGTGTTCTGATGAGGAGAAGAGTGAAACATTTTACAAATTATGTAGTGATTACGTGCGACGTGCGTCTAACGAACCATACGGTGAAAATAAACAATGTCGTTTAATCTAAGCAATCTATCAGCATTTTCATCGAACGATCAGTTCTATATAAATTATTTATTAGATGAATTAAAAAAAAATCCTGCGCGTGTTAGTGAAATTTCAGAACATATTAGAGATGGTATAAATAGTGCAAATAGACGGTTAGAAATTCAGACGAATTACATTCACGCCTTAGAAGAAAATTAAAATCGTTTACGCGGTTCTAATAATCGTCCTCTTGGCGATCGCACAGGGTTGCGATATCGAGGATCTAGTGCGCCCGCAGAGAGACATGAACTTGAAGGAGATGGAACAAGAGAGATCGAATTGTCTTTATTTATGGTGAACGACTTAGCAACGGTGCTATGGTTATCGTTCAGCGAGAACGTGTCAGAGACAAGTTCGTGGAGTGTTTTGTTAAAACAGTTAAGAGAGACAGATTCCTCCACGACATTATTGTCATTGGAAAATGTCGGGGCACTTGTGGATGCCATGCGCAAACACTACGATCAATATTTAAAAGAAAATCCAACGGTGAAAAAATTGAACAAGGGTGCTGTGAAGAGTGCCGGCCAGAAGCGCAAGGTGAACGATGGTGCCGGTACTTCACGCAACTTGCAGAAAAGACAGAAGACGGTATCATCAGCCACGGTGGAGCATTTATCGGATGGTCGGATCACAGCCATTCCTCCCAGCCCCACGTACACGTGGTGCATGACTGCCGATTCGGCAATTCCTACTGCCGGTGCACCGCCCTCCATGGAGTCCCTGTTAAACCCCGCAATTTTCGGAGACGTCTCTGCTCAGAATTGCGTACCTGCGACGCCAAAAATATTGCAGAGTACTTATTCATGGAAAGACACCGGAATGCAGGGTTTTACAGCCCCATGCTCAGGTGGAGTTTTATATGTAAAGTTGACGCTTTACGATCACCAGAAAGCGATTCAAGTGTCGAAAGATCAAATCTGGAAACATCGTGTGTCGGAACAGACTTTTTGTCTGAAGAATTCCCACACTCAAGTAATTCAAGCGTTGAACGTGATTCAAGACCACGTTGGTCAAGTGGTAAAGGATCATCCGGATTGCACATTTATAAACACGCCTACGAAATCCAACAATTTTTATGGAATTGTCTTTATTTATGGCGAACGACTTAGCAACGGTGCTATGGTTATCGTTCAGCGAGAACGTGTCAGAGACAAGTTCGTGGAGTGTTTTGTTAAAACAGTTAAGAGAGACAGATTCCTCCACGACATTATTGTCATTGGAAAATGTCGGGGCACTTGTGGATGCCATGCGCAAACACTACGATCAATATTTAAAAGAAAATCCAACGGTGAAAAAATTGAACAAGGGTGCTGTGAAGAGTGCCGGCCAGAAGCGCAAGGTGAACGATGGTGCCGGTACTTCACGCAACTTGCAGAAAAGACAGAAGACGGTATCATCAGCCACGGTGGAGCATTTATCGGATGGTCGGATCACAGCCATTCCTCCCAGCCCCACGTACACGTGGTGCATGACTGCCGATTCGGCAATTCCTACTGCCGGTGCACCCCCCTCCATGGAGTCCCTGTTAAACCCCGCAATTTTCGGAGACGTCTCTGCTCAGAATTGCGTACCTGCGACGCCAAAAATATTGCAGAGTACTTATTCATGGAAAGACACCGGAATGCAGGGTTTTACAGCCCCATGCTCAGGTGGAGTTTTATATGTAAAGTTGACGCTTTACGATCACCAGAAAGCGATTCAAGTGTCGAAAGATCAAATCTGGAAACATCGTGTGTCGGAACAGACTTTTTGTCTGAAGAATTCCCACACTCAAGTAATTCAAGCGTTGAACGTGATTCAAGACCACGTTGGTCAAGTGGTAAAGGATCATCCGGATTGCACATTTATAAACACGCCTACGAAATCCAACAATTTTTATGGAAGGTATTAATTGTTCCGCCCGAAGATTGTCTGCGCTGCCCCTTATTCCACGAAAACATCAGTCCGTTTATAGATGAAAATGATGTGAAGTGCGTATAAGAGAAAAATTCTATACATGACAATTGACGAACTATATGAAAAATATAAAGATAGCACTTGCCTATTCAACGCAATCCACGGCAACGTTTCGATAGAGTACTATGACCGTGAGACAAGTTTAAAAATTTTAAATCGTTTTCTTTTATACCAGTTCGGCGAAGAGGAGGAAGTGCATAAATTTTTGGCACTGGTTTACGATTGGCTAAATGTGACTACCACTATATCATTAAAACTGTATATTTAATATTGTTTTTGCCACGCGCAACCTTTGATCTGGGTGCTTGCCCAATAGCTCTGCTATTTTCATTATCACCTCTAATACACCTTGACGATAATATGCAATCTCATGCGCACAATAAAAACTATTGATATCATGCACACCCATCATGCATGTACCACCGGGCCGACCGAGGCGAAGCCTCAATGGTAAAAGGCCTTAATGCATTTGGGTCATCTGGCGCGACGTAATATTGTTACCGGTAACGTAAAAGAATTACTGTTTCAAAATCGAATTGAAGACGCAGATCTGAGTATAATAAACGATTTACCGACAATAATATGGATTATATTCCACGAGAACGTGTCGTCGAAAAGTTCGTGGAGTGTTTTACTAAAAGCATTAAAAGAGACAGACTCCTCCACGACATACTTATCCTTCAAGAATGTCGAAGAACTTGTGTCTGGCATGAACAAACATTGGCCAACGTATTTAGACGAACGCGTAGATGAACCGACTGCTGTGAAGAGTGTAGTGTCCAAGCGCAATCTGCCAAGTGGATCCAGCGCTTTGAAGAAACCGGGAAAAAAATCCAAGCTGGGACAATCGCCTACGGAGGAGCTTTTGTGTGTTGGAGCGACCACTCCACCGCCACGCAACCACACATTCACTTGGTCCATGACTGCAGGTACTCCAACAGCTATTCGCCTCATTCGTTGGATTGCCTCTTAAACGACGAGGCTTTCGAAGACGCTTCTGCAGTGAACTTAGCCGACAAGACGCCAAAAATGTCGCAGAATATTTGTTCTTGGCGAGACGGGGAGCAGCGGGCTTTTACAGCCCCCTGCGTCAGTGGGTCTTTATTTGTGAAATTAACGCTATACGATCATACGAAGGTGATATCGGTGGCGAAGGATCAAATATGGAGACATTGTGTTTCGGAGACGACTTTTTTTTAAGAATTCCAACAGGGAGGTGACCAGAGCGTTGTACGCAATACAGCAATTTGCAAATCAACAGGTAAAAGTCACTATAATTACTTATAAAAAAATTTTAATTTTATTTTGTTGTAGGTGAAGTCACACCCCGACGTCACTTATTCATCAAGCCAGAGTCGATCGAGCAATTTCTATGGGAGATTTTAATAGTACCTCCTGAAGATTATATTTCAATGTCCGCTATTTCAAGAAAGGGTATCGGCATTTATAGATGACAACGACGACAATTATAAACGAGCAATAAGCGCATATTAGGTTGTATTCCAGGAGGAGGAAACAAAGACACTAATCCCTAGTGTACAGCGGGTCAGGAAGAGGCGAGGAGGAGTGCAGGTACGCAATAGGCGTATGATTCCGGCACTCACTTCAATACATGACACTCTTCGATCGAGTCCATATTACAACGCAAACGTCTTTTGGTAGTGGTTTCACGCACCAAGCGTGATTTTTTTTTTATCCCTGTGTGTTGTGTTCGTTTGCCTAGGCATGTGACGATAGTTGTTGTTTTTCTTACAATTTTAAATGTTTCGTATAATTGAGACGAAGCAACAGAGTGCGGCAAATAATATTGCGCCGACCGCATCTGAAAGCTAAAAAAACTAATACATAAAAAGAATAACAATTACTGCACAAGCTATGAGAGCAGAGCATTTAATTAAGGCCGCTAAGCGTGCGTGCGCGGTGGGCTAGAAAACAGTGTGAAAGATTCGAATTTTAAATTTAGAATGCATGACGAAGTACTCTTCATTGCAAACTGAGTCGGGACGAAAGCGCCTCGGCGGTTATAACTCCCGAATCGAGCTCCAAGAAACGAGAGCACACAATTTTATTGAAGCGGACGTCAGAGTTTAGCAAAAAAAAAACAGGTTTTTATAATATAAAGATGTGCATAAAGCAGATTGACTTCGTAGTTTTGAGCGAATTAATATTACGCATACATATTAAAATTAAAAATGACTGATTCAGCCCAAATAGCATTAATTAAAAGCTTTTAAAGCTCATTGCATAGAGCTTAAGAGCTTTTTGAATAGAGAAATGAATTATTATTCAATGTCATTCGATTTTCATCATATCAAAACGAGTCGGAAGTTGTGTGTGTGTAAAAAATAGTTAACGCCTTTCTCCATAAAAAAAATTACCCCGGTATTTACATGTGTAGCTATTTCGCAGACATTTTTTAAAGTGTGTGTACGACAGGAATAATAAAAGTAATTTTTATTCTCGTTGAAATCCAGTAGAATTGAGCTTTTGAAGCTCTTTACATATAGAACTTGCACGAGCTTCTTTTATCATAGACAAAATCGTTCTCACCTTCAAGTCATTTCGGAAAAACATCGGGCAGAAAACATATTAAAAATCAATAAAAGTGCGCGTAGCCCCACCCCTTCTTTCACGAACAACTTACCAAATTATCACTTACCGAGAGAGATTTGCGAAATTCTGTTTGTTGCATTTAAACACAAATAAATATATTTTATAGAAGTACAGTGAACGTCTTTAAAATGTGTCTTCTTTTTCTTGTAGTTGTGAGATGTTTTAAGTGTGCTGTGTGTGTAATATGTTGACGACGTATTTCGATAGATATACGCGATCGTAGTTGAACTTTTTACTTTTTTTTTTTACTGCTTTTAATCAGCTTAAAAAAATCTTTTCAATTCTTTTTCATATATATATACTTTTCCTTTTGCTCCTTTTATAGTTTTCAATTAAATATGTATGGGGGGCATGTGTGTGAGTTTGGCGTTGTTTCATTTTTCAAAAATTGAAAATATTTCATAATAATTTGCTACATTTAAATATTGTAAATCGGATCGTTTCACATCATGATTTGTGTGTGTGTATGTATGAATGTCATATTATTTGGAGTAAATGTTCATAAAATATATTATGCATTATTATATAATTATATTCAATAATAGTTAATTACTAATTAGTTAAAATTTAATCATTTTCAATCAGTTTCCTATTCGTATGTATGTATTCTTAACTTATGCACACGCGTGTGTGTTTAGATTTATGTAAACGTGTGGAAATCTATTTGTTGTTTGCCTTTTTTTGTCAATCTTTTCCCTCTGTTTCTTTTAATTGTGTTTCATTGCGACATGATTCGCTATTTTTCATGGCAACATGATTCGCTACCTCGCCACGACATTTCATAGTACATATTGTAGATGCAGGTTAAAATCTATACACTATATAACTAAATATTAAGCAAAAAAATATTTCATTTCATATAAATTTCATAATTATTCAAATGTGATTTTAAAAATCTTTCGTTCTCGTCGTAATTTCATCTCTTAATTCTACTTCCGATAAAGAAATTTCATAATTCCAAGGAAATGGTTTTTTTCCTGTTTAACTTCATCGTTTCTTGAATAAATATATTTGGAACAACCAACTTTGCATATATGTATTTACAATTAATTTTTAAAAGCACAATGCGCAGACATTTGGGACAACGCACGCTTGTGTGAGAGTTACACGGGAGATGGGGGTTGGGAAACAAGAGAGAAAAAATTGACAAACAACAAATGGCGCGCGTATGTGTCGCAGAAAATTTTTTAACCCAAAAACATAATCTTATTTCTAACCTTTTTTGTTGATTCCGCTGTGTGTGTGTGTGTGGTGCAAGTAATAATATGATGAACCGCTGCTCCGAACGCTGCTGCTGCTTGTTTTTTTCATATCGTTGGAACCGGAACGCTTCACTGTTGAACTGCTGTCGTTTGTGGTGCATACTGATAGTATGTTGTTTGAGGATATTGACCATATGGTCCAGCTGTAAAGAAATGATTGTAAAGAAAAATAAATACCGGTGAATTTGGCAGTAATGTTGTAGGTGGAAATTTTTCGTTAACGCTTTGCATGAGCTCACCGCTCGCTCCTCGCATTTTTACAATATTCCAGAGGACCCATACAGAGCGTTTCAAATTTTTTGAGAGTCCATGACAGGAGCTTCTTAAACAGCTCAGAATATTTAAACATTTTTCGCTACACCTCATCGTTCGCTACGCTCACACCTCGCCTTTTTACAATATTCCAGAGAAGCGTACGGCACAAAGCATTTCAAACTCTGAAACTGGGCGCGGGCGAGGTGCGAGCGAATAAAATTTTGTTTTTAAGAATTTCGAATCATTTGATCGACAGTTGGAAATTTAGACATTTAGTTTATATTTAAAATATTTAATCACCATAAGAATAAATAAAAATTTGTACTCACGCATGATATTCGGCACGCCATCAATCATATACGCTGCTGCGGCAAGTGGTGGTGTTGCAACGACCGTTGCACTTGGCGGCTGACCCGCCTGAGCATAGGCAGCTTGCGCCGCCACAAAACCGTCCATTTGCGGTTGTGGCGATCCATTATTTGGTTGCGGTGCCGCCGTCACAACCACACCCCCACCATTGGCAACACTATTCGCTGCCGCCGTATAAATATCGTCACAATAGACGGCACCTTGTTGCTGCTGTTGTTGCTGGGCTCCATCGATGCCCGGTGAATTGCTCTGCAGCGAAACGCTTCCATTCGTACCATCATCACCGCCATTTACAACAGACTGTTCACAATTATTATTAGGGACACCGGCACCGTTTACCGCGCCATTACCGCCGCCGCGCCCATTATTACGATCCGCGTTCGCATCGCCGCCGTGACGTTGATCCTTCACATAATAGTTGTTCATATAGTCGGGATTGCGTTTCTTGTAGCCGCCATTACCGCCCATATTGGCGCCGGGCGGTCCTCCGAATCGTGTCTGAACACCGTAGCCGCCGTTGTAGAAACTGTTTGGTCCGCACGGTCGCATAAACGAACCACCGGCGTTGTTTTGGCGATACTGTTGATTCGGTGGCATGTGCATATAACCGTTATTCGGCTGGAACATCCCTCCCGGGCAGTTCATGTAGCGGTTCATCATATTTGGCGGGCCGCCGCCTCCTTGGCCGTTCATGTTGTGCTGATCGCGACGTCCTTGGCTGTAGTGGGGACGGGGTGGCTTCTCACCATTTAAGTCATCGCCGGCGGCTTCGCCGTTTTTGTTGTGCCATGTATTTCCGCCGCCAGTGTGATGATTGCTTTTCCATAGACGCGGGCCACCATTAATTCCGTTGGCCGGGCCTCCGCCGGGCGCGCCATCTTTACCTGGCGCCGTCCACGGCATCTTGGGGTAGATGGGCTTCTTGACCATCATATCGCCGCCGCCATTCATGGCCTGGCGACCATCCTGCGACTGTTGCTGATGATGAGGAATGTAGCCGCCGCTTTGCGGTCCGCCGTAGTTGGGCGTCGGTCGTCCCATCCAACGTTTCGTGTTCATGCTCATTGTATTGCGACCGCCCTTGCCGCCCGACACCATTCGCGACAGCTCGACAAGATTCGCCGGTGGCGTTTGTCCCGCCTCTTCCAGCACGGAGATCAGTTCGCGTGCCTGCCGGGCATTGCTGTGCGTAAAGAACGTGTACGAAGTGCCGAGCTGTTCGCAGCGACCCGTACGACCAATTCGATGAATGTAGTCCTCCGACGAGTTGGGGTAATCGTAGTTGATCACGTACTTGACATCCTCCACGTCTAGGCCGCGCGCCGCCACATCCGTGGCCACCAAAATAGACGATTTGCCCGTACGGAAGTCCTGCAGCACGTAATCACGTTCGGCTTGCGACTTATCGCCGTGGATTGAAGTGGCCGTGTGCCCCTTGCGCACAATGCACTGCAAAATGTCGTCCACCTTCTTCTTCGTCTCGACGAAAATTATGATTTTGTTTTGGCAATCGGACGCGAGCTCCTGTAGCAGATTGAGAATCTTTGCCTCTTTCTCCTCCTCCTGGCAGATGTCGATGATCTGACGAATATTGTGATTGGCCGCGAGGCTCAACGAGCCAACGTTGATCTTGATATAGTCACACAAAAAGTCCTCGGCAAGTGTTTGCACCTCCTTGGGCCACGTCGCGCTCCACATAAGCACCTGACGATCCGGCCGGATTTGTTCGATGATTTTCCGTATTTGTGGCTCAAAGCCCATGTCCAGCATGCGATCGGCCTCGTCGAGCACAAGGTACGTGCAACGACGCAAGTTAGTGATGCCCTTCTCGAGAAAATCGATGAGACGGCCGGGCGTGGCGATGATAATTTCCACGCCACTGGTCAGATCGCGTGCCTGTCCCATTTTCGACGAGCCGCCAAAGATGCACGTGTGTCGCACCTGCGGCTGTGATTTAATGCCAAAGTCTCGGGTCACGGCTTGGATTTGTTGGGCCAGTTCGCGCGTAGGCGCCAGGACAAGGACGATGGGTCCGTCGCCGCGTGCAATACGCTTCTGATGCGTGATGTGCACCATGGCGGGTAGAATGTAGGCCAGAGTTTTACCCGAGCCGGTCTGTGCGATGCCGACAAGATCGCGACCCGATAGGGCAATTGGCCAGCCCTGCGACTGAATCGCTGTCGGCTTGAGGAAGCCCTGCTTCTTCATTTCCGTCACCACGTACTCGGGGAAACTGATCTCGTCAAAGCATTGGGTGGGACACGGCACCGAGTTGCCGACCACGGTGATTTGCATGCTTGCGCGCAATTCGTTAATGTCCTGATCGGTCAGGGCCATGGCTGACGCGGGCGGTGCGTAGAAGCTCTTCTTGAATGGCTGCAAATTCTCCCAGACGGGCTTGACGAGCAACTGGCCCGGATTTTTGGCCTTGTCACTTTGCAATTTGGCGCGATCCTCCTTGGACATGTACTCCTTGTGTGCGTTAGGGTTGTAGCCACCCTGACTGCCGCCCATATGCGGGGCACCGCCTCCGTAGCCGTTCTGATAGAAGCCCTTGCTCTTGTTCGGTCCCATGAGGAAAACTCCTGCGGCGCCCATGGCATTCAGCTCGCCGATATTGCGCATCATATAGTTGCCACCGGACGCTCCCATGCCACCATTATATCCGCCTCCAATTTTCTGGCCATTGTTCTTAGGTCTACCGCCCGCTCCCATCATAAAAACGCCACTTACCGGGTTCAATTCGCGCGCCTGGCCGCCATTGTTGTAGTAGCCGCCGTTGGGGCGACCACCGCCTCCGCCATTTCGCATCATTGGATTGCCTCCTTTTGGGGCGCCACCATTCACACCGCCACCATAACCTCCAACGCCGTTTCTACCGCCTCCGCCATTACGCGGCGAATCGACAAAGCCGCCGCTACCATTACCAGTTGTCTGACCGTTTGCAAACGGTACCGGTCCGGAAAACACTCCTGCTCCCGCCCCACCACTACCACTTCCGGCTGAGTTGCCGGCACCTACGGATCCATCGGCGCCTGTGTTGCCGCCGCCTCCATTGCGACCATAGGATGGATCAAAACGCGAACTGCAAGACACAAAACGCAAATAAAAACAAGCAAAAACAAAAACAAATTAGCTCACTCAATCACAAGTTGTCATCACAGGTAATTATCGTAGAAATGCAAAAAACTTGTTTGAAAATAAAAATTGCACAAGACGGCCGCCATCTTGGATCAACTTCGGCGACCCCCCACAAAATAACGAGTTCGTACACTTTCGGAACGCGACCACGACCAACATTCGTCGCCGAAACGAAAACATTCCAATCGGATCGAATCGGCTCGGGGCACACAAGATGGCGTCCGTATGGTGCAATTTTCATTTTTATGTGCAATGGGATGGCCTGATTTTTACACAACATGTGAGTGCATGGGTGCTCCATCATCGGCGCCCCCATTGCACATTGCGCGAACGATTCGATTACGAATACTTACAATGAGTTGAAACTGTGCGGATACATCTTCCTTCGAACTGTTCTTGTTGCACTTTCACTAAAATTCAACGACACGATACAGATTCTAGCACGCACACAGTGAGAATGAATATTGTCTAGTCACACGACGAGAACTTTTTCGAGTCGGGGTACAGTTAACGCGAGCCTAGCGGAAATTTTTCGCGTCGAATATTTTGTTTCGTACGTACAAATAGCGAAAATAACGGACTGACGTCGACGACGATTGGGATTCTTCTCGGGAAAATCACGCGTCCAACTCGATGGCCTCCTTCCTTGCCTTGATGACAAACGAACGCAAGCAAATTGATTTTTCCGGTAAAATAGATGAGACACGCGTGTACAGCTTACGGGATGCTAATTGGGCGATTTTTTTCAAGTATTTCTACAGTTTTTGTCCAACTTCTTAAACTTTTGTTCCGCAAGAAATTACACGACACGCTCACCGAACGACGACCGTCTCGATTCAATTCTCGCCACCGACTGGACTTTTAGACGCCGTCCGAATTGTTTCGAAATGCAATCGAATACGATAGATGTATACGGCCGACAACGAGTGCAAGCGAGACGGCAAGCAATCTTTCCGCGAGATTGGAACTACTTTGAACGAATAATGGTATGTTGGTAGCACTGCGGCAATGTGCTTATTTTACAATATTTGTTTGGATGCGTAAATCAAGGATTAATCATGCAATCTGTTTGTGGAAAAATGAAATGCGGACAAATCTTTTGTGTTTGCGTGCTATGGGACAGCCGGGATAGCGAGATTTTGTCAGTGTTTTGAGTTTGAAGCTCTTGGCTAACAAGAAGGGACCTGAGAAGAGGACGGTGCTAGGAACGGCCATGAGGAAAATTTTTGTTTAGGTATTACAACACATTGAACGCATTCAACGCGTCTAATCCGTTTCAAGCATTAAGGTCCATCTAGATTAGTCGCCAAATGGCTGCGCGTCCAAAAACTGGCATCACGAACAGCCATTTGGCTGCTACTTAGCATCTACACTAGCAGCCAAATGGAGACAGAAAATGACAAAAATAACGAAAATTTCATTTTGGTTATGTTTTAAATTTAATTATCAAAATCGGACTCTGCGCGTTTGTACTATTACACGGTCATTCAAGAATTATTCAATTTCACACAATAGAAGGAACAAAAGTTGCAAAGTTGTCACTTTGAATTTGACAAGCGGTTGGTTGAGTTGCCATATTGAATATCAAAACTGGACGCACACCCAAATGGCGATCAGTTTTGATGCATTGACAACAGCCATTTGGCTGCATGTGACGCCATTTGGCGACTAATCTAGATGGACCTTTAGATAGGAGCAAACGGATGCGCTCAATGCCAAATTTGGTGTCGACAATTGAGTTTCATCACTGCCGTCTATATATTAAGGCCGTTATGTAGAAAAATCGCCTACTGGGATTTGCACTGCTTTGTTGTTCGTTTTAATTACGTCATATGCTTCTTGTTGTTGTTTGTTCGTGTAAATCCAAAATCTAGTAGGCAAACTATGACGGCATGGCACAGCTGAGTTGCGGCCTTGATGTATCTAGATGGCGTTGGTTTCATGGTTTGACTAAGTGCACTCACGCACGAGAGAGTGTTCCCGAATTTAGCAAGGAGGTTTTAGCGTGACTGCTCAAAAAGAAACGCAAAATAATACGTTACACTGCAAACGGGTTAGACGCATATAATGCTGCCTTTCAATGTATCTCTCGCCTTCTCGGACGAATGCGTTCAATTATGTATTCATATTGAAATGACATGGCCTCCTCCTTGGATTAATCAATTTGACAATTGACGTTTTGCATGCACAACAAAAATGATGCTGTCAAAATTTTCAATTTTCGTACATTAGAAATGTGAATGTAATTTTTATTTCAATTAAAATTTTAAGTCTTTAATAAGACATTTCCAAATTAAAAGTGCTGCTCGCTTTGCGTATCGGTGGTACGTCAATAAAACGCAAGTTAAAGTGTCATTGTCGCGGACCAGATCACGGTGTCTTGTCATATATAAATCAACCACGAGCAAGCCGACGTAAGTTTTTGTGGTTGTCTCACGTCGTATTTCCCGGATTTTTGGGTCCGGATTTAACTAATCGAGAAGGAATTATTGTGTGGAGCTCTTGCAGTCCCTTGAATATAGTTTGTTTGTCACGTTTTGAGTAATATCTGCCACCGCCGTCTTGCAAAACTCTCTCTGTTCAAGATCTGTTTATACAGATCCTCCGCGGGGGATTAAAGAAATTTGTTTTGGTCGACCGGGACGTGCAGTTGCAGAATATTTCCAGCCAGGCGTGTCTTTGATTATTATTTACTTCCGACTGATTTTCTCGGGACGTTGTGCCACGACTGCCATTACGAGAGGACGAGATTCTGCGCGCGATGCACGCAAGGCAAGGATATACCGCACGACACGAGAATGAATCTGGGGGGTGTCACTGTCACCGACGATTGTGTTGAGCAAGAACTGATCGTCGGTTGCCGGTGTGGCTCGCGTGCATGTCCTGTCTGGAGAAAATTTCTAATGGTCAAAAGGAGGTTTTAGTTCTGGTCCCCTTTCGATTGTTTTTTTTTGTTTTCTTTCATCTCAAAGCCACCTCTCTCATCTTTGTTTCAGGTTTCGGCTTCTCACACCTCCTGCATTGAGTGAAGCATGAACGACGTCATTGGCAAGGTAAGCACACACTGGCATGCATTTTATTGTACATTCCACTCTCACCATGCACTCACCCCTCCTTCGTACAGATGGCCATGAATACAGACGGTTTAGACTTGGACTTTTACTACTCCGACACCGATTCGTACTCGAGCGAAATTGCCGAACTCTACAGCTACACTGAATTCAGTGAATTTCAACTAAATGTCCAGGTAAGCTCGCCTGTACACGAAAATCCCCACCAAATATATGATAACATCCCGTTTCCTGCGCGCAGGCCTTCGAGGATCAAATGGAACTGTACAAATTACCGCCGAGCTGGCAAAAAATCGACTGCAACGAAAAACGTAGCGTCATTATGAAATTGCTCGACCAGTTGGACGTTTTAGATCGCGAGATACGTATGCGGGCGGCACGCTGTATCCTTTACATTGCCCAGGGCTGTTGGGTGGAGGTGCAGTCCGATCAGGAGCAACAGCAAAACACCCGACAGAATGTGCTGCTCTTGTACGAATTGAATGTATTTGCGGCATTTGTTGAGCTACTGAATTTGGAGATTGAGTAAGTAGTGCAGTTCGAGTTTTTTTGTATTTGTTGTTTAATGAGTTCCATTTGGTTGCAGAAATTCAACATCCGCGGACAATGCCATGCTTAAAGTGGCCGTTTCGCTTAGCGATTCAATGGACTTGCGTGTGATTCTATCGGTATTGTACATAATCACCGAGACAATTCGTGCCGAGAAGGAGAACGGCACCGACTTCTATATGGAGACTGTTCAGGATTTTACGAATGAACTGAGTAAGTGTGGAAAATCAGCACAAAGATAAAGAAACCATGCTGACCACGTACCGAGCGGTGGGTGGGTCGAGCAGCGCCCTGACTCATCTTCTTTTCTTGATTTGCCCTAACTCCTAGTGGAGCATGGTGCGTTGACGACTACCATGTGCAGTCGTCAAGGTTTCCACGACAACTGAACTCGGAGGGTGGTACGGTTGTCAGCCATATCGCTTCCTAGTCGCTTTTTTGTTTATTATTCTGTGATAAGAAAATTTCTTGGCTTCTTTTTGAATAATAAACATGCGACGAGCCATGCCGAGTATTGGAAACTCGTTACTCTATAAATCTCTATATCACAGTGTGGCGACCGAACGATCACAGCCACAGAGCACGACACGCGCCGCCTGACTATGCTACTCCAATTTGCGATACATCCTGGAACAGCATGTCAGAATGATGCTCTTCACGCATCTTCTTCTCTGTACAGTATTCCCTTGTGGGACATGGTGCGTTCACTCGGCCGTTTATAGGCTACTTTGAGTCAACGTTAAATTGCATATTGAGGAGTGTATATAATGTTGCAAGCACTATATATATGGACCACGCCGAGCTTCGATCTCCGGACCTCTAGATTACTAGCATCGTAGAGTGCGACTCAACCAAGTGAGCCACAGAGCTCACGCATAGCTACCGAATATTTTCTGATGTCTGTCCAGAACCATTTAATTTTTTTAGAGTTAAACTAGGTTGAACAGGTTGATGAACATTTATTAAGTTAATTCTCTTTTGCAAATGTGACAGCAAATGATATGACAGTTGACGGCAGCCTTGCCAGTATCAAATAAAATATGTACCATTACAATTTAACAAATTAGATCGACACTATAATAATATTTATTTCCACACCCACAGACACTCCATACGGCGATGAATTGCTATCGATCAAATTGCTCGGAATGATTACACGCTTTTGCAGCGGCTCGGCACCACATTTTCCCATGAAAAAGGTACTCCTGTTGCTGTGGAAAGTGTCGTTGGTCAGTTTGGGCGGTATCGAGACGTTGCGCAAGCTTAAGAGTAAGTATATGCAACCGTTATGAATTTGAATCGTATATTTCTATGATGGCATATGAACCTTGCTTCTTGTTTGCGCGACTCCAGAGGAATATCGTGAAGCGGCCTCTCTTAGTCCCACCAAAGAAGATACACTGGAAGTGACGAAATTCATGCGTGCCAGCTCGCCGCCCGCAACAGCAGCTGAAATTCTCGTCGACAATACGAACCCGAAACGGAATGCATTCAGACGAGTACGTACGAACGATTTATTGCAAGAGGTAGAGATGCTTTTCACATTTCGATCATTTTCTTTTGTTTTCTTCATTTTTTTTGTTTGGATTTTGAGTTTGGGTATAATTTTTTCGGGGGGGCCGTGTCTTCACTTTCGGCTGTACGGGGAAACAAGACAGCAAGTTCAATTAACGCCGCACGCATGGAGGTTTGTGTGCTGAACGATTCGACTCGTTCCGTTGCAAACGGACCGGCGCCGGCGGGTAGGAACGTGACGATCTCGACAAGCGTGGGATGCTCGACTGCACGGCCGATCAGAGGGTTCATTCGGCTTTCAATCTCATGGACTAGGATGAGTCGTGCTCGTGGAGTTTTAAAATTGATATTTGGTTGCAATGTTGTTGCACGTGGTTTGTTATGTGTGTTGTAGTTGTTTGTGGTTGCGTTGTTGTTGTTATATTGTAGTATGTGTAGGCAGGCTTGGAATTGATTGTTTGATGTTCGTAAGTTGATAATCGACAGACCATAGGCCAGACCATGCTTTAGTAGTTTGGACATACGTATCGCTAGTTGTTGTAGTTAGGATGTGGTGTCTTATTTTGCCGCACCCATCTTGCCTTCGGCCATATTCCGGTTTGGTGGACACAAAGCGGCCGGCGAGCCCATGGACCGGCAACCAAAAAACCATAGACTCGTCTCCTTTATCTTATCACAACACTTTCCCAAAACCATTCCTTTTTCAACCTTGATTTACATTTCATATTATCCAGTCAACGATCAATCATTCCAGACCATCAGTTCAACCACCACATTTGTTTCGTTATTTTTTTCTGTTTTACGTCAATCCGTTCACTTACGTCACATCTCCCCCTCTTTGTGTGTGTCGTAATTACACTCTTGTAATTATTGAACAAACATTTTTTCTAATTGGCTTTAATTTTCTTTTCGAAATCATCATATAATCGTCACCGACAACTCAATTCTGCACATGCTTAGAGCTTGATGAAGCAAAGCTCACTGGACGAGCAAGAACAAATGACCATGGAAATGGAGGCACAATCAGCCGAATCCGAAGAGGATTTAACCGATTACTATCGCCCCTACGACGATCCAACGTTGAATTCGTCGGCACCCGGCCCAGGCGGTATGTAAACATTTCCATTGTCGATTTGCATAATTTATGTCGTTTCTATTTGCAGGCCAGAAATACGATCATCCAATGTACAATAACATGTCCATGTTTCGTAACGTGACACGCTTACCGTGGGCGCCCAAGGTGCGTCAAAAAGACATTGATCAATTTCTCGACATTTCGCGCAGTAAATTCATTGGTTACACACTACCGGACGATCATGATACGCTCGCGGGTTTGCCGCAACCCATACACGAGGGCATTAAGACCTTGAAACGGGTACGAACAGGTCGTCTGTATCTTACAAAGATTTTCTATTGATCATTTTCGAATTTGCTTTTTTTCTGGGGCACGCGCGTGCAGCACAAATACGTGAGTTTGGCCGACATTCAAATTCGCAAAGAGGAGGAGATTGCACGCAATCCAATTTCAACGATGGAAAACGAAATCGAGATGACGCCGGCGGAGATTTTGTATCAGGCAATTTTGCCCAATTTACCGCAATATATGATTGCACTATTGAAAGTGCTGTTGGCCGCCTCGCCCACGTCCAAGTCCAAAACGGAGAGCATCAATATTATGGCAGATGTTTTGCCACGCGATATGCCGTAAGTTTGATGAAGAAGAAAGTTTCTGATTGTTTGTGTGTTTGTTCCTTGAAATTCATTGTCCCTCCACCAGGATGACCGTATCACAATCGACAAAACTCGGCATCGACGTCAATCGCCATAAGGAGATTATCGTGAAGGCTGTGTCGGCAATTTTGCTGTTGTATTTGAAACATTTCAAGATCAATCACATCTATCAGTTTGAATTCATGTCGCAACATTTGGTCTTTGCCAATTGCATTCCGCTCGTGCTGAAGTTCTTCAATCAGAACATTCTCGAATACGTTAGCTTTAAGAATGGGTAAGTGGTGTGTAGTGCCAAGCCATGCACGGTCTTTGATTCGCCTATTGTGTTTTTCAGCATCCCCATCATTGATTTCCCCTCGTGCGTGATTGGCGAACAATCGGATCTAACATCCGAAAGTCTTGTCCTGGACGATTCTTCGCCGTATTCGTGGCGTAATGTGTTCTCCTGTATCAATTTGTTGCGCGTTCTCAACAAACTCATCAAATGGAAACATTCACGTGTCATGATGCTGGTCGTCTTCAAATCCGCGCCAATACTCAAGAAAACCCTCAAGGTGCGTCACGCCATGATGCAATTGTACGTGCTGAAATTGCTCAAGATGCAAACAAAATATTTGGGACGTCAATGGCGCAAGTCCAACATGAAAACGATCAGTGCCATCTATTCAAAAGTACGTCATCGACTTAACGACGATTGGGCCTTTGGCAATGACTTGGAGTCACGTCCGTGGGACTTTCAGGCCGAAGAGTGTACGCTACGTACGTGCGTCGATCGTTTCAACAATCGTCGCTATCCGGAAGCGATGCAAAAGTGTCAGACATCGATAGCCGGCGGCGGTGGTGGGGGAGCTGGGGCAACGACCAATGGAGCAGGAGGAAATTGTAATTCGTCCGGTGGCAATAATGGTGGCGGCACCAATATGCCTGCCGGTGGCGGTGGACCGGGAGGTGTTGGCGGTGGTTTGACGGGTGGCGAAGGGCATGATGCTGATTTTATTGGTAGTCTTGCGTATGCCAATGGACCGAATAGTATGGGAATGATGGGCGATATGTTCTTTAATGCGGCCGCATATGGAATGACGAGTGAATATAGTCCGGGGTATGGCGGCTGGGATCGTAAGATTGAGCTGACCGATGACTTCAAGAGCAACTATGAACTGTGGCTGCAGGAAGAGGTGTTCAATATGCAAACGGATTGGGACTCGTTGTTGTCGGATGTGGATGCCATCTAAACGGATTTCGGCGAATCATATTTTTATACTGTATTTCATCATTAGTTTGTTTTTGTTTCATCCATTAATGTAATATTCACGCCGTTTCCATTCTTTTCCGAGTAGACTTGTCCGGCACAACTTTACACACTATGTCTCTGTTAGCATGCAATAGTTTTCTTTCGTTTCGGACAACTCTGCTCGGCTCTGGACGACCTTAGGAAAGGCGTTTAATTTTATGACATGTATTATGTTCGAATCAAATATTTTCTATATCGTAATTTTGTTTGCAAAATAAATACGCTAAATTATGACGAAAACAACGCAGTGCTGGTGTTTTAATTTCGAAAATTTAAACCATAGTGAGATCTAACTGTGCGGTAAGCAGGCGCGGTGTAGTTAGCCGTGGAAATTCTATTCGCTCTGCCATCGATTCTTCTACTTCCTTACCTCGTTATGTATACTGCTCCGTCAAGCGACGCCACACTTCTACCATCCCCCGACTGTTGTTGGAAGAAGAGAAAATTAGAAAATATTTTTTGGGCGCATCGATATTCTATCAAAAAATCTACGGAAAAAAGCGCGGTATTTATGTTTGAATTTGTTTTTACCTGTTGCTCAACACTTAGTTATATGCCTCTAAGTTTGAAAAATGCTACACACGGTAGTCGTCAACGCACTACACTCTTCAAGGAGTTAGGGCAAAACAAGACAAAGAATATTGATTTCGAACACAAGAAATTGGGGAAACGCCACTGCAAAATTTTAAATATTTGGCGACTGACGACACGATTTTTCCTCTGATAGAAAGCACGATATCTGCAAACGACGAGTTGAATCTTCAAAACATGACAGGATTTCCAGATTTGCTGTGAAATAAGCTCTTTTGAATTTAACAACACAATCAGAATAAAAAAAATGTTTCAACGTTAACGCTTACTAATATACCGCTATTCCAGAAAAATTAAAGTAATAAATCTCTTAAATTTTCAGAAATAACGGGAATTTCGTTCTTTTGGGGTACCTGTGAAAAATGACAATTCAAAACAAATGTGCGAATGTTTCAAATGGTGGTTATAGATTTTGCAAATACAGGGTGGGCCACGAAAGACCTACCATTTTTAAACGCGTATAACTCTTGCAATTGCCAATTGTTTTATTTAATTTTTTTTATATTTGAAATACGCAAGATGTGTTAGTGACATCCTATTTCCAAGATCTTATCTGCTTTTTGTTGAGGTAATGAGATCAGCATCACGCTCAGCAGTGTTATTTATCCCCATAAATGGGTACTCGTTTAACATCTGAGTGAGATCATAGTCCGTCACAAGCCCGTGAGTTCGGAAAACACCATGGCTCAGCTCACGGTGAGATTCGAACTCATGAGCCTGTGCACCGAAGGTGCGCGCACTAACCGCTAGACCAACCAGACTACGGCTTTTAAATATCAACATAAAAAAAGTCGAGCGCAGTTAAATCTGGTGAACGAGGTGACCAAGGGAAATTTGAACTCAGTCGCTCCATCTGGTTGAAACCACAAATTAGGGTGCTCTTCCACCATTGGCAGCAAGAAGTTGTCGATCATTGTTCTGTAAGAAGCCCCGGAAATCGTTTCTGGCGTTTCATCTCCATTTTCGAAGAAATATGGGCCGATAATTATTTAGGCCATAACACCGCACCAAACAATGCATCTTAATGGATGTAACTTATACTATTGTATTGCCCTTGTTGTGTACTCTATGAACTTATTATAAATTTCCAAGAGTTAAATGATAATATGCAAAAAGAAAAAAAAATAGAAAAAGAAAAAAGATTCACATTGGTAGATCTTTTATGTGGCCCACCCTGTAAATAATGCTGCGTTAGTTATTTCTTTTAAAAGACAAATGTTTTAGCCAGCTGGATGGACAAGCAATACGCCAAACAATACGTCCATCTTCACGAACAATAGAATGGTGTTTTAGCAGATGATATGACAAAAACAAACTGAGTACCCTTCGTTCATCTATCTTCCCTGAAGCAACTATAGAAGAGTTTCTTTCTATGTTTCTAGGCAGATCAATATAAGTAAGCGCGACACTCCAATGCGGGGATGTTGCCTGAGATCTGCCTAGAAAACATAGAAAGAAACTCTTCGAGTTGCTTCAATAAAATATAAAAATAAAACAATTTCCATACAAATTTTACAGGAGTAGTTGTTGTATACAGGGTGTCCGGAAACTGCCGCATAAACGCACCGGATTATGATTCCTCAGTTGATTGCCAGCAAAAAAGTTGTACCGAACCTACCCCCTCAGCTTAACCCTTTAGCTACCACAGGCATTTAAAGATTTTTGAAAAAATAATTTTCTTGCACGACTTAAAGCCTAATATCTCCAAAGCTAGACCAGCTAGAATAGTGAATGATTATTACAGCCAACCAATTTACCTGTAAAATAAAGCTAATCACACTAAAATCGGATAAGAGGTTTGGTTTTTACAGAGCTTCAAAGTCAAATTTGCGTGATTTTACACAAAAACAATTTTTTTCCATTTCAATTTTCTCCAACTTTTGTCAAGGTGAGGTGCTTGTACGATTCTTTTAAAAATTGGCGCATAGTCTTACGATCATATCTTTCTTACATCATTTTTATCTAGCTCCATTACTTCTAACAGTTTTTATACGTTAAGTGTAGAAAACTAGGGTTAATTTTAGCTCGAATTCAATACAATTCAATTCACACTGCCCCTAAAGATCTGCAATTGGTAAAATCTATTCAAAGTATGTCGAAATCGAGCCAAAATTAACCCTAGTTTTCTGCACTTAAGGTACTAAAACTGTTAGAAATAATGGAGCTAGAATAAAATGGTGTATGAAAGAAATCATCGTTAGATTATGCGCCAATTTTTAAAAGAATCGTACAAGCACCTTACCTTGGCAGAAGTTGGAGAAAATTAAGATGGAAAAAAAGATTGTTTTTGGGTCAAATCACGCAAATTTGACTTTGAAGCTCTGTAAAAACCAAACCTCTTATCGGATTTTAGTGTGGTTAGTTTTATTTTACAGGTAAATTTGTTGGCTGTATTAATCATTTTATTTCACTATTCTAGCTGGTCTAGCTTCGGAGATATTAGGCTTTAAGTCATGCAAGAAAATGATTTTTTCAAAAATCTTTAAATGCCTGTGGCAGCTAAAGGGTTAAGCTGAGGGGTATGTTCCGTACAACTTTTTTGCTGGAAATCGACTGAGGAATCTTAATCCGGCGCGTTTATGCGGCAGTTTCCGGACACCCTGTATAGCATGTTATTAATATTTTTTGAGGTTGTGCGCTGACAAACTCGACACTTTAAATAAATAAAAAAGTAAAATAATAATTTCATGCAATCTAATTCGTCACGAGTGTGGATACAGTTTAACATTTCAACTCCCACTTTTCGACCAAATACCAAATCCACCATCGTTCGGTGCCAACTTCACACCCCTTCCACGACCAGTTGGTCAAATGTCAAATCGTGTGTCTTGTTCTTGCGCGTTGCATTTCATTTCATGCATTAGTCGTGTATCGCGGCGAAAAAAACGACATCGTTGCCGTGTCGTGTATTGTCTGTGAAAACTTTTTCGTGTCCCTGGTCAAGTACAAAACACACCGTACAATCTCGTCTCGTGTGTGAGGAGCCATGAATTGACCGACAGCTCTAGCGCAACGAAAGGATAGTGCGTGAAAAGTGTGTTTGTGCTGCTGCGTGCGGCTTTTCTTCCACACAACACGTCGCTTCGCTATTATTTCGCCAGACAGGACAGAGGACATCATAAATCTGTATGTACATCGCCGTGTGTTTGTGTGCGTGAAATCGGCCAAATCTTTTTTGCCCTGTTTGCCAATTTATTTGCAATAATTTTGATTTTATATACGCCAGCAGCGGGTCGCGCCGGGGCGAATGGAAGACGACAACAAGACGTCGTCGTGGTTTCACTAGGGGTTTCATCTTTTGCCTGTGCACGATTTCGTCGTCACGTTGTGTCATTGTTGTTGCCGCCGCCGCCGCCGTTGAAATGAAAACTTTGGCTCCCGGTCGCCGTCAGTGACTCGTTGATTTTTCTTTCCACCCGGGCCATTTCGGTGGTTTGTGTTGTGTTTTCCGCTGTCATAGGAGTGCGCGCGGGGCAGCTGCCTGCTCGCCTAATAACCCGAAACCGAGTGTTGTGCATTGTCTGTGTCGTACACGTACGGCGATTTATATGGAACAAAAGTTCTCGAGTGAGTGCTACTCTGGGGACTGTTGCCCTAAATCTTAATCTCCGCCAAGTTTGTGAATATTTTTCTCTATTGTGAGTGCGAGGTTTTGTGCCCGGCGCATTCGACACTCGCCATACGTCGTGTCCAGAGAATAGAATTGCGCCGGCCGCCAATTTGGCCTGGTATGCGCGTGTGACTACCGCATTTGGTGACACAACTTTTGTGTCGTGTGCTGATTTTGTGTAAATTGCATTGGAGTGTGCAGATCTAACGGTGTCATAGGAAAAAAGAGGCTCGGTCCGTGTAAAATTCGACAATTCGTTTGTGCCGTTTCGGTTGGTTGTTGAGGTTAGTATTGGACGCCATGACAGCAAAAATTGACCTGCTTGTCGTCGGTCGTCGTCGACGACGACGAAGTAACGATTAAATTTGACAACAACGACCACGGCGAAAATTCGATCCGATCCGGTGAAATTCGTTGGATTTGTTTTGTGTGCATTATCATGCCCCCTTCCATCCGCCTCCGGCAGGAGGATTTTTGTCGGTCGCTGTAATTTTAAATCGAAAATCTCAACATAGTTTTCGAAAAATTTTATGCAAACACGTGGTGACAGCCAGGGCCACCTGAGCGACCATTCGACCACTCGCACACCACGCGGCGAATTTCGCCTGCAAATCGTCGTATATTTACCAGGCAGTGTGTACATGCCTTTGGAGTGGATGACAGGAGTGGTGTTTGACATTACAGTAGGATTGTAGGCAGGCGACCCTGTTTCGCCACTCTGAATGCGCAAAACTTCTCAAATTGTGAAAGAATTTCACGGTCCTGTTGGTGCTTTGCAGCCGCCCGGTGAGTTGTTATATTTCGTGACATTTCCATACCCGGTTCGGGGGTCGCGAATGCATCACAAGAGTGCAAATGATTGCAATTTCGCATGATGGGAGGAGGAGACGACGACGTGCTGCAGATAATATGTATTGTGTCGGTGGGCGCCTGTTTGTTTCTTTTTTTCCCCGAAGACGTTTGAACGAGCCCGAAATCGAACGAACGCTCTCGCGCAAACTCATTGTTTTGTGTTTGTAAATTTTGCTTAATCGGCTAAATTCAATTACACTACAGAACGTAAATAGCTCCTGCACGGGGGCGGGTAGGGGGCGGTCACCGGTCGGTCGCACAATAACCCAAACGCTCACACTGCCCAGATTGTTTTTGTTTGGTTGGCTGGCTGCTTGGCCGGACGAGTAGCTGGTTGGTTGTTGCAAATAATGTTGCGCGCATTCGCCAATGGCTTTGTGTTTTTTCGAGAGAAACAATTTCACAAATTTGTGCAATTTTTTTCCATTATAGATTTGTCTACACCGCCACGGTTCGTCGTTTTATGTTTGTTGTGCCGCTTGTGCGAAACCACCCTCTAAAATAGCGCGCGAAAAGGAAAAGTCAAAAAATTCGACGAACCTCCACTGGCTCGTCCTGTTGTGCAAAAAATGGAAACGGATTGCGCCAACAATCGGCGCCAAGTTGATACTGAACAAGCCGTCGAGGCTATGGACACCCAGGATTGTAAGTAGACGTCGCTTGTAATCAAACCGCCACTGTCACTTTCATCCCTTCTTTCCAGGTGATGCCCCAATAAATCATTTTGTCGAGATGGACGAGAATTTCGCCGCCATGGACACAAATATGCAAATCATAAACAGCAACGTTGAGACGGCTCCCGCCACAAGTACCACCACGACCAATACCACCGTCACAGCAATGGACGTGCAGCCAGCCTGCGATCCGGCCGAGGAGGAGACTCGCTCCGAGGCCACCTTCCAGTTTGTCGTTGAGAATTTCTCCAAATTGAAAGAGTCCGTGTTGTCGCCGCCGTGCTATGTGCGCAATTTGCCGTGGAAAATCATGGTGATGCCGCGCAGCGAACGCAGTCAGCCTGACTCACGCTCGTTGGGCTTCTTCCTCCAATGTAACGGCGAGAGTGAGTCATCGAGCTGGTCGTGCAATGCCATTGCCGATCTGCGCTTGCGATCGTTCCTTCCGAACCAAGAGCCGTTCTCGCGCAAAATCAAACATTTGTTCTATAGCAAGGAGAACGATTGGGGTTTCTCCTATTTCTTGCCGTGGAATGAGATTCTCGATCCGGAAAAGGGTTACGTACAGAACGACACAATTGTGCTAGAGGTGCATGTAACGGCCGAGGCGCCACACGGCGTGTTCTGGGACTCAAAGAAGCACACCGGCTATGTGGGCTTGAAAAATCAAGGCGCCACGTGCTACATGAATTCCTTGTTGCAGACGCTCTTCTTCACGAATCAGCTACGCAAATCGGTGTACAAGATGCCAACCGAGGCGGATGACAGCAGCAAATCGGTATGTACTTTTTAGTATAGTCAAAATATCCCAAATCATGACTCCAAATCGGAAAAAATGATTAAGGCTAATTTTTGCTATTTTGGAGTCAGTAGGGTCCCTGGAGCTAAGAAAAGTTTGATCGGAGGGGACCTAAAAGGACACCATTTACTCCTTGAAATTTGAAATGCTAAAATGAACTATTCCTCGATTTGTCCCGTGCGTCATTCCTGTGAACATTTCTAACCATTGTGTGTACACATTTGTTTTCAGGTTGCCCTTGCCTTGCAGCGTGTCTTTCACGATCTGCAATTTACCAACAAACCGGTCGGCACGAAGAAGCTGACCAAAAGCTTTGGCTGGGAAGCGCTCGACTCGTTCATGCAGCACGACGTTCAGGAGTTTTTGCGCGTGCTTCTCGACAAGCTCGAGAGCAAAATGAAGGGCACATGTGTTGAGGGCACTGTTCCAAGTCTGTTCGAAGGCAAAATGTCTTCGTATATTAAATGCAAAAATGTCGATTACGCCAGTCGTCGCAAAGAGACTTTCTACGATATTCAGCTGAATATCAAGGGCAAGAAAAACAGTAAGTCATCCCACTCTGTCGTATCGCTCTCATGCATGTGCTAATTTCTTTTCTCTCTACCCTCTCTCTCGCAGTTTACGAATCCTTCAAAGACTACGTTGCACCCGAAACTCTGGACGGTGACAATAAATACGATGCAGGCGAATTTGGACTTCAAGAGGCCGAAAAGGGTGTCATCTTCCTCTCATTTCCGCCCGTCTTGCATCTGCACTTGATGCGTTTCCAATACGATCCCATCACAGACAATTCGGTAAAATTTAACGATCGTTTCGACTTCTACGAAGAGATCAGCCTCGATCCGTATTTGGCCGAAATGGAATCGACACCTGCCGACTATAAACTTCATGCCGTACTCGTACATTCGGGCGACAATCATGGCGGTCACTATGTTGTCTACATCAATCCGTCCGGTGACGGAAAATGGTGTAAGTTTGACGATGATGTCGTTTCGCGTTGCTCTAAATCCGAAGCAATCGATCAAAATTACGGCGGTATGGACGACGAAATGAGTCTAAACACGAAACACTGCAGCAATGCTTATATGTTGGTGTACATACGTAAATCGGCAATGCCGTCCGTTTTGCAACCGATAACCGAAGAGGACATACCCACAGAGCTGACGGAACGGCTCGAGGAAGAGAAACGAATGGAACTGGTGCGTCGTCGTGAACGTTCCGAATCCAATACGTACGTCATAATACAGGTATTACTCGAAGAGTATTTGGAAGGACATCAGTGCACGGACTTGTTCGATATGGATAAGGTGCACTATCGTATATTTAAAATGAAAAAGACACAACTCATGTCGGATCTCATAGCGACGTTTGTCGAAACGTTTAAGGTGCCTCAGAATCGTATGCGTATTTGGCCGCTGATATTGCGCCATCAGATTACGCGACCCGTCTTTTTCGACTTCAACGAAGAGATGAATCGACAAATGATGAATGTCGTTGAGCTGCACAGTCCGTGGACAATCTTCTTGGAATTGTGCCCGGCCGATTCGCCGTACACGTTCACGCCGTTCGACAAGAAACGTGACGTGCTCACATTCTTTAAATATTACGATCCGGTAGAGAAACGTCTCAACTATGTCGGCTTCGGACAGTATCAGTTGCAAATGAAATTGGCTGACCTGGTTGTGCACATTAACGAACGACTTGGCTTTCCCGCGGACTCGGAATTGACCGTTTACGAAGAGATTCAACCGAATACGGTGGAGAAATTGACAGTGTTGACGGATACGTTGGAGAAAGTATTGAAAACGACACGCGACGATGTGCAGGGCAATATTTTGATTTTTGAAAAGAAGCTGCTGGACGAACGTCTTGAGCTGCCCACGTGCGCTGAGTATTTTCGCGATTTGTTGTGTCGCATGGACGTTACGTTTTTGGATAAGATGAATCCGAATGATACGGGGTACGTACAAATCAGTATTTTATTTAGTAGCGTTGTATAAATGTCGTCTATTCGCAGATTCACATTGGAATTGTCACAACGCAATACATACGATCAAATGGCCCATGCCGTAGGACAGAAGATCAATACTGATCCATACGAAATTCAATTCTTCAAATCACAGGGGTAAGTTTACGCGTACCGCCTAATAATATACAATTTCACTATTCTTATCAATTTCGTTTGTCTCCTATTCTCTAGATTCAAAGATTTGCCAGGCAGCTCGTTGCGCTGCTCATCCGATGGCAATCTTAAGGAAATTTTGACTTATAACAAGCCAAAAGCCATTAAAAAGATCTACTATCAAAGATTAAATATGAATATAAACGAATTAGAGAATAAAAAGTTATTTAAGTGCCTCTGGGTAAGTTTTTCGTGTAGACTTTCTTGAATTGGACGCACTCTCATTCATTTTTTGTTTCGTTCGCAGCTCTCGTCAAATTTGAAAGATGAGAAAGAATTAGTATTGTATCCAAATAAGAATGGCACGGTTAAAACGTTGCTAGATGAAGCGGCCAAACAAATTGAATTCAACGAAGATAGTACAAGAAAATTGCGACTTGTCGAGGTGGCAAGTCACAAGATCTATTCAATATTGCGCGACGAGACTCCGCTTGAACGTAAGTTGTCTTTCTCTCAAATTCTGTGACAATTGTTTCATATGCTTCTCACGGATCTATTTTTGTTTTTCTAACAGATCTTCAAAACGTTAGTGATAGTAGCTTGACAAATCATTCAGGTCAGAAATTCTATCGTATCGAAGAGATAACACGTGACGAGCTATTTATGAACGACGACGAAGGACTCATACCGATATCGCATTTCTGCAAAGAAATTTACAACTCATTCGGCGTCCCGTTCTTTATGAAAGCAAAACATGGCGAATTGTATACAGCATTAAAGGAACGTATACAGAAAAGACTCAGTGTACCGGATAAGGAGTGGGAGAAAGTAAGTGTACAGTGTTTTTGTGTTGGGTGATCCGCCGGCAGGTTTATTTTCTTCAACTTTAAATATAACGCAATAAAAAGGAGCTTGGATGGCGAAATGTTTACTTTCATTGGGAAAAACTGTCGCTCATGCTGCATAACATCAGAATTTTAGGCGTTCATGACCTCTGGGAGGAGTTCCAAGACATCATCAAAGAGAGGAGGTCGTGGGGTACAAAGCCCGACCAAATACAGGAGCATCTTATTAGTTTGTACCGCTTAGAAGATTTTATCGGAAATTCGGGAAAGGGGATTAGTCCGTGAGCGGAACAAATCATTATCACGCCCGAAAAGGCTAATGAACGCACAATCAGTAGACGAAGACTAGATTGCTTGGACTACCGAGAGCTCGATAAGAGCAACCAGTAGGCGAGGACGCCCACCTCAAACTAGAGGACGCGCTCGCGACAATTGGGAGGTCAACAATAAAGGCGGCCAAGGTTGAACGTCAGACTCTCGTGCCAAAAAGATTTGTTTTTTTTTTTTTTTTTTTACGTT
The DNA here is from genome assembly GCA_949715475.1 of Microchrysa polita. Taxonomy (NCBI): domain Eukaryota; kingdom Metazoa; phylum Arthropoda; class Insecta; order Diptera; family Stratiomyidae; genus Microchrysa; species Microchrysa polita. Next base: position 319,444 of record OX454422.1, on the reverse strand, counting down.
AGAAAAAATAACCTGTCGATGAATCACCCAATTTAATTTTCTATTGAGACGACAATTTGAATTTTACCTATTTTTCTCTCAGTACAAATTTGCATTCATTGCAATGGCTCGAGTGGAATATAAGAATGATGCCAATGCAACTATTGATTTGGCTGATTACAAGCCACACAATACTGCGCGTAAGTATTTTTTTTTTACTGTTGTCAGTAGCGTACAATGTCGCGAAGTATACTATTGATGTATTCCGTTTTCTTTTCACACATTTTACAGATACCAACATTCCACTTCCGTATCTTGGGCTGGAGCATATAAATAAATCGCAAAAGCGTTCACGCTACACGTACATGGAGAAAGCTATTAAGATTTACAATTAACATGATCAATACACATATAATACGTAAAGATGAGAAGAAAAAAATGCCTCTCTCCCTCCTACAAGCCCCCTCGGTTCCTATCCCATCCTCCATGTCCTTGTCCTAAAACTATATATATATATATAAAAAAAAACTAATTATTAAAATAATATTTAAACAAATTGAAAACAGCTCTTAAACAGAATAACAACCAGCAAAAATTTCAAAAGAAAGTGAAAGTGAAGTAGAAAGAAAAATGCTGATTGTGAAAGAAATCAATGCATGCATGCACATACATTCATATATAATTTAAACGGAGAGCAATAGGGGACAAATATATATTGAGAAGAAACGAAAAACAATTAAATATGTATGTATATGGAGAAGGGATAAAGTCCTTTTGAATTTAATCGTATAATAGTAACGATCCTATTTTGATTTTCAACGATTAGGCAATGTAGTAGTATGTAATTCGAATTGTGTGTGTGCTCTCCCTTCTCTACAAAACCAAAATGTTAAAAAAAAAAAAATTAGTCAACAAATCTATAGTTTTTAATATAACTATACAGCACGTTGCAAATGAAATGAAATGAAAAGATAGCAAAATTCAGGTTTTTGTCTCAATATTTGTTATTTGTTTGTATTATCTTAATTTATATTTAGTGACACAGCGTATACCATCTTCATCTCCGCATGCCTGTACTTCGCCCCTTTCTTTCTTTTTTTCTTACTTTTCCCCGTTTTCATTTCATGTCCTTGGACTACGCTGGTCGTATTTAATGTAGGTGATATGTTTCTTTTTGTTGGGTACAGTACATGAGAGAACATTAAAATTTAACAGTTGAATGTCCTATATAGAACAACTCCTGTAAAATTCGTTTGAAAGTTGGGACATTTCCGTTCTGTACAGAACTCAATAAAATTTACCTAATACGGTTTGTGTATTCTAAAATGTTTTTTTTCTCCGTCGTTTTCACAATAAATAACGTTTTTATTTTATTATATATTATATATAGAAATATATAAATATCGCTAACGTTTAAGAAAAGTCGCATATATACAATAAAAATTAAAACTCGAAAGATGAATGATATGAGTTGAATGAAAAGAAAACAAAATCATAATAGTACGAGAAAGAGCGAGAGTAAAACTAATATGATAATAAAAAAAACAATGCAATTTTTGCTATCCTAGCTTGGCTATCTTTTAATTTTGATCTGTTTCTCATTTGTATATAAATTAACTACACTGTATATGTACATAAAAAAAAACTTAATGCAAAAGAGAATGTAAAAGAAAACTTTAAAAATGAATATTAAACTGAGCTCATATAGACAGGATTCTGCATTTTTTCTTCAATCTGTGTGTGAATGTAAGTGTTGAATTGATTTTTTAGGATATAGTCGTTCGGTCACCATTTGATTACGAAGAATAGGGACTCTGTGAGTCGTTCAAGAAGACAAGATGGTTTCAATGCCCCGCTGCACCCACTGATCTTACCCCTATATCACTGTGGGAAAACCCTATCGCAGCAGCTATGTTTCTGTCCCTCAACCTCACGGACACAAACATTGACGAACCATAACTCGTACCCACATAGATGCACAGCGGTTTCACACCTTTCTGCACCGTTAGAAGAAGAAGGATGCTAATTGCCTCTGTGAATGCATCTGCAATCGATGTTTTCATCTATTGCAAACACTATTTTGTCCTTACTTGATATAACTCCTCATCAATAAGCTCTGGTTTGAGTCCAATCGTGCAAATCGCTTAAGGTACGTTGTGCTAGACGCGGCTGCACGACTGCGACTCGCTCATTCCATATCAAAACTCGTTTCTCTCTCATTTAAAAAACGAGTTTTTATATGTAATGAGCGAGTCGCACGACTGCCGCGTCTAGCACAACGTACCTTTGGTCTGCATGTTGTCGACGGCTAGTAATGTTTCAGTTTGGATCTACAAGTGATTTCGAGAGTCAGGTTAGTATTTTCCGGGAACGAGTTCGGATTACATAATCTGCATTGTAGTGAATCGTAGTGATTGGAACGCCTATTCTATTAGCGTTCGTGTGAACTAGTTGCGCAGATTTGGTTTGTCCTGAAGCCGTTCCTGCATGAAGTAAGCTTGCATCCTCCCTTAGCCGATGCTTGTCTTCACTTAAGGTTGAGGCAAGGTTGAGGCAAGGCCGAGATTGCGGCAGATATGTATTTTGTCAAAATTCGCTAGGGTATTGTGGTGCCCCATGCAGCATTTTCTGGTCTGTTTTTAGTTTATTTCGATACCATATAATACCCGTTAGCATCAACACCATGAAATAGTGAAAAATTGTCCTTTCAGAACGGGGAACCGGGTAATTTTTGGTTGATCTTAGAAATATGTATGCAAATTTTGCTGGTCGGTCGCTTTTATCTGGGATAGCTCAAGTCATAGAATTAAAAAACAATATTCTGGACTCCCTGCAGGATAAAACGATAGACAAACCGAACTCCTAGAGACATTAGTGCCCGTCGTCTGGTTAGTCTTATCGTATAGACAAAACGCACACCATGATTTTTTCTAGCTTGTATACAGGGTGTCCGAAAACTTCCGCATAAACGCATCGGATTGTGATTCCTCATGTGATTTCCAGCAAAAAAAATATACGGAACATACCCCCAATTCTTAACCCTTTAGCTGCCGCAGCCATTTGAAAATTTTTGCAAAAATCATTTTCTCGCACGACTTAAACCTCAATATCTCTAAAGCTAAATTAGCGAAATAAGATGGTTACTACAGCCAACAAATTTAACTAAAAAATAAAACTAACCACACTAAAATCGGATAAGAGGTTTGATTTTTACAAAGCTTCAAACTCAAATTTGTGTGATTTGACCCAAAAACAAAATATTTTTCCATCTCAATTTTCTCCAACTTCTGCCAAACTGAGGTGCTTGTACGATTTTTTTTAAATTGGCGCATAGTCTTACGATCACATCTTTCTTACATCATTTTATTCTAGCTCTATTATTTCTAACAGTTTTTATACGTTAAGTCTAGAAAACTAGGGTTAATTTTAGCTCGAAATCAATACAATTCAATTCAGACTGCCTCTAAAGATCTGCGATTTGGTAAAATCTATTCAAATTATGTCGAAATCGAGCCAAAATTAATCCTAGTTTTCTGCACTTAAGGTATATTTGTTGGATGTAATAATCATCTTGTTTCATTATTCTAGCTGGTCTAGCTTTGGATATATTGACCTTTAAGTCGTGCAAGAAAATTATTTTTTCAAAAATATTCAAATGGCTGTGGCAGCTAAAGGACTAAGAAGTAGGGGTATGTTCCAAGCAAAATATGGCGTAACTATACAAATAAACAAATCTTCAATTCAATAGAATGTACAAGCTTTCCGGAAATGGTGTGCATCGTGCCTACACGATAATACGTCGACTGGTTACGACGGGTACTCAATGGTTGAATTCACATTGTAAGACGAAACCGGACGAGTAAACTTGCAAGACAAGAACCATCGTTCTTACAATGTGAAATGCACAATGCTTGTCTGCTGGCCACTACAAAAGCTCTCGCCGTCCGTTAATTAGCACAAACAAACGAACGGCGAGAGCTTTTGTAGTGGCCAGCAGACAAGCATTGTGCATTTCACATTGTAAGAACGATGGTTCTTGTCTTGCAAGTTTACCCGTCCGGTTTTGTGTTACAATGTGAATTCACCCAATAAGATGTACGAGCAATTGGCCCGAGATGTACGAGTTATCGGCCATTAGACATTAAACCCTGAAATTGTGGAAATTTGTCTGATTTTATTTGTCGTAAAGTAAAATGAATTTCATATACAAAAAAAAATTAAATGAATCAAATAAATTTACACGCGTTTACTATTGCAGGTCTCATTTCACCTATCCTGTAGTAGCTTAAAAACGAAGGTGAGTGACTCCGGCCGAGACATTCCGTTATAAGGTTATTCAATTTTTGGATTGGTCTAAATAAACGCGTTCCAGTTATCCAGTTTGAATAAACAGACTGAACGGCAAATCTACATACATTTTTCGATTTATAATTTCTGATTATTTCTCAACAACAGTAAACATACAGAACGTACAGAGGGCTGCGTATGAATACATCCGCTATTCGTTCTTTGAATCGGATTTCACTTCCTACGAAGCTTTTTAAAAGCTTCGGGTAATCGTCCCTTAAATCGAGAGTTACATCCTTCGAAGTCTTGTAGTCGAGTTTTATACCATGAAATTTCTTGAAAACTTCCGAAATTGGTCCGAAACCTTCCGTATTTTGTCCTTTGAATCCAAACTTTTGAAAGCTTCGTCCGTTGAATAGGCATTTACGAAATGTTTATTGTCTAGGATGTACAAGATACAGTCGAGTTTCAAACCATATTTAAAGTGGTCGAAATAGCAAAGAGGACATTCAGCTTCGGGTATTCGTCCTTTGAATAGGTATTTACGAAATGTTTGTTGTCTAAGATGTACAGGATACAGTCGAGTTTCAAACCATATTTAAAGGGGTCGAAATAGCAAAGAGGACATTCAGGACGGCCGTACGAACGGAGACAGCTACGACTCTGAATGTTTTTTTGGTCTTGGGTCGTATGTCGTATCTTTGTCAATGGCTGTAACTTTCGAATTAAAATATTGGAGAACAAATTTTTTTTACGAATATTTGCTAGGATTAGGAGATTGCAATTTTTGTGGAAAAAATTATATACAATTTTCTGGATAAAATATGAGAAGAGGAGAGACTTTAAAATGGGGGAAGCCTGTCGCAAGAAAAGTCCACTATACTGGTGTGATGTTTGATTTTTTATACCGATTTTTAAAGATCCATCATGACTTCCGTCATGTTTGTTTAAAATTAAAGGTTTTTCTTTCTTTCAGATCGGTAATACACCTTTGCATTTATTTTGTTTAAAATGGATAGACATTATTCAAAAGAATTCATTTGGTCGAATTTATCGATGTGTGAGAAATCGGCGAAAGAACTTTACGACAAGTCCTTGTGTCTTCTGTTCAATTCAGTGGCGTATTTAGAAAATTCTCAAGGATAGGGTGGGGGAGGGAGCATTGAGTACACTGTACTGAGAATGGTTCTGCTTCTGGATAATCAAATGTAGATCCAGTATGTAGTAACTATAGGGATGACAAAAACCTGACAGTTATACCGAAAACCGCCGGTACTTTTATAACGGACAACCGGGTTATTTTCGTTTCGTTTTCGTCGATGTTTTTTTTGTCTTCCGGTTTTTAATTTTTTTTTATTCTACCAGAACATCAATAACCTTACAACATCTTAAAAATTTTTTTATTGCAAATTGTAACCTTTGTCTCCTAGAAAATTGCAGATTGACTAAACAAAATCAATCCGTTGCTTCTTTTAGGGGCCGCCCATTGAAGTCGTGTCAGGCGTTAAACCTATGCAGAGGGTTTCCTTCTCATATCGTCTTCCATTTGATCATATGTAATGTCCACATATACATATATCGGTTCACGATTTGTTTCTGTTTTATAAACTTGCCAATTTCAATGCCGATTCGAAATTGCGGGTTTTAATTAAAACTGAAGAGGAAACTTGATGGGCTTTTTATAAGAATAACATTGCTTAAAGCCATAAAATAATTAACACTTTCGAAACAAGCGTGAATGCAAATATGAAATATCACAGAGTTGTGTCAATATTGGAAAGTAGCACCATTATAAGGACGCCAACCTCGAATGTCCAATAATATGGATTGCCTTAGACTAAGGTGACCAGACTTTAGAAGACCCAATGCTGTACACATACCTACAGAATTCCGTTTTCAGGCATATCCTCAACCATAGAACCCCTCCCTCCCTTTCACGCCGATTAGAAGAATAATATCTCATGAGGGAAATATGTGGTGAACCTTGGCAAGGCAAGGTTTGGTTGATACTAGACAGGGAGCCCTAAATGTACTCCTAAGTGGCGTAGATATGGGGGAATCAAGGAGATTGATCCCCGCAGGCTACACTTATTTTTGTTTACACTAAATTATATAGATTTAGTTCTTTGCTATCAATTGGATACATTTCGTAAAAATATCTACAAAATGCCACCTACAGGAGGAATTAGTCCTTCTTACGGTATTTTCAATTGCATAATTGTTACTGCCTTGGCTATAGTCGAATAGAATTTCGACAATTTGGCGTTCGTGAGAAGTGCGATTGCCACAAGAACAAATCAGCTGAAATTTACTAAGAAAATTTGGCATTTTAGCTAAAATCAGTATTGTGGGATATCTAGTGATGCAATACGTTTCTAATTGAGCGGCATTACAACACACGCAGGACTAACTTGCATGAACAATACTGCATCATGCTACCCGATTTTTCTCGAATAAAATCACAACCGCTCATACGCCGTACCATCTTTCGGTAATACTTCACTTTAACAGGGAAGAGTACTCGAAATAAGATTATACACATAAAATGGTGGTTTTCCCGGCACAATTTCTATGTAGCTATGAAGCGGATTCTGAGGAGAACGGTGATCATTAGATATTTTCCAGGATGAGATGACCGGGGAATCGAAAAATAAATACATACAATGGCCGAGAAAAAATATTGGAACCGTTCTCGGATTGTAGCTTATGGCATTTCCCAGTGTTTGCGACATATTCCACGACAGTGTATACATTTGCATTGAGAAAATCGCAACGGAATAAATTTCACTCTCGAGGTCTATCCATCCCTTTATGGACGATTTTCGATTAGAAAACTCATAATTGCGATTTGGGCAGCCGCGTAACTTCCGAACGCGAATAGGTAGGACGGTGTGATTTGCAGCAAATGTAAGCGCCAATTAGCTCTAAAAATGTGCAGAATTTCAGAAATATCGAGAAGGGTTCCCCAGATACCAAGAATGAACGATTGTCAAACTTAAAATTGCGATCATCTTGCTAAATATCGATTGTACAGGGTACAAGAGTCAAACTTTATACCTTAAAAGTAAGCAAGATTGTTCATAGGCCTCACCGAGAAGCTTATTATGTAGTGGATTGTGAGGCATGGCGAATGCTGTACATTCCCCAATGCTGTAGGACAGGTCAAAATGCTGTACTGTACAGCAAAATGCTGTACGTCTGGTCAGCTTACCTTAGACCCCTCCAGGACAAAATTCTAGTTGCGCCACTGCCTAGTAGTAACGGCAATACTGGATAATATTACCAACTATTACTATAGACTGGTCAACGTGTTCTGTAATCCGAAGATTTTAGTCCCCTTTAGGACAAGATGTTGGTTGCGCCACGATGAGCTGTGAAATGTGTACCGAAACGTAAACAAATCCATAATGCTGAAAGGCAGGCGGAAGGATCGGCTGTAAATTTGTGAGGTATAATGAAACACATCTTGATTTTTTGTCTTCATATCATTGTTTTCTTTTCACTGTTTTTGTTTTTTTTGTTTTTAATGTATTGAATGATTTCTTCTTTTTTTATTATAATAATATATAATAATAAGTACTTACTAAATATATATGTATATATATTTATATACTTTTCTTGTTTTTATTCATACATTTATACTCTATTAGAATTCATTTCGTGTATTTATCTCTTATAGTTTTTTCCTTTCTCTTCCCATTTACATTATGTTTTTTTTTTTTATAATCGTTTTGTTTTTGTTCATTATCAAGTTGCAGTTTTCTTGAATGAATTTTAATTTTTTTTTTAAACAATGGGACAGTTTTTTGTTGTTGTTATTTCGATTGAATGTTTTCTATTCTCTTTTTGTTTTCAAATTGTATATATATATAAATATATATAATTCGCGTTGGCCTTTTTGAAAATTATATATATTTTGTATTTGTGTTCGTTCTTTTGCTTTTAGTACAATTATGCTTATTTGGTTTCATGTTTGTGTTTTTGTGCCTGTTTCTTATTTTCTTCTTCTCTCTTTCTAGCTGTCCTCAATCTGTTTTTTTTTTTACTTTATCTTATGATAGACTTATGCGCGACATAGATACAATAATACGCTCTTGGACTTTTTACATTTGTGTATATTATTACCCAAAATAAATGTATGGAGAGCTACGATCATGCTGAAATGTTTTACAGAATATCTTGAGTATGGCATAAAACAGAAATATGCATAACATTGGAGCAGGATCGGAGCATTTATATTTCTTTGGGCATAATGGAATCCGTTGGTCACGTTTATGTGTTCTTTTCCAATTCATTTCTAACTTTTTGTAAGTAGGAATCGACATAAATATACCTTTGTTTTTGCTAAAATTTTTGAATAAATATTTTCAATTTTCCCAATTTAATAAATAACAAAAAAATTGAATTTTTTACTTTATACATATATTTTTTATATAAATTGACAATTCTTTCCAAAATGAGACAATGTTATTCGAGTTGTGTTTCGGTCATGGATATTTTGAACAAAAAGGTGATTTTAAATGGATTAAATTCGCTTTTAAAGCATTTTTTCTGAATATTTGAGATTGATTCACTGATTAAAATTATATTTCAGATATGAGTTATTTAAATTAATTACATTGATTTCGTGGCGAACCAGTTGAGTTTGACTTTTCATAGTTTCATGCGGAACATATAAATTGAAAAATAAAGGACACATTTGCTAAGTTTATTTGATTTTGTTTCTTTTTTTAGACAAAAATGTGTGCGAAAGTTTATGCTTTTATGTGCGTATATGTAGGTGTAGTTGTCGTCGATTCGTTTCGCTATTTTTTTTTTCATATAAAAGCACACACATAATCGCCAGTTAATTTTAATGTAAAGCTGAGTTTTTTGAAAAAAAGAGGGATGAAAATAAAATTCCAAACTTGTGTACACATACATAAACATTATTTAAATCACAATATTCATACAATCACTCGCACACATTCATAATCATTTTATTAGCTTGATTAAAATGATTGGTATGTAAAATAAACTTAATTAAAAGTTAAAGGAATTTATTTTGGATCTTTACTTTACTTTTTACTTTCTTTCCATGTTTGGTTTTCATATCGACGTGTCCGAGTTTTAAATTTTAATTTTTAATTACGAGTCTGTATATTTTCATAGCTATGAAACTAGTTTGATTCCAGGGGCGCACAAAAGCACAGGTTTACAATTATTATTATGGCAATTTACTTCTTCCTCTATTAAGTAATTTTTGCATTACATCTGGAACGTGAACAAAATACGGAATATGTACCTATTCGAATTGTTCCACTTTTCACTCAGCTCATCATTGTATCAATTTTACGATGAGCTGGAAGCTGAAAGTATCGAAAATCGTGATGCTTCAGCGATTGCAATGTGCGGGGCTTGTACATTGTACAACGAAACGAATGAACGGCAATCGCAATCTGAAGAAGGTGATGAATGCACAACGAGTTGGCGGAGCGAGATTGCGTAGACGACCGAGAGCTCGCTGGGAGTACTCAGTAAGTGAGGACGCATCTTCCAAAACTGGAGGACAAGGTCCCGTCAACGCGACAATTGGAGGTCAACAATTGGACGTCGTGATGATGGCTCAATTTTTATAGTTTACGAATCAACGGATAGTGAAGCAGCATATTTATCTATTTTTCCCTCAACCGGACAAATATACATAAACTTGCTGTACTTTTTTCTATCGCAATCAAAAGTAATATATAATTTGTTGAAAGCACTTTTTTCTGTGTGCTGTGTAGGCCTTGTTTTGCTCGGATTTTTTAGTGCTACCGTCAACCATATTAAGTGTCAAAAAGTGCGTTCCTCTATGTGCGTCCCTGGCGTGTGTCGCTTTAGATTTTTTGTGTAAAATATGTGGATCATGCACATCAGCTAAGTCCGGGTTCAAAGTTTATCAGGGTATTAATGCTACCGTCAACCATATTAAGTGTCAAAAAGTGCGTTCCTCTATGTGCGTCCCTGGCGTGTGTCGCTTTAGATTTTTTGTGTAAAATATGTGGATCATGCACATCAGCTAAGTCCGGGTTCAAAGTTTATCAGGGTATTATTGCAGGTTCATTCAGAGAGCTTTTAAATAGCCTATAATAATGTTAATTTAAAATATGCAGTATAATTTATTTTAGTCTCAAAAATGCACACTAAGGCTGCTTGGTTAGCATCTTTTGCGAATTGCAAATGGCGTTTTGCTTGTAATTACGTTTAAGTTTAAAAGCTTCTAGAAGCTCTACCGCAATTTCAAGCAGTTTAAGCAATTCGCCAAATCGCGAAAGATTCCTCCCGCAACCCAAGAGCGTATTGTAAATTTATACTCTCATTTAGACTAGGCTACGCTCTTAGTATATGCAAATGGCCTTGCAGTTTCATCTCATGGTATGTGGAATGGGACATGGTTTTGTTTTTGTTTATGCATGATTTCATATAAATCCCATTGCAGAGCTTGGGAAAAGCGCTACTATGCAGTTTTCAGATAATTTCTCATGTCATGACATTTATAGATATTGTAGATATCTCATAAGAGGATCGCACTATGTCACAGAGAGCTTTTATACAGCTTTTAAGACAAAAATCGTTCTGTTATGCATACATTCAAGCTTTGATCATTTGAATGTCAAGGAAAGCTCACCCATGTTTCATTATTATCTTTTTGTTTCGTTACAATTCATTTTTCTTTATTTTTTTTATGTTCAATAACTTCCTTTTACACTGCATATATGACTCCAGTTGAGTGTGGGAACGCTTATATTTTTGGTTCATTTATGTTGAATGTTATACATAGTAGAGTTTTGTTTTTGTTTGTGAGAAAGTTCTTTGTTTTCTTTTTCTTTCTATTTCTGTGGTATTTCTGTTTTGTTGTTTTCGTTGACGTGTATTTAAGTAAATATGTATTTATTTATTTTTTTTGTGATTATTCTACATGCTTATTTTATTTAATAGAATTGTGAATATAAAATATTGATTATTTATATACGCTGATTTATTCATAATATTGTGTATACTTGAATTTTGTGGATGGAAGGAGTTAAATTAAATGAAAAGGATGGGAGGGACGGGGGAGTCGAGCAGCATTCCGGGACGCGTATGAAAAGCAATTTGGTTTTAAATTGGCCGGGAAGGTGTACGGATCTTTATCGTCATACACTCTCTCACAAGATGAGATGAGTATGAAATCCAATGAGACGAGAATGCATTCATTTTGGTTTTATAAGGGAAGAGGAAAAAATATAGTTAGAGAATGACTTGGGAAGGAGTTATTAAGAATAGAATATGTATATTTATTCTGGTTTCCTTACTACCTACCCATAATCGCTTAATTATGGTAATTATTGCACATTTTAAATCAATTTTAAGGATATGAACAAAAACTTAAAAACAAATAAGAAAAAAAAATGATTTGCTTAATACTTTGCTAAACCGATCGATTTAAAGGTAAATTGTTGTTGTTTGTTTTTGTTGATTTATTTTTTATTTCGTATAAAAAAAAATCGCATACAGTCAAACCTCCCTAAGTTGACCAGTCTGTATCATGTAGCAACTCTTTATATTGACCATTTTTTCCGTCCTTGTACCTTCATCCTTCAATATTATACGTTAAACGAGTTTCCGTAAGTTGATCACGGCCTTCTTATGGAGGTTCTACTGCAGTTCCAGAAAATTGTATAAATGGTTTTTTATATATAAATACAAAAAGAAGACAAAAACGTCATAAAATCATAAATTATCAAAAAAAAACCTAAAAAAATACCAACAAATTCGCTATACACTCTGTTATTAATTGGCTAGTCTAGTCATACAAAACAAAACAAGAATATTGAATTTAATCAAACTAAACACCCTATATATTGTAGTGCCATGAACATATATATATTTATGATAATATTCCCATTTTACTTACTTGTATACGTGTATTTTTGTTGTAAGGGGGGTCTGTTTTCTACGTTGTATATTTATGCACTCGCGCTTGGCTTTTAAAAAGCCCGCAATGTGCAATCGGAATAATTAAGTTAATCTGTGTGGTACTAATTTAATATTTATTTGATTTTATGTATAATATAATCAACACACTATATTATCCATTATCTAATTATTATTGTGGAATTGCTCGGCTTTTTATAGTCTTAGCGCATTGAAGATTTCCGGCTACTGGGTTGTCTGACTTTAAGCTTCTTTCTTTTCTCTCTCGTTGTCTTCCTTTTATAGTCGCACTTATTTTCTAATAGGCTGTTGTCTATTATGTTTTTTTTATCAGTTATTAGACTATTTGAAGCAATTTTAAATAACAAAAAAAAAATTCAAACGTGAAGATTTAATTTTACACCTTATACCCAAAAATATATTTTTTTGTTTCGCCGAAATTATGTAACGCCTTAAACAAGTATCCAGCCATGGGCGTAGTCAGGATTTCGGTCAGAGGGGAGAAAAGGGGGAAGCACAAGTTTTTTTAAGACCAAGATTCAAATCAAATTGAATAGAATTGACACCGGAAAATCGTTTTATCATTCCTAATGATGTATGTACTTGCGGTGAATTAATTAATTCTCTAACATGTATTTGTCAATAAGGTGATAAATTGTTTCATTTAAACATAAACATAATAGCCTCAAGCACTAAGGGGAAGCTTAAGTTTTGCACCATCTGATAATTAAGTCGATCAATGACACTCACACGTAGGTAGGCCCCAGTCCCGAATATCAAAATCCTGAAAACTACGGATATTATAGTTTTCCAGTTACAGTCTCGCAGCAGCAGAAAATTTTGTGTCGTGCCAGAAGCCATAAAGTCGCATTTTCACGCCTTCAAAGATTGTATAGCGCAGCGATTTTTTGAAGAGAGTGTGTAATACTATAGTAAGAAAATTGTTTTTCCAGTGCCCATCGGCCATGAGGGAGAGGGGCAAGCGTCCATGGAATTGACTACGCCCATGTCTCCAGGTATGGCTATATATTTATAAATTAGCCAAAAGTTGCGTATTGATTTTTTGGCTTACTTTACGAGTCATTTTGACGGCTATTATGTCTGTGATTATTTGTCTGGCCTAAATTTAAAATAAAATGTTATTTGTTATACTTGGTATTGTGTTTTATTGCATTTTAAAATGATCCTTTCTCTTCAAGTGTATCATGCGGCCCATTATTTCCACGGCGAGTAACGTCACTTTTGGTGTCACTTCATTTTGTGATCCTCCAAAAATAAGTGTTATACTGTGATTATAAACTAAACCCTTGAGAGAAATTTACGTTTTCTCTATCTGTCTCTCTTTCACTGTAGATGCATATAACATCATTGTGTGAATGTTTGTTGCCACAATACCGACATCATGTTTTGTTTATGCTAATTACGATTTTTGCCTTTATTATATTTATTGCGCAATTGATTTTTTTTTGCTGATGATGTGTTTTTGTATGGTGTATTTACTATAATATTCTCCTGGGGTTTGGGGTTTTCTATTCTATTTCTATTGTTTTGGATTTTTCTTGTGTGGAATCTTTATAGTATAATCATCTAAAGAGAATCCTTTTAGTTGATTTACTGTTTTTTTTGTTGGTATTTCTCTCCTTCTTCATTTTGTATTGCGTTTTTTTTTCGGAGAGTTATTGAGAGTTATTTGAGCTTTTGTAACTTGGCAAGTCACTGGCGGCAAAACAAATCGTTTTGTTTTCTTCCTTTGCCATGTAGGTATGCAGGACTAATTAAATAAATCCATTTTATTATTTCATGATTTCGTTTTTTATCTACAGTAATATATGTATGTATTAATATTGACTTCTTCATATCGTTTTATGGTATTTTGTGATATGTGGGTTATTATTAGAAAAAAACTAACCTTTTGATTAATTTATATGTATTTGACTATGAATATTATATTATGTAAAGATAAATTGATTAAAAAACACACGTCAATCTCGTAACATGAAATGAATCACCATTATTACTTTAGTTTTAAGTGGCGACTATAGCGACTAGTCCAGTATCTGCGTGTCAATGAGAGTCAGTTTCCCGAAAAAATATATGTAGTAGTTTTTTCTCAATTCTATTTTATGTATTTTGGGATTCAAAGTCCAAATATCTACTTTACCACCTCGAAAAGTTGATGTGGTCCGAGAAAACTGCACGAAAATGCTCGAAAAACGTTTTTTTTCAGTTTCTTTTTTGTTTACAACGTCCAAACTTTTGACTTTTCGATAAAAAAAAAACTTGAGACAACATTAAATTGTAATTAATTCCCCATATAAATTGTATCGGTAGGGTTTTTCCGTCCGACTTAAAAAATAAAATAAAAATATATAGAAGGGCTGGTATGTGCTGTTCAAAATTGTGCGAAACTTGTGAAGGGACCTTCGGAAATGGCGGACAGTATAACGTCCATGAGGATGAATCGGCTTCGAACGACCTATCAACGATTCAAGATGACAACCCTGTAATATGTTAAATTTTGCATAGTTGCATTTTTATTCTTGTGAAGAGAGGGAGCACAGACCCTAAACTGTTCAACTTCTTCGACCATACTGAGTGTATGCAATTTCAAACAAATTTACCAGCGTGTTAACATGAATTAAAAATTTATTTTCTTTTTGAATTAATATTTTTAGTAAATTCATTATTATTTTACGGGCTTGTAGCCCATTTAACCAAATAAAAAAGTGGCTCAGTTGCTGAATAATAGCAAAAAAAGAGACTTTTTGCAGATCTTCAATATATAACGACATCTAGTGCGCAAACCATTTATCTGGCGAAAAAAAAACTTCGTAGGAATTATTTGTAGGAAATTTGCAATAGTTGCTTATTTTTGTCTTTTAACTTGTCAAAAAATCAATAATTTCAAAATCATAATAAAACAAACTTTAAACATATCATTTTTCGGGTAGTTTCGCGCAGTTTTCTCGGAACGCATCAACTTTTCGAGGTGGCAAAATCGAAATTCAGACTCATCACCCCAAAAAACATAAAGTCAATTTGACAAAAAAAAAACTACTATATTCCCCCCGACAAAAGACCGAAACACTTCATTAAACGAACAGATTCATCAGACAGATAAAATCTCTATCCTGCTGATCAATCGTTTTCAATGAATCCTTCAGCCTGACCACAATTTTCAAATACACTAATCAGATAGCGGATAAAATGCAATAATGATGTTTATTTCTGTTACTGTTTTTCTGGTTTTGTTGTTTCCATTTATTTGTTTGTTTATGTCAGTTGGCTTTTCTTGTCCTATTTATATTTTTTCTAATTTATGTAACTGTTCTTTCTTTTAATTGAATGCGTTGTGTGTTAGCAAAGATGTATACATTTATAATTGATTTTTTTTGTAGTTTTTCGTTTAATTTTTAGTAATTCTTGGATAATCCTATATATATTTATGTTATTCTTAAAAACTTGCTTGAATAAGTTATTTTATTGATATTTTGAATAGTTTCTTTTTAATACTATTATATTGTATAGAATATGTGATGGGGAGCCAATTTGTCGTATTACCCGGGTTTTTTGAAAACCTATATAGGCCACGCCATGCAACGTTTCTTGCACAATTGAATACAAACAATGGCATTTAGATATGTAGTCACATGCGTACGACAAATTGGTTTGGTATTTTAGGGACATTTAAGGGGCGTCTATTGTAAATTATATTTAAAATGTTTTTTTGATTTTTTTGTGTGTTTTTGTATTTTTTTTTTTAGTTTTCTATAATGTTGAGTTTATGGACTTTATATTGTGTTGTCTCTATTTCCACAAACATTATTTTTAATTTTTAATTAATGTTCATGGTGGTTTTTGTTTCTCTTCATTGTTTTTTCAACAAAATCCATTAAAAGAATAGTTTGGTTTTGATATATTTTGCTTGAGTATGATAAATCCAACTGAGGATGTTAAAATTCAATTTTCAGTATTTTTTATTTTTAGATTTTTGTTTTTACTTCCTTCAATGCAAGTTTCAAGTATATACGGATGGATGATGGTGAGTCGATTCGGTTCTGAATTGTTCTTGTTGGACAGTAGGTTTTTTACTCGCGATTTAGGTATAACGGGCGGATTTTGCACATAAATGCGCTATAGTGGAAAAAAAATGTATATCTCTTTTAGAAATATTCGAATGCTTCTTGCATAGCAATAATGTTCAATATTTCATACTCTCAATATGATTTTGGAAGATATCTATTTTTGATAAGTCTGGAGATATAAAGGGTTCATTTTGAAAAATGAGATTTTGTCGTCCGAAATTCAGATTAAGTTGTAATTAATTATATGTCATAGCTTTTGACGTCGATTTATTTTCTATACGTATTGGTGCTTTTCAAAAATCTGCTTGCATGCAGACTGTTTACTAATGCGCAGTTTTTTTCAAGTAAATTTCCCATATGTACTTCCGCCCTTAAACGTTGTAAATCGCGATCTGGTTGTTTGTTTTTGTTTGTTGCTTATATCATTTCTGTGTTAACTTTAGTCCTTGCATAAGTGTTTCCGTTCACATTTGTCTGTTTCCACGAAATTTTTGATTTTGCTGATTTGTTTCTTTCTATAATCGACGTTATCTGACTTTTCATCGTTTTGTAGAAAGATTTCTTTGAAAAAACAAGATATAGTTCTTTTCACAAATTTGATAATATTTTCATTTTATCAACGATTTCCATTTAACATCATATTTATTATATTCCCAAAAAAATACAATAAAACTTTTGCCTCATTATGATCACATCACAATAATTCTAGAAAGTAGACAATTTAAAAAAAGGTAAAAATATAATGGAAATAATAATTTCAATGTTTTCTTTCTGTTTGTCCATAACTGAACATTTTTGTTTTTCTTTGTGTTTAGGTTATGTAAATCTGTTTACCGTTTCATTTCTATTTTATAACTGGAAGGAAAAGACTTGTTCTTATAAATTTTTGCGTTAAGAAAATTAGTATTTTTCGTTTTTACCACTTTAATCATTTCGAAGTTGGGTAATGTATAGTTTTAGGGACGACGAAGGTGTGCGTGAGGGTTTGGGGGTGCTTTCCGAAAACTTTTCTTTTATTGAAATTACAGGGAGTTTGGATTAATTTTTAGCCCGTTCCATATTATGACAAAAAAAACATAGTATGAGATTGAACGAGCTAATCCATAGTATATGGATATTTTTTTGCGATGAGCTTAGGAAGGGATTTTAGGATTAAAAGTTTTTATGCGAAATGGTTGTTAATTGAGCCTATTAAAAATTTATAGGGATGCAATTTAGGATTGTGTTTAGCACGGTATTACTTTTCAGATTTGGTAAAAGGACAGATTTGTTTTTGATTTGTTTGTGATATCTTTCTAAAAGCGAATCCGTCGATTCTTACGTCATATAGTTCTCCATTCCTTCCAATTTCAATACATGCATGTACATATACGTTTTACATGTACGCATATATGCATGATTTTGTAAGAAGTTTTCCAGTTTTAGTTTGTTTTTCATTTCTTACATTTATGTGAAAACTGTTTTGGAAAAACTAGAACGAAAAATCAACACACATTCAAACATTCATCCTGTGCACGCATGGCGTTACTCACGCTATAGATACATACATACATTAACATCAACATTCACTCACCTGTGTATATATTCTATTGAAAAGGAAAAAATTAAGATAATTGAGTTGTTTGGTTTGCTCAATATAATTATTGGAAATTGTATCATCCATATATCGTTGAGGAAGTGTCCTTTTCCCTTCGTACGAATTCATAATGTATTTTTTTGTTTTATTTTATTTATTCCACTTCCTTTCAGTTTATTATAGTTGTATTTTTTGCTTTAGTTTATTACTGGTTACAGGCACAACACGAAAATAGTTTTCTCTGAATTTTACTCCTCAATTTATATGGAACTTTTTTCAACATTTTGTTGTTGTTGTTTTTTTAAATAAAAGTTTTACAGGATATAATTTTGCTTCATTTTTTGTCTGTAGGAATATCGAGTGTTAGTTTCATTTAATTTGGAAAATATTATTTTAGTTTAATATAATGATTGAGGCTTTGTCTCCTTTTATCGCGCATCAGCATTTGTGTGTGTGTGCAATATTCCGTGGTAAAGGATTGAAGTATTAGAGCTCTATAAAATTATATGCAAATAGTACGAGTCCAAAACGAGCCAATATTTATTTAGGTGACCCACGCAATATTCCTCTTTTCTACATCCTGGAGCACTTTTTAAAAATTATTAACGACGAACCTGTGTTGCTAATTTTGACCAAAGCTTGAAGGATTACAGCTCCATACATTATTTGAACGAATAATGCTCCAGGGCGTATCAAAGAGCAATATAATCGCTCAGCGATTATTATCGCATGAGTCGCTTCGAGCAACATAAACCTTAAAATATTTAAGGCGCGAATATTGAGAATGGCAATTTTGTATTTATTTTAAAAGAAAGTGGATATAAACAGGCCGAAATAGAGGATCGACTGTTTTTTTCACAATATAGAGTTAATGTGCAAGAAGAGCCAATAAGATTTTCTTCTTTCTTTTGCATTTGCGTAGTTCAATTTTATCCTGCAGTGTTAACCAGAATGCTAATTTTGTGTTATTTACATAATAAATTGGGAAATCGAGGCACTTTTTTAGAACTATTAAATTTAGTTTAATAGAGCATACGCTGGAAAGGGCTTTGCGAAGCAAGTAGCGGACGTCACTTCAAAGAATAATTTTCTGAACATAGCATAAATATTTAAATTTTCCAGTAATACGTTCAAACATAAAAATAAAAAAAATATTTTCCTCAAGTTGAGTTTTGGTTGCGTTCCTTTTACCTATTGAAATAAGTCATGAAAAAATAGCAAAAAGTTATGCTATGTTCAAATTGTATATTTTTACGTCAGTATGTGGTGCTTAGAGCCTATTGTCTAACCACGATCGCTGAGAGATAATACCATGAATTGTCTCTAGTAAACCGAGAAAATTAGGGATATTATACTATTTAACTGAACCGTAATAATAATTGATAAACACTAACGCAATCATCCAATAAGCCGAATTATGCTCTCGACGAAAACTGAGCTGGCATTTTGTAAGGCGATAGGCGACACTCACTTTCATTTTTTTGGGTATTGTCTAAAGGTATATGTGTTCGTAGAGACGCCTCATGAAATTATCACTCAGTGATCAAAGTTAGACAACCGGTTCTGTGCACTATATGCGTATATTTTCCATACAGACAATATTTTCAAAATGTTGGAGATAGCATCCCAACACTAGCAGAATCGTGTACCCGAATTTGGCTTCAAATTTGTGTACAGAATATTGTAAAAAAAAAATCAGCCCTGTCGATGCTAGCTTGAATTAAATTTAGTAAATTACTCAAATAAGCCATACGGCTATTTATTAAAGCCCGGCGAAAATTATTATCAACGCATCCGGATAATTTCTGTGGGGGATTTTTTTTTAAAATTCTTCTTACACTTCCCCATAATGCACTAAACAGATACCATCATAATGAAAATGAGTAATATTGATGACCAATTTTTGAAATTATGTTTGGCTAACGCTTTATTGTTTTAGGGGCTTACACGTCACTGCTAGCAAACACAAACCTTAACACTAAATCTGGCCAGCGATTCGTACCAATTTCACATTTTTTATAATATTGCCAGCATCAGATTTAGAGGATACCACAAAATTTAAAGTGACTGTCGCCTTTTGCCTATCGCCTTACTGAATGCCACCTTGGGCTTGTTCATTTTCTGATAAATATTTAGTACCCTGAAGAAGTCTACTCTGTTCTCTTGTACTTAATTTTGATCCATCGCCTTGGTAAAGAGCTCTGCGATCGTCGTCATTATGTGTATCAAACATTTCCCTCTTTCTCTCTCTCTCTCCATATGAAGTGTTGGGTTTGTATTTTAATAAAAAAAACATTCAAATAAACGAACAAAAGTAACTTAAATATGAAAACAATGCAGCCAAAAGGTTTTTATATTATTTTTTATTTTCTTATTTATATGTAAATATATGCATATAAATTACATACATAATTTCTAATATATACTATGCCAATTATTATAGAACAATATACCGTGCAAAACAAAAAAGATGATACTAAAAAAAAACAAAACACAAACAGAGATTGCACAAAATAATTTTTTTTTCATTAGGGCACAACTAGACAGTCATATTTCTGTTATCATAACTCATTAAGCCTACTCGATTCATTCGGTATAAATTTTTATATGTGCATCACATGAAATCGAGTAGGCGTAAGGAAATGATAACATTTATTATAATAGGCGTGTTTTTTTTGCACGCCGATGTTAGTTACACTAAACTAAGACACACCGGAATGCAAATAAACACGCCTAATATATGTGCATGACTGTCTATTTGCATCCTAAGACCAATTTTGAAATGTTTTCTAATTTGTTTGCATTTTCGACTTTTGATTGATGAGCGGATTGTTGAGATATTGTACGCGGTCACACACGCACCCATAAGTGCGATTACAATAGCTGAACGAGAATACGGATTTTTTTTCGATATGATGTAATACGGAAGAATTTCCAAGAAAGCAAAGATAATGAGCAGCGTTTTATAAGCTAAAAAACAAACAGAAATAATAGAGTTCAAGACTTGACTAGACTTTTACCGCGATTTCTCACTTTTATTTATGTTTTATTTTTAAATTGATGAGTCAATTTGTATAGGTGTGTGTGTATGCATGCGCTGATTTCGTCAGTCGAAAGTGAACAGTGAAAGTATACCATAACTTTATTACATAAACTGCTGTTAATTAGAAAAAAATATAAATGAAAATATTTCTTTATTGTGTAGACACATATTTACTATGTATATGTATATGTATATATATATATGTATATTATACATATATGAATGCATTTTTAAATACCTATTTAAAAAACCATTGCCACTAAGCTTTTAATTTAATTATGTATGTAGGTATATATATATTAAACAAAATTCATACTATATTTTGCGCAGATTAATTTTCTTAATTTATCATCAATCATCTAAGAGTATACTCTTTCAAACATCTTTCACATACACCAATGTATAAAAAAGCACGTCAAATTTCATACACTTGTAGCGATCGGCTGCTAGCTTCCGCTACTTTCCATCGTCGTGCTTACATTGAACATCAAACACGCGAATGTGGTGTGTGCCTTGGCTAGCATAGCTTGCATCATGTTCTGACCTCAACTAATTGTGACGACGATCGTGCTCGCATTGTTTTTTGTTTTTCTGACTAGTCTGCGACAAGACGTGCCGTGCTGTCCATCACACCAAGATTGATATTAGCCAGTCCTCTTTTGTTGTTGTAATTATATAATATTAATTTTTTTCTGCAAAGTCTTGTCGAATTCTCGCACGCACGCACACACACGAATGTGAAGAAGCAATATACTTTTGAGTTGTTGCGCTCTTATACATTAAAAGGAGACAAAACTTGAAACATTTATTATCTTCTCACTTGGGTTATCGTTTTTCAATTTTGTTTATGATGGAGTTTTTTTTAGATTTTATTAAATTTTCTCGACCGATAAAAAAACTTACTACTCGTAGGATTTTAGTTAGTTTTTTTTTTAATTTTTTTTTTGTTTTTATATTTATTTACATGAAATTGTGTTTGTGTTTGTAATGTTTTATTTTTTTTGACGATGTACACATGCACTCGTATGGCGGCGAATCCATTTCATATTTTCTTTTTTCTTATTCTTTGTGTTTTTCTTTTATTTACAAAATATCCTTAAACAACAGACAATTAATTTAGTTTATTTTTTTGTTTAAATTATTATCAGTTTCTTTGTTTACACTTTTATTTATTGATAAAACAATTTGATTTTCTTACTTTCTAAATATAGTTTTGTATATATTTCTTTTCTTTATTTGTTAATTCCGTTTGTTATTACATATATTATTTTTTGCTTCCCTCACTCCGTATTTAATGTTGTCAACTAGCTTTATGCTTTCAAGTTTTATATTAATTCTTGCCGTTACATTTCATAGTTTAAACATTTTGTATTACATTTTTTTTATTTGCCGGAAATTTTTAAAGTCGTTTGGTTGTATTACAATACATATGTGTGCATCGGAAGGGTGTGCTTTTTTCGAAGTGAAATGGCCGTTACCCTTGCCGATTTACGTTTTTCTTACAGCGTATTCTTCGTGATGTTTCTTGTGTTTATAATTGCACCTCATTTTTTTTTTTTATTGATGCACGCTATGAAAAAAATGTTACGCGCGGCCAGTTGTACGATATAATGCTGCCAAAACCGTATAAACATAATATACGCTCACAGCCGGTAAGTGCGGGTGCATTCAAAGGTGATGTTAGGTCTTGAACTATTTCGATTCAAATGTCGAAATGGGCAAAAAAGTGTGAGTCACACTTGACCCATCTACAAATGAATGATCATTTCAACATTAACCGGGTTATTATGTAAATATGGCTTTGGTTTGGCACGTATTGCATACGTGTGTGAAAGTGTAGGTGTATGTGTGGAAGCAGTTGCCATATTGACTTAATTCCTCTATACTCGTAGAGTTGTTCACATATATATATATATAATCTTCTTTACAATTAAAATATGGCTGAATCTTATCGAACTAGTTTACAAAAAGATTTCTACACGAGACTTGTGTATGTTTTTATTACATATGTGTATATAGTAATGCACACAATTCTTATATATTTTATTATTTATATATATATATATAGATTTTTAAATGCACCGAACTACGTCCCGTGGGATGATTGCACCGTTACAATAATAATTATTTTCAATATTATTAATATAATTAAAATTAGTTTTTATCTCCTTTCCGAATGTCCGCTCGATGTTAATGCATTGTGTTACACCACGATCGATTGGTATTCAGAAAAAGTTAAAGTCTCAAGGATTATGGGTACCATGATGTTGCGATGTATTGGCATTGGTTTGATTTTGACTGGGTCCATTGGGACCACCACTACCTCCCGAATTGCCTGGACCGCCACCGCCACTCGTATTATTTGACGATGTTAAAAAATTCAGGGCACCTCGCGCATCATTGTGCAAACGTAACGCCTGTCCGAGTCGATGCTCTTGGAGTCGTATCGCTTCCGATAGATCGGCACTAACTTGTTGCTGTTGTGACTGAAGCTGATTTTGGTTTTGCTGCGATTGTGGACTATGCATATGTTGATGCTGCGTTTGTTGCTGTTGTTGACTACCTCCACTATTATCTGCCGTTGAATTACCGTTACTTGACGCTGACGTATTCAGCGGATGACTCGAACCATTATTAGATGTCATATTATTAATACTATTGCCAAAGGCGCCATTGTGTAAATGATGTCGTCCATCAGAATTCATAGAGGCGCTGCCGCTGCCATTATTGCCGCCATTATTCGATGCCGATGCTACCGATACGGCCAGACGCAGTGCTACCTCGGCTTGCGAGCGTAATATTGCTTCAGCTTGTTGATGCATACGAAGCGTCGCTTCCGGTGAATTTTGTTGATGATGATGATGGTGGTGATGATGTGATTGATGATGCGACATTGGATCGACAACCATTGATGATCGCATCATGGCATTCATAGCAGCTTGCGCCGCCGCTGCCGAATCATTACTAAGCGGTGATGGAACTGATGTAACGCCACCCGTGCCTCCACCATTACCACTGCCACCGCTGTTACCGCCACCTCCGCCAATACCACTGCCGTTCGAACCGTTATTTACCATATTTTGTTGCGATGTCACGTGACCCATTCGCATAGCAGCGGCCAAATTCACAACCGCCGCCTGGACGGCATCGGCTCGACTAGAATCAACAACGGGCGATCCTAAATTATTGGAAACACCGGCACCGGCGGCCGATTGACCAACAATACCAACCGCTGCAGCGGCCATCAAGGACATACGATTCGCTTGTAAATCGTCTACGCCGTATTGTGATGGATGCAATCCTCCGCTATTGCTACCAGCTCCCCGCAGAATATCATTTAACTTACTATTGCAATTGTTATTGTTGTTATTTAGCATACTCGTGCTACCCGGATCCGAGCCCGTTGACGATAGACGTCCGTTGCCCGATGAACTTTCGGAATGAGCCGATGGTGAAGGACACATTGAATTTGTACCGCCACCGTCACCGCCATTTCCACTGGTTCCGATTGACAGGAGACCGGAACTGGAAGCCGAAACAGCAACAGCAGCCGCAAGTAGGGTATCCCGTTCACGACGTTCTGCTGCAGCACGTGATAGAACATACTGGGCGGCAAATTGATGTTTCGGGTCCATGCGCATATGTTCCATATGGGTGAGAAGTCCTGAAAAAAAAACACGTTTGACTATTATTATTAAGTTTCGATTGATTGTTTGAATTTTAAACAATTTTCGGCAAATAGTATATTGCCGTTTTTTTGGGCATTCGGTGGCACAGTGGTAGAGATGATAATCTATCTCTGAGTTGCCGGAGCGTGGGTCCGAATCCCACTGTGGAATTTTTGTGTTGTCTTTGTAATGCTTCTATGGCAGCAACGGCCAAGAGCTACCAAACCTCCTTCGTATCAAGAGCGAGACAGAGAGAGAGAGAAGAAATTTGGAATCACTACAACAACAACAATAACATGACGCTCCGTCTTGTGGCTCAAAGAATAGGCACCTCTGAAAAATATTGATAAGGAAGATATGCGCGCCTTCTATCTGATTAATCTATTATGTGGAGTGAATATCTAATTCCTAACGGCAATACATTTAATCACACTATTACCACTTAAAGATATCCATAA
Source organism: Microchrysa polita (assembly GCA_949715475.1). Classification (NCBI taxonomy): domain Eukaryota; kingdom Metazoa; phylum Arthropoda; class Insecta; order Diptera; family Stratiomyidae; genus Microchrysa; species Microchrysa polita. The sequence continues at coordinate 294,410 of OX454422.1, read as the reverse complement.
GTGATGATTCTCCTGATATGTGCTTATAAGCAATCGTCGAATTTGTTAAGCCTACTTGTTTGAGATTTTTTTCCCCGCTGTGTCACGGAGAAAGTTGAAAATTCTTAAGGTGTAAGGCAGGTGGGAATAATAAATGAAATAATGATGGAAGAATGAATGAAATGAAGAATTTACGTGTATACATCTTACGGTGCCGCGCGTTATTGGCCGATATTGTTCGGTCGCCTTCTTATGGCCTAATCATAGTGAACGGAGGTTCTATCTCGCTAGAAGTTCAACAAAACTTTTTTCTATTAACATTAAGAATGTTAATAAACAAAATGCGAAATATGGAAAGTGGTGTGGCTGGCTGGCTGTATTACACTCCGAATTTCGCATGTTGGGAAAAGTCCTGCCTTACAAAGAGATTCGGTAATTTGAGACATAGAGAGACAAAATGAGAGAGAAAGAGCGTTTCTAGTATGAAGGAGAGACTTTTTTTTGCTTTCAAATTTTTGTTTTATGAATTACCATGTAAACGTATCAAAAAGTTTTTAGTTATGGGCATAGAGTTTCCACATATATTTGATTATAGTGTCAACCTTATTTCCTAATAGAGTTTTTTTTTGAATCAACTTACCAGCTTCATGCGTAAAGACCGCCTGACACACCGAACAAGGCCACATACGCAAACTCGTTGCCAATTGTGAGGTTTCCGGATGACACGCCAAATGTTTACGTAACGATCCTTCGTTTACATAGTGCTTCCCGCATACGGGGCACGGATGATTTGCCGTACGACGTTTCGCTAAGTAGGGGTCAGTTGTTTTAAAGCAAAACGCAAATTTCACAAAAAAAAAGAAGAAACGAAAAAAAACACAAAGAAAAAAATTATAAATGGGATAGTGACGCGCGGGGGAAAATTGTAAAGTTTAACGAGACGATTGGTGAATGAGAGAGAATTTGATGAGAGCGCGCGAAGTAATATTACGAACGAAAATTGAAGACGAAGGAAGAACGGGAAAAGAGAGAGAGAGAGAGAAAGAAAATTCATATGGTCAATGTATTGATCTTCTCAAAATTTTTAATGTTTGCTTTAGTTTTTCACACAATAAACTTGGCAATTACAACAATTAATACTTCACTCTTAAGAAAAAATAATAAGACACAAATTGAAAAATAAATCAAGAAAATTGTAAAGACTCAAAAATTAAATTATACAGGGTAGCACACGGAAATGTGACGATTAAAATAAGAAATATAATAAAATGTCGTTAAAATGGAAAATTCATGCCACAAAAACACTTAGGACAATTATTGTTATTATTTAAATTTATTTAAAAATTTGAATTTAGCGGACTACACGCCACATCACTATAATTATTTACGCATTAATTGTTAAGTTGGTAGCGGGACTTGTCAAAATAGTTATTAAAAGTCCGAGCGAACGAAAGTTTTTACAGAAAAAAAAAAGTTTTTCCGAGAGTTATTGTCGTTATAAATCACTGAGAATTTTCGATGACATCCTTAAAAAACGATGCAACAAAATCATTACTAGGTTTGAGTCGTTTTAGGTAAAAACGCATCGTACGCACAAGCACACTGTTCGATCGACTAATGCTTGCCAATTGAAATGTTTTCAAACAAAAAACGGAACAATAATTGCGCCACTATATCCTATACCTAAACGACGGTACCGAATTGAAATTGGAGTGGGACTGCTGAAAAAACTTAAGCGCAAGACATTTCCAAAAGCATAGTGATGAAAGTGGGCTTCTTTCTTTGAAAAAGTGTCATCTAAATATACATATTACATTAATTTCCAACTTTTAAGGACATTTTAAAGGTTCCCGTGGGCCACTCTATATAAACGAGCCTTGATATCGCAGCATATAACACACATTTTGTATTTGTCAATAAAAATCTAGACATGCTTGCAAACAAAACAGACCGAACATCCGATATTTTTCATAAAAGTTAAGTCATATCTAAGCATGTAGTTAGAAATAAAAATCGCAAAAAAAAAAATTCAAAAAAAATCATAAGGATAAAAAAGGAAGCAATACACAAATGCAGCACATTGTACAATCAACACAAATTTAATACTTACTGGCTACACCTGATGCATTCGGATCTTTGTGCGTATGTTTCATATGCTCCATGAGCGCTTCGCCGCCCAAAAATAATTTATGACAGATTGGACACGTTGATGCATTGGGCCCTCCAATTAGGGCGGCGTGCTGTTGTAATACACCCAAATGTAATTGAAGTTCCTGTGTGGGTGAAATAATAAAAAGAAAGAACGTGAATTAATTTATAACAGGATCATGTGAAAAACTAGAGATAAGTTTTAGAACAAATATTCTTCTTATAGACGAACATGTAATAATGCCGTATCAAATTGCTATACTGTGAAAAATTTGTATTTGCAGTTAATAGTAACTTGTAACTTGCCGAATTTCATCATCAACTTTTCAAGATACCACTATCTTGAATTTCACTAAAAGTGATTTTAAAATCTCAAGGACAACTAACACAAATTGAGAAAAAGCTGAATATGCAGAGATAAGTTCCTAATCAGAACGGATTCTATCTTAATATTCAATTTTTTTAATTTGCACATTTTGTGTGTGTGTGTTTTTTTACATATTCACATATTCAAATATTCACATATAAGAGGGTGTTCCTATTACTCTCTATGTTTTGTCCCTTACTGTCTCCGCTTCCCTTCATAAAATTGTGAAATGTTTATTTTTGCTGTATCCTTATTTTTGCTAAGACAACCCAGCAACTACAGAAGGGAATGTGCCAAAAGCAACACCTAAACACGCGTGGCCATTGATTTGATAACGCTCGAGCAAGCACAAGGGTCGTCGTCAATATGATTGCTTCCTTAAACGATGTTTTAGTGGAATCAATAGGATGCATGTATTTTGCTACTTTAGGGTAGAAAAATTGATGCATTGCAATGGTTGTGGGACTTGAGTTTTTCCCCGTTTTTCTTTTTTATTTCCGTGATGAAATGAATATATAAGAAGTCAGTCCCCTTGATATGTACCAATAGAGCCGGTGTTTTTTTTGCTCGCGAAGTCCATAGTTCAATAAAATTGTTTTAATGCTAATGTTTAAAATTTTGTTCGTTTACTTCAATGCGATTCAAGGAGTAAATTACCAACAATTATTTTTTTTTGTCACATACAAAAAAAACCAAAAAACTCACGAATCTAATTTAAAAAAATGCAAAATTAGGAAAATGAAAAATGCAAATTTAATAATGAAATTTAACTTTTTGTGATGTGATATTTAAAGCACCATCAACTAAAAAAGTATGATATCAAAACCAAGAAAAAAAAACAAAGTTGAAAAGGTCTCCGCCAAAGAAAAATTCTATATTACGTACTTACGCAGAAAAATATTTCAGTAGGGGTTTTAAGAAAGAGTTAGACGTACGCCATGAAGTTTAGGGTGAGTATGTCCTACATCTGCTAAGAGTAACCAAACCACTTAGAATTTTTTCATGGTTGAAAGGGCAATAAAATATTCGGATTTTCATAAAAGAAGCGCAAAGCTAGTCAGCTCACCGAAAAATTGTGAAGATGGACTGATCAAGGAGCAGTTGCAGTTATTGTACTTCTGAAAGGCCCTATTCTCAAACTTTGTCCGCTGATCATCATAAGCATTTTTTGTGGGGTTACAAGAATCTCCCGAATAGCAGAAAATGTCAGATAAATATTTTTATTATAAATTGCTAGAACAATAAGTCAAGCATTGCAATTATTTGGAGGGCGAAATTATATACAAATTCAAGATTATTATATTCTAATGTACATACATACATATTTATACGTATATACATATATTGCCTATAGCTATAGACACAATGTCGTCGTGTATAATATTTTTATCATAAACGAGAAATGAATTCGTAATTTAATTTTTGCATGCAAAAGTAAATGAAACTCTCTTTCACTATTTTCTCAATTCGTTCATTCGGGTCCTTCGCCCGCTCCTGTTGCCGTTGGGTTCTTGCTATGCCCTCTTCTGGACGTTGAATATTCCACTCGACTTTTCATCTTTCCATCTATATATTTCAAAAAGATTGATGCACACAACACACTCTTTCTTCTCACTCATAACATTTTCCACCCGCCCGATGTGATGATATAGGATAGTAGCATAGTGGAAAGATTGCCAGAGAAATTAAAAGAAAAAAAAATCATGAAAAAAAAATTACGCGATGAGTAAGACGACTAAGAAGAAGAAGAAAATTGTGCGGCACCCAAAAGTGGGAAGCAAATGAAAATATCCTTGGCTATTTCACAGAGATGGATAGATTGCAATTCATTCTGTCGTATTCGACATGGGATATTGCTGCGCTAAGGAGTAAAAGGAAAGCGGTGGCTCGTAGATTCGTACAGTACGTAAAAATAATTTTTTTGCCCGCGCGTCGTCCTTGATTACAACGAAAGATATACACTTTTATGCAGCGGAAAAAAAAACTAGTCACTTTAGAAACAATTTGTAACAAGTACTTTTCAATTTTCATCGTATTTCTTTCTTTAGAGAGGTTTAAAAGTCGTCTCGAGGTGACGACGCCGACGGTGCGGTGTGGTACAGAAGATGGTATGGCGGAGGAGAGCGGCGCAAGAGAATAGTTGCAGAATTTGTTTATCTTAGTTATACTCTATAGTCTAAGAAAATTGGACCAAAATATGGCCATCGAACGGCAAAAATCCTACATCGGAAATTTTTTTTGATTATGGTTGGGGATGGTCCCGAGATGCTGGCATAGAAAGTCCCAACCGATCGGGGGTCCGCAACCTTAAAAAAGGGGGGAAAGGGGGGCATTTTTTCGGTTTTCTGCGATTATTTCAAAAACGGTAAGACATACAGAAAAATGGTCTGATGACGAAAAAAACTACATAAAATTATCTTTGCAATGATATATAACACATTAGAGTTCAATTGAATATTTCGGCGTTAGACTAGAACAAAAATTAGATATTTTCATTTTAGACCTTTTTAAAAGCTCCATAACTTTTGAAAAAATGTTAGTTCAGCCGTAAAATTTTGTACAAGTATTCACAACAAGTTTAAGATAATTTTAACGTAAACACTGAGTCGCTCCGGTCAAAGACCTCCATTATCCCCCCATTTAAATTTTTCAAAACGGCATATCCATAACTCCCCCCAAAATTGGAGCAGAGTGCTAAGTTTTAGTTTGTTGTTATTGGAGGTCATAGTCACCCCACCCACCAAAAATCAGCTCATTCGGATAAAAACTAAGGGTACCTCCCATACAAAGTGACCCATGACAACTTTGTTCTACAGTTTATAAAATAAGTAGTACGTGGAACAAACTCCTCATGGGTCACTTTATATGGGAGATACCCTTAGTTTTTATCCGAATGAGCTGATTTTTGGTGGGTGGGGTGGCTATGACCTCCAATCGCAACAAATCAAAATTTAGCACTCTGCTCTAATTTTGAGGGGAGTTATGGATATGCCGTTTTGAAAAATTTAAATGGGGGGATAATGGAGGTCTTTAACCGGAGCGACAGAGTTTTATCGTTAAAATTATCTTAAACTTGTTGTGAATACTTGTACAAAATTTTACGGCTGAACTAACATTCTTTCAAAAGTTATGGAGCTTTTAAGAAAGGTCTAAAATGAAAATATTCTAATTTTTGTTCTAGTCTAACGCCGAAATATTCAATTGAACTCTAATGTGTTATATATCATTGCAAAGATAATTTTATGTAGTTTTTTTCGTCCTCAGACTATTTTTCTGTATGTCTTACCGTTTTTGAAATAATCCGAAAAAACCGAAAAAGGCCCCCCTTTCCCCCCTTTTTTTAAGGTTGCGGACCCCCGATCGGTTGGGACTTTTAATGCCATAATCTGGGGACCATTCCAAACCATAATCCAAAAAATTTCCGATGTAGGGTTTTTGCCGACCAAATATGCCATTTTTCTTAGACTATCTATATACCCATAAGATGGTTTAAGTCAGCGTTTTGAAATTTTGGTCAATTGTTTTCTTTGATGAAACCCTGGGCAGTACTAAAACTGTGCCAAATCGGAGCGGAAAATTTAATTCGGCCATAATTTTCGACAGAATATGGCTGGCGACCTGAAATTTTGATCAACGCTAAATTATGACCTATGTACTTTGAGTTAATGGAAAGTGGAGTGGGTCGGACTACCCCTTTCCCTACCTCCTCCATAAGGCTATATTCAGTCATATCTTTTCCTAGAATGACCCGAAAAAATTTACATTTGATTTTAAATTTAAATTTCTAAAATTTCAAAAAAAAATTCCAAGTCACGGTAAGTTGCTAACAGTACAGTAAAGAACTCCACCACTTTAGAGCGGACTATATTCGTATAATCTCGAGCAATCATTACCTGTATTAAATGACTCGTGCCCATTAATTAATCCACTTTCCATTGACAGCACTTTATTCAAAAACGCTTACTTGGCTTTAGTTTTTCAGAGTTTTCGTTTTTTTAACAACAATTTAAATACTTTCGTTAGAAGGACGACGACGTTCAATGCACAAAAAAAAAACAGAACTCTTTGAAGCAAAAACTTGGCGGACACTATCAAGCGCAGTTTTATTGAAGCGCCAAGCCATAGCACTTTGAGGAAAAGCTAAACGCACATACAAATAGAAAAAAGAGTGGGAAAACTAAAATAAAGTATTCCTGTAGGTAAATGTATGTCTATGTATGTATGTGTGTGTATACAATCTCTCGTAAGGACCGAAAATAATTAATTTAAAGACAAGAAGTAATTAAAACGAGTTTCAAAACTATTAACGAAAGTGCCAGGAAAAGCAACTACTATACACAGGACAATAGTCGCGGGCCGGCGTCGCCGTCGTGGGACAGTACACTATAAGAAAATGAAAGGCAAGACATGATTTCACTGACATAGGCGAGAAGACTATATAGTGGCAATCACAGTGAAGAAACAATGAGTGTCTTTAAAGAACTGTCCTTGCTATTTTTTCGACATTTTTCGCCAAAATTGTATCTTTGGTTATTTGAATAAAATTTATAATGCAAAATTGCCACATCCACCATATGATAGTTATCAGTTTTGTTTTAATTTCATAAAGAATATGCTCATTTCTAATTATGCATTTTGGATCCTTTCTATCTTATTTCGAATCAGTTTTACATAATTATTCTCATTTTCCTCGGAAGGTTTTTGTGTTTATTAAAAAAAAACCAACCAAGGTCCTAATTACCTCGCCAGCACACTTATCGCACTACAATTTACATTTTTCCATTAGTCCTGGCATCTATATGGTATGGGGTATAGTATGGCGGCATATGCATCAAAGTGTCCTTATCAATTTTTTTTGTTGCCGCGACATCTAAATAAATTCGCGAAAAACTGTGAATCGTTTCAGTTCTATACGTAGGACAATGACAAAACAACCGTGCATACTCTGAAATGCAAATATGTAATGAGAAAAACCACCCAACCGACATAGCAAGGACATGAAACTAGCGCAAAGAATTTTAGCGCAAAAACACGATAGTCTGCGATAATGATTCTGGCTAGCATCGTGCAGCAGTGCTGGGGCGGGATTGAGAATGAGTGTTATATTTTTGCTGTGCTAAGGACATAAGACACTCCAGAATTCCATATCGAATCTAAGGAATTTATTTTGTATATAAAAAACAAAACAAAAAGAAGAGATTTCAGTTAATGATTTCTGCCAAAAGATAAACGAACTTCGGAAGATGAAACGGCGGCCACGGAGCAGCTGAAAAATGAAAACGGAATAATATTGTACTGTCGCGCTCGTGGAATGGCATCGGAAATACACAATGATACATGAAACATACAGAAAAAAAAACAAAAATAAGAACAAACAGGATGCTAAAGCAATCGCTCAGAACCGTATTATAAAAACTTGAACCGTTCGCACAACGCATAGCACAAATGAGACATAATAGCCGGACACTTTTTGTGCAGATACCTATTATACACCTTAAGTGCAAAACAAGTTTAAAATAGTTTTATCAGCGTTTAATGGTCCCAAGATCTCTGGAGGAGTTTTAATTTGATTAAGGATAGGCAAATTTTGTGTTAAAAGTTTTCATTCATATGTACATATACACAATCACGCACACAGTTCACAGGGCATTTCAATTAACCAGGAAATTACACCAGATTTATTTATATCCGCGGCCAAATAGCACTCTTGATTTACATCAACAAAATAATTTTCAATAAATACCAAAATCCGACTACTGTAGTAGAATACCTTTTAGAGAATGATGTGACGGATATTCTTTGTTTCAACCCTCAATATACATCTTGAATGTTGGCAATTATCGTATTTCAAGGGCAAGGCTACAAGGGCATTCCCATTCTCCACCCTCCCCCATCCAATCCACGTTTATGCGTGCAATGTTTTCATAATGCGCTCATCTGCTAATAATTAGGGATTCCCCGTGACAAAAATCAACCCCCCCCTTTCCCTTCTTTCAACCGTACCGAAAACGGACTACGAAAAGTTTGACCGAAACAAATAAAAATCATAAGCGGCACACCATATCGTCGTCATTTTCGGTATATTTTTTGCTCATTTTTTTCAAGGCTAGCGCGGGGTTTAGCCGTCGAAAAAATAAAATAGGACAAGATAATGAAATTTTTATGAATTCCATTTTACCTACAATTTGACGGTTGTTGTGATTTTTTAGAGTATCCCTTTTTTTTCTTAAGATTAATACCATCAGCATCCTCATCATCGTCCTCGTTTCGTTTGGTCCTCACGTAATTTGTCTGGATATGCAAGGGTTATTAGAGATGTTGTTCTGTTTTTTTTTCGTTCGTCTGAGACAAACATTTTTTCTTATATCCACTGATTGCTCTCCTGCCGCCCGTCTATAGTAATGTACAAATTAAAAATGAAGAAATAATAATTGCAGAAATGTACGATACTGACGACGAAACGGTTCTGTGTAGGGTGTAGAACGAATGACCAGATATTAGAATTTAGGGTTAGGGTTTCGTAACGGATGAATGCATGAAAATATTACTAGATGCCTAGATACGCACAATAATAATGGCAATTGATCCGTTGCATACAAAGCAGCGCGGAGCTTTTAAAGTATACCTTTGCACTCCAAAGTTCGATGCTCTACTCCAAGGTATTGCATCATATAGGTATTATGTATAAGTATGTAGCACATTTCATCTTTTGCATTAACAATTTTCAAGCACAACTAATCAACAAACGCGTAATGTATGCAGTTTGGTACATTTGACACAAATTAAACTTTTCTCATTTCATCGATAATGTGCCTTGAAATTAACACATCGTTTGTGACCGTGTTAACATTTTTTTTTCATACAAAACCCCATCACTGTTTCAAAAAGGAGAGGAAGAGCCAAAACTAAATTATTATTATTACAATCCCATTGGAGTCTCTGTTCCATTTCTTTTCGTATTTCTAATTAGTCTCTGCTTAAGGTCGATTACTTTTAATGGCTCGCTCGTTTTTAATTTCATGTCTTTCAACAGTTACGTGTTTTTTTTTCCTTTTCACGGTTATATCCGTGTTTTTTTTTTTCGCACGCTCATCTCTGAGTACGTTTCGACAACCGAAAAATTAAGAAGAAAGGATTGTTGCGTGTTACGTTGAGGCATAGGGAGCTGTTTTCTTTTTCTGTGAATGCAAGTGGATGAATCAGAATATTAAATGCTTATCTCAAGGATATGAAGATAAATTAAATTCTTGAATATTTGCCTGTGTGGAAATGACGCGCACTTAACGAACGTTTTACACGAACTTAGTTGTATCTAAGAGATACACGGCATATTGGTTTTAAGGCCATAAAAATTATGGGGGATATGAAACTGACTTTTTCACCTATCTTCCTAAAAATTGTTTATTAATATTCTGTCAAATGTTGGACTTGGTAGAATTCGTCGTTGGGCTTCACAAGCGGAGATGTACTATCTGTCGGATACAGGGCGACTAAATTTACTACTTTTTTTCTACCAACGAATTTTGTCAGTTACATCAATATTTTGTACCTTTCAAGGAAATGCTCAAATCAGAGGCTTGATAAGCATATGAATCACAATCGCGATTCATATAGCCCGACTTTCACATGAACTTATGCGCATTTTCGTATTTAGTTATTTAAAATGTTTCACAACAATATATGGCGTTCCCTTTTTAGAAATTTGTTTACATAATAAGTTGTAAGCGAATTAATTATAATAAATATTGTTATTTTTAAATATATTCCATTTGCATCATCAGAATATTTTTTCTAAACAAACTCTGCATTTTGATATAAGCTTAATAAATGATGACAGCCCAAGTGAAGCATTTAATGCGGTTTGTATCTCACAGCACAGATTCAGAGTTAAATCATGTAGCTTTATGAGCGCGACAAAACGAGGATTAAAATTGATAATCCTGATTTGTTGTTACGTTGGTCTTAATGATCATTTGAAATATTGTTAAGGAAATTTCTAACGATATGTTACAAAAAAAAAATGTTTTTTTTTTTCAATGAAAAACTGACCTTTGATGTGTGTGTCCTTAGGCTAGATTCTGTTGCAAAACCCTTTCCGCATATGTTGCAATGAAACGGCCGATTTTTCGCTCGCTCCACCTGGGCATCATGATTTCGTAAATGCTGCTGTAAATTGGATAGTTGTATAAAGGCTCGTCCACATTCTGGCAAATGGCATTTGTATGGTCGTTCTCCTGTTTAAATAAAATAATGAAAATATTACAAAATGCATAAAAAATTAGTATAGGTTTTTCGTTATTAAATTTATTGAAGGAATATAGTCATGGGTACTAACATACTAACTATACATAATCGTATAATACGTACAAGTATAATGACAGTATGGGAATACATCATTTATATACCTATACATATATCTATCTATGTAGCAGCATCTCTGCCGGCACGGAATGAAAAGCGAGACGTGGATAAGTAAGATTACCAAACGAAACACGGTTTACCGATAGACACAGCTACAGCTATCAAATTCTTCGATCGGTGCACTAACGGGAAATATATATACGATAATCGGATTTTATTTTTCTCTGACAGACTTCAGCCAGTAACTCGATTTCAGAATGCAGTCTATTGCCTCTGCCTATGTTAGCATTTTCTTGAAATTTGTATGCAGGATCCTCTGATGAAATTAAGAAACCGGAACTGGCATTTAGACCAGTGACGGCAATAACGGTAAATTAATGTACAAAGTTGAAGGAAATTATACCTTGCCACCTTGTCTTTGTGAATTGAAAATTGAAAGTTAGTTAGTTAGTTGAATGAAGAGATATCAATTCACAGGTCTACAAAATTAAAAAAAAAATTTGGTGCCGCTGCAATTCAAGCATAATTTTAAAGCATCGGTCCTGTCAATACTCTCAGTGCCATTTTTTCATAAATACTACATGTAGTTTTTAGTTTACGCAAATTAATGAAATTGCATGGTAATCGACAGCCACGAGCGTTCCTAGATCGACTAAATATATCTAAAATCATTTGAATGGCTAAATATATACATTTTGAGCATCTCATGTTCAGACGAAATAATATTTGACGTTTTGATGTAGTCCTGAATTTTTTCTGTTGCGATTTACCGTTACTTACAGGTAAAAGTTCAAATTGGGGCTCAGGAAGCAATTTGTTAAGGCTTTGGACAAAAATGGTAGTTGTGGTACCTGGGTTAAGTACAGAGAAGCTTAAGGCAGGCATTTTTGACGGCCCTCAAATAAGACTTTTAATAAAAGATACCAGTTTTGGGCATTCGATGAATGATTTAGAGTCATTAGCGTAGATTTCTTTCGTCGACGTTGTGAAAAACTTTTTCGGCAATCATAAGGCTGAAAATTATCGGATTTTAGTGCAAAATATGCTGGAAAATTTCTTGGTTGCAATATGAGTACCAAGATGCACTACCTCCATGGTGATTTGGATAAATTTCGAGTAAACCTAGCTTATATAGTGTGGAACAAGGCGAACGATTCCACCAGGACCTGAAAATTGTGGAAAATCGTTATCAAGGTCGATGGGATGAACATATGATGGCGGATTACTGTTGGAGTATCATGCCTGAGTCCCCTGGAAAGTCTCATCTCAAGAAATCTCGAAAAAGAAGCTTCCTTCATGTCTGAAGAGTTAACAGCATACATATTTTGGAACATTTCATCATTTCATCATATCTCGAAAACTACGCGTAGGATTTAAAAAATGTATATACCGTTAGAATCAGTATAGCAAGGCTACTCAAAAACAGTTTGAATCTCCCCGGCACCAAAACCCGTGTAGACCTGTGATTTTTTGAATTGATGATTTTTTTTTTGCGGACACCATTCCAACTTGTTGTTTTTTTGGTGAGATAATATGTACGAGTCTCTATGATCTATTCCCACTGTCGGAGTAATTCCACAGTGGGAATAGATCATAGACATACAAAACTATCTATAGATTGTCATGCTTAATTGTACTAATATATTGTCCATTTTTATTGTCATGTTTAAATTTGCGATATTATGCGTTAAAGAAAAAACTTTTTGCATGTGTACCGCCAACAATTCCCTAACTGAAACAATATTGTGCAAAATTAGTCCCTGCGGATCAAACGATTTTTTTTTATTGCCTACATTTGAGAATCCTCTCGTTCTTCATTCTCCACTTAGCGCTTTAATCAACTCTTCCTGCCTGTCGACGGTCCGGCATCACATCAGTTTCACGTTTTGTCGTCATCGTCACCGCATTCAGGATTTAAAATCCGTATTTTTCCTTTTTTTTTCTTGTCCGTCCTAAAGTCATTTAAAAAGTTTATTTACCGATTTTCGGGTGACTTATGGCCAGCTTAAGCACTTGACTGTCGTGTCGGTTTCGTTTTTTTTCTCATGTACACCTGACACCAATCCAATTAATAGTCAGTTTAGCACAACAGGTAGTACGACGACGACACAGCGTTTGAACAGCACACGTTCCTCGACAAGAACGCAGCACATAGAAAGAGAATCGTCCTTTGAAAACGTGACAACGACGACGACGATGCCTTTCGTCCGCAGGTCGCGGTCGCGCTATGTACCGTGCGGTGTTTTTTTTTTCATGCAATCGCCGTCCGTATAGTCCTTATAATGTGTCCAGTGAGAGTCGTACACGATGATGAATAAAAAAAACTGTTAAGCACTTCAACAAGGGGGGATTTTAAAAATATAGTCATGGGGCTTATGGAAAAAAAACATGGCCCTTTGCAAAATCGTGGGAATCCTCCTCGTGGCTATGAGCAGGACACTCATTTATATGGCCAAAAAAATGTGCTTCAGCTAGTTGGTGACCGCACAGTTGGTTGGCTGGTTGGCTCTTCAACCCACCGTCGAGATGCAACAAAGGGATGGTCTGAGGCGGCATCGAGCTTTCATTGCAAATGTGTATTCTTTATTTTAATGAAATGTGAAATAAATTTTATATGTCTTCTGTGCGCTATCGTCGAACAGAAGTGTCCAATGTTCTGTGTGAAGATAAAAAAGTAAACGCGCGAAACCATTATTTCGCTTCATATAAGCTTAATTATGTTATAGCTCCACAGAATTGGAAGCACGTTCTGCAGTGCTGAAATCTTTTCGTTTTGTTTTTTGTTCGTTCGTACTACTAATGGATTTTTTTTTTTGTGATAAAGGAAGTAGATGCATTTGTTTGGTGAACCTACACGCTGAAGTGAACATAGGCTATTATATTATTATGAGGGGATCATTTGGGCCTAATTTTACAGGACCTGAAATTCCTTTTGACTTTAATATATGGGAATTGCTTTGCACTTATTGTAGAAACATGAAAAACGCGTCATGCCACCAAAACGACTGTCATGCGAGCTGATTGAAAATGAATCAGTCCATAACAAACCGTTTTGAGTTGAAACCTCCTCCCCATATAAAATACGACGAATTCAACTCGCACTAAGCTACTCGATTTAAAATGGTAAATCATATCTTCTTTAAATTGCTTAAACAAATATTCCCAATTCCAAATCAAAAGGATGCTATAGAATGCTTTCCCTTCTTCTATATGGATTTTTTGTCGCCTTTAACTAATACTGCACCTTCATAATTACAGCCAACGTGCGGATGGACAGCGCGACAACAATCCGCTGGCAAGCGTGAACTTCATCTTCATATCTTTTGCTTGGTCCACCAACATAGAGGGTGGGTGTTCCAAGAGCGTGCCAAGAACTGTGAAAGACTAAAAGAACTCTCTCAATTGCCGACCGGGTCGGCTATTATCCACAAAGATTTTCAGCACCCAATTCCGATCGTTGTCGTCGTCCTTGCCGTGCCTTTCACAGTCTTGTCTTCTTTTTTTTTGTCTATATCGTGCTAAGGGTTTTGTGATTTTTTACACACCATCTGTGTGTAACCTTTACTATACAGTGAAAAGTGGTAGAGCGGCATGCCATCGTCGGAATCAGCCGAATCCTTGCCAGTTCGCACAGATAAAAAGCATGATTACACAGTACGTGCTTTTTACAAGCTTTTCATTTAATCGCCTATAATGGCTTTAGAATGATTTCATTTCGTTCAAGGGGGATGATGGTCGGTCTTTTACATTTTTTTGTGCCGATGGTCATATTTGCTGCCGGTCGTATATGGACCGATGAGATATAGGTATGCGAAGACTTTCCAGTTGGCTCAGCTCTTGACATGAGCGGAATAAAGTTCGACAAGAAAGAAGAAAAAAAAACGAAATGATGGGCCGACACTCTGTGTGTGAGCTAATGTTTCAGAGAACACAGCAAAAGTATTGAGCAGCAGTCCTACTAGATATCCAAACGGACCGGCCGGTTAGCGGGAGCGCACGCCGAAAGAAAAGGACTACCATAGGCAAGACAAATGGTCGGCCAGTTAGCAGCCAACTAAGTTTGCTGGTAGCGCGCGACATTAACACGGACGAAAAAAGTGAGACACAAAAAAAAGCGATGGTAAATTTTATCCCACTTAGGATAAATTATGTATCTCACCGGCCGCTGGGAGGCAAGCAAGGCACATCAACATAAAAGAAAAGAAATGCATTCGAAAAGAAGGGCTTAATGGATTCTGTTGCCACATCATACTATATCGCCGAGGATCCCGCACAGTAAAGGTAATTACGGCCGACACGACAAGGAAGAAAATATAGCGTTTAACAGATACAATGCCGGTGGAATGGGGGGGGGGGGGAGAGGTTTGGGGTTTTGTTGATGACCAAAGTTGTCGGCGGCCGCAGTGAACGTGACCATAGACGACGGTGATTTATTCTGTCCCCTCGTTGGAATTTCGCAAAGGGTTCTATCATAGGTCAGGGTAGCTTGAGCAGCAGCATCTGTAGTAGCATAGCTACTCAATCGTAAAGTTAATTCAATTGTTTATCCATCAATTAAACGATCGAACGAATTAGTGGTCTATGGTTATGGACGTATAATGGGAGAGGAAAGATCGGATAGTCCGGTATATGGTGAAAGCTGAAAAAAATGCAAGTACTTAAGTACACTTGGTTTTTGCGGTCCATTCGCAAATCAATGTGTAGAAGGAAGGATTTATACGCTGAGAAATTGCTATGAATTGATTGGAATCGGAATAAGCATGAAAACGTCATTATAATTTCAATGTGGAGAGTGTGATTAATTTTGAATATGTATAGAATTTTGATAAAGTTGTCTGCATATTTTGTTTTTGTGTTAGCGGTCAAACGGATTCTTTTAAAAATCATCGCCCTAATTCCGCCGAAGCCGGTCCCAGCACCGGTTTAAAAGGAAGAGGGAGGCAATTGACGAATTAGAGTATAGTATTTATTCTCTATTGGACACGCTCTGTGGCTCACTTGGTTGAGTCGCACTCTACGATGCTAGTAATCTAGAGGTCCGGAGATCGAATCTCCCTCGAAAATTTCCGTATAGTGCTTGCAACATTATGTACACTCCGAAATGATATGCAATGTAACGTTGACTCGAAATTGCCTATAAACGGCTGAGTTAACGCACCATGGCCCCACATGGGGCTATACGGTACTGAGAAGAAGAAGATTTATTCTCTAACAATTAAACTGTAAAAAAAAAACAATAAAATATACATACATACATATGAATGTTTCTATTGGAGCAAATTATTATTTATTTTGTGCTGTATAATTTGTGTGGAAGTTGGGCTGTTCTGTCTTCTACTCGACCCACTACCTACCACTACCATTACAACCGATATAGAATATGAAAAGCCTTGGGAAAAAATAATCGGAATCCGCGGAAAACAAGAATTACAATTTATATATTCAATATTCAATTATTATCTTTTTTGCTTAGTATCAAAATGAATTGCATCCAAACGGTTTAATGCATTTTTTGAAAAATTGGCAATTGAAATTTTCGCGCCAAATTTATGCCCCCCTCATATGAAAAAGTAATGACGCCTTTGGTGTGGTATGTATTATGAATGAGTGATTTGTGTGATTATGTAATAAAAAACTAGAAAAAATGTCACCTTCAGGGCCGTTCACAGGTTGAAATATGCAAAAAAATTACAAAGGGCAACATTATGATAGCAATTCTTTTGAATATATTTCTTGAATGGATTAGTGTGTAAAGTTTTAAAATTTACTTGGTCTTGGAGCATTTTTTACAGTTACGGTTATTTGAACCCGCAACCGACCAACCAATCACTGAAAAGCTCGAAGACCGACAAATAGATTAGTATTGCCATGTTCAACGGCGTCCGCCTGAGAACCCCGTAAAGAAAGCGATATCAATGGAAGTTCCACTTGATGGACTCAAGGCCAGAGGCAACAACAACGCATTGGTCTCGGCGATGACACGATCCAAGATAGAGCTGCCTGTAGAAATATGCTGAGATATTACCGCCAAAACGGGCGATGTGCCTACACCGCAGGTCGAGCAACGCGAAACCATGGAGCGGTATAAAGAACGAGGCAAGGAAGAAGAAAGGTTATTTGAACCTACTCCTACACCAAATAATCAGTTTGATCTATCGGATCCACAAAGAAGGTTAGATTTCTTTCGAAACAAAAACAGTTACTTTTTGGGTTTATCTGCGATTGATTAGATTTTTTTTGCCATCATAGTGAAAAAAGAAAATTTGAGAAATATTAAAAATGACAGCACAGTACCAACTTATTACATAATACGTTAATAATGAAGAACATGATGACCAGATGGGACAATGCAAACATCCCATCCACCCCAACAAAAAAAAAAAAAAATGAAAAATTATCAAAACTTCTTCGTTCATTCAATCCATCAATATTGTTCCCTAGAGTGTGATAAGCTTCTAGTATCGTTCTAAATCATGATCATCATTGTCGTCGTCAATGATGCTTCGTGTGTGTTTGTTTTCGCGGCCAGAACAAAAAAGTCCGCGCGACCATCTGGCCAGGCACTCTAACCCTTTCTCCCGAGAATTTCCACCTTATAAATACAAAATATATTTCGAATAAGGCAAGAGTTATACGAAGAGAATGAAAGGACGATATAGAAAAAAAAATGGAAAGGACACCACTCAATCCTCCATCGTGATATTAATGTTTCACAGACGTGAAACGTGGCGTCCACCCAATTCAGAGTGGAGCCCTTTCGGCGAGACAAGAGAAAAAAAAAACGACAAGAACAAAACGAGGGAAAACAAATTGAGCATTATGTGCCACCAAACCAACATCGATAAAAATTAATGTGGTACCAAATTACTAATGGACGGGGACTCAGCGTAACGAGAACAAGAAAAATATTAGAAAAAAAAAATAAAGCCAAAAAGGAGCAATCACTCGCAAGGACAAGGGAAAAAATAAATATACACAGCCGAGGACATTTGATAATCCACGCAAAGGACTCTGGTCGAACCCTTTTTTTTGGTATATTGTTTGAACATATTCCTTAACTTCTGATGAACTTCACAGCCTCGATCCAAGTATAAACTTCAAAATTAGTCGATTCTAGTCACGAGCGTTCACTTAGCAATTGCCTATGTTGTATTTTTTCGGTCGATCGAACGTTTTTTTCTTTCGTTTGGAGCGCAAGTAAAATGAAAACATACACGAAGTAGGTATATGCCGGGTTCAACGTGACGCCGGTGGGTGGGGTGGAATGAATGAAACTTTTATGCGGTTTGTTGTGCGGCGATAAGTGAGTCAATATTTGGTACAATAAAATTTCAGTTAGACCAGGACACAGAAGTGTTCCGGTGTTTGTCCTTTTTCTTTTTGTGTTAATCGCCACGCACCCAAAAGGATAATGGTTTAAGAATGTTTTGAATTTCAATTTGCATTGATTTTTGTGCTTGTCTGAGGATGATGGCGTGCAACAGGTTGTTGATATCTATTTGTGACGCGGTATGTATATTTATTTGATATATGATTTTAATGTGTCCCATTGATTTTTGTGTTAAAAAACCGTTTGGAATTAATCAATATGTTGGACAAATTTTATAGGTACTAATAAATTAAATTATACAATCGATACGCACAATAAGAGTTCTGCACAACAAAAATGCTCGGTTGGTGAAGCACAGTGCCATTCAAGGATACTCAATTTACCAAATCGCCGAAATCTTTACATTAAAGTCAGAGAAAATTTTTGATTATTCGTAAGTATGCATATACTCATTTCATCCTTTTGTCTTTGGAATTTCCCTCTATGATTACTGCACGCAGTACGAAAAGTCCAAGCAGATATTCCGTTCATATTCATAGAAAGGGTTATCTTTTTACCAAAGGGTTGAAGATTTTCATATAATGTGCTTCGCGTAAGAAAAAAAAAGCAGGAGCAATGAAAATGATCGACCGAATGGTTTTGAAATCACCATCAGAAATATAACCAAAAAGGGCAAACATGCAATTCAGTCTTTATCCGATTTTTTTTCTCGGGAATCTCAATCCAGTTCAATTTGGCTGCGAACACCCTTCCAATATTTAATTCAGGAAAAATATCCGGATCCGTTATTAATTTTTTTCCACTTTTTCTCGACTTCCTTTTACATCGCATCGGGTCGTCGCGTCGTCGTCGCACTCGTCCCTCATAATGTCTTCAAGACATTAAGGGAGTTCTTAGTTTTTGAAAGTATATATGGATGAGTTCGTATAATTTTTTTTTCATATTTGCGCCTTCAATGTCACAATTTATTACGAGAGGTAATCGAAAAGGACCTCTTGAGTATACGAGCCGAACGGAGTAGAATGATGAATTCCAGTTTGTATTCGTAATTTGTTAGAGAGGAGTCTTGAATCGTTTATATCTCATCTCTATTCGTATAATTTAAACGATTTATGGTCCTCTGCATAAGAAGAGACGAATGAATATACGTAATCGGAGAGAAAGGGCCTTGATTAACTGGACCAGGACAAGTTTTTTTACTATCTTCCTTCCTGTCGTAACAATGCACATCGTACTCGTATGGTGCTTTTCTCAAGAGCTCGCTGCTTTTATATTTCAGTTCCTTGTGCGATACGTTTCACATGAACGAAAAGAAGGCAAGAATAGAAACAAACTAGCAAACTTAATAATATGTGCAAAAAAACTCGTAAAACATCACAAAGACCGAATGGCGAAAGAAAAAATGAGCCGACCAAAGCTGAAAGCGCAATGAAGAGGAAGAATATTCACACCATAGGACCATTTAG
Organism: Microchrysa polita; assembly: GCA_949715475.1. Lineage (NCBI taxonomy): Eukaryota > Metazoa > Arthropoda > Insecta > Diptera > Stratiomyidae > Microchrysa > Microchrysa polita. The sequence goes on along the minus strand of OX454422.1, from coordinate 274,759 downwards.
AGTCGCAGTTACACTATCCATTTTCTATGAACAAAATACTTTTTCCAAGCGACTGATTCCTAGTACTCAGAACTGATCGGTATATGTATAGGGAACATCCTAAGGGGATAATTAAAAATAAATTTAAACAAAAAATACGTGTAACGTTGAATCGACAATATGTCAACGGTCATGGACGCGAATGACGATAGAATTTGTGGCGGATTCGACGCGCGGGGGATGGTTGAAACGTTGAAAGTGACAGAAGAGCTTTTTTTGTGCATAGTGCCGGACCAATAAACGCTGTGATAAACTGACTGCATATTATTCAGCCTTATTAGCTTCATTCTTTTATGTCCGGGATGAATTTACACCTGATTGGATTTAATTGGATGATTGAATGGAAAGGAAATTTAGCGAAGAAGCATAGAAGAATACATAATAGATTTAGGATATAATTTTATTTTGGTAATATGTACATATATTTTTTTCGATTTGGAAACATAAAAATGCGATTATCTCGCTTATTATTACACCCAAAAGGGTGAAAGTTTGCTCTTTCGGTTGGACGTTTGGGCAACTGTATCTTTCAAACCATAGCTATAGGACTCTCGACTTGGCAGAGATGTGTACACGATTATGTAATGTAGTGAGAACTGCTAAGTCAACCTCGGTTATAAAGAACCTCAAGGGACCTGCGAATTGGTTCGTTATAACCGAGGTTCGCTATATCCAAATATTGAATTAAAAGACTAGAAGTTTCATGAAGTTTATTAGGAAGCAAATTTAGTTTTTTTAACGAATTAAAAAAAATAGTTTCATAGTAAAATCCAAACCAAAGTTTTAAATAAAAAAATAAAAATGCAACAAATTAGTATGTACACGTATTAATATACGAAAAAAAGCAAAAAACAAAATATTAACTAAAACATTAAATTCATTTGTCATCAATTTCAAATTTTGAGGCTGACTTATTGTTTAAAATAGTCTGTAATTTTCGTTTGGAACTCCTGTCTATTCACCGTAATCAGTAAAGGATTCGATTTCTGCCAAGTGGTTCAATAAAATTTGTTCTGCGCCATGAGACAGCAAGAACCGCCGAATATCACTGAGTTTTTGAGTTATTTTTATTGTAGTAATCCACAGGGCATTCACTGAGCTCGTTCTCACTTTTGCTGCTTTCGTTCGTTTACCCTGCTACAAATTCAGCCACGATTTCATTATCGGTCAAAAATTTGGAGGAAAAAAGGCCGTCATCTGCTGTAAGATAATCGAGTGGAATGTCCAGATTTATGCAAAAGATTTATTTCATCAAGTAATGTGATTTTTATCTGTTCACCAGCGTCGATTCCTCCAACAATGCGCAATAAAAGTGAACAGCGATAGTCACTTTATAAGGAATGGATGACTCCTTGATTCATTGGCTGCAATTTTGAGCTAGTGTTAGGAGGCATAAACACTTTCTTAATGGATTTCAAGTTTTCAATTTTCGGGTGAGCTGGGCAAGTATCAACCAATAACGCGATCTTTCTATTTTTATTTGTAAGTTGGTCCCATTCGCGTACATAATTCGTAAATATTTCGGAGGTCATCCAAGCTCGTTTGTTGGCACAATAGTTCACTGGCAATCTTTTAATAGATTTGAAGCACCTTGGTTTTTGCGATTTGCCAATAACCAGTAACTTTCGCTTCTCCTTGCCCGACATGTTGGCACAAACTAAGACTGTGATTCTATCTTTGGCTAATTTGCCACCCTTACACTGTTTGCCCTTGAATTTCAACGTGGTATCAGGAGTCATCTTATAAAATATGTCAGCTTCATCGGCGTTAAAAATTTCGTCTCATCACTGCTATATTGGCTTTGTATCGTTGGCCAAATGTTGGCTATCCAGTCATTGACAACAGTGTTGTCTACGGAGCCCGACCCACCAGTGATTATTAAGCTACAGACATTATGTCGAACTTTTCACCTATCAATCCAGCCATCAATGCATACAAAATCATCGTTATATTTCCTGACAAATTCTTCTGCTTTTGCCTTCAGCACAGATCCACTAATTGTTATATTACGCAATCTTTGTTGCGAAAACCATTTCAGGAGTAGCTTATCGACATCATCATGTAATGATTTCCGCATCTTTTTGGCACCGACATTTGCACTTTCAAAGGCGAGAAGCAATTCCTCCCGTTTCTTCCAAATTGTTCTATCTGTGGATGTGCTTAAATTCCTTTCTTGGAAAATTTCACTCTGCTTCTTTCCACTTTGTATTTCTCATAAAATTTCGCATTTGTCTTTAAGAGAAAACACTTTCCGTTTTTCCTTGTTCACGCTCATATTTTTGTTCGTTTTCTTAACACTAAAACGCGTAAAACTAAAAGTCGCCCACGAAAAACGGATACGGAAAAAACACAATTGGAAACAGAAGCCGCGTAAATCCAATCGGATTGAAATGTATTGTGTTATTTCCCACGTACGAACCTAAAGAAAAAACAAGAAATCTCAAAAATAATCCGGGTATTCCCCTATTTAAAAAAAAAAGTTCGTTAAATCCGATTCTTATGAGGAAAATTGTTGTAAATTGGGTTCGCTATATGCGATTGTTCGTTACAACCGGGTTCACTATAACCAATATTTTTTGTATGAAAAATAGTGAAATTGAAACGGTAATTTTCGAATAGTTCGTTATAAGCGAGTGTTCGCTATAAGCGGGTTCGGTATAGCCGAGGTTGACTGTATTTTAATATTTAACGTCAAAAACACTGCAATTTCCAGAGTGTGGTCATAGTTTCCTACACGGTGGCGCAACTCTTCCGCCACGTGTGGAAATTTGGCCATATTGAGGATTTCAAAAAACGACTTCTCGGCCATACACATTTAAGTTTTTTGAGTGGCTATGAATCAAATTAGAAAGCTGGCATTATGCACTATGTAATAAAAAATAAAAAATACGTAAATATATGCAATGGGTAGCATTCAGTCAGCGGTGAAGGAAAATGTGGTTCAAGTCTCCCGGACTCCCCTTACTCCTATTGACGACAAGCTACAATGTGCTCAGTCTACAGTGTAAGGGTTCGGTTAGGAGGATATTTTGCGAATTGCGGAAGACAAATTGCTTAAACTGCTTGAAATTGCGTGTAGGCTTTTAAGAAGATTTGAAGCTTTGCATGCCGTTTAAGCGATTCGCCATTCGCAATTGACAAAAGATCGTAACAGGAGCATAATATAGTAATAATTCAGATCAGCAGTACGGAAAGTTCCATCTGGAATTCGCCACAAGGGATTATGTTTGAAAAACTGAACGAATGATCCAAAACGTTACTGGGTCCTGAACTGGGGGCGATACGATGCAGTTTTTTTTCTTTCATAGAGAAGAAGTAGGAAAGAATCTTTAAAAATAAAAATAGTTAAAAACTTACCTGTATGCAATCTCGTATGTTGCTGCACGTGTGATAGCTGCTTGAAACGTCGATCACAATATGAACATTTGTATGGCTTCTCGCCGGTATGTACGCGTATATGTTGTACCAATTGATGATTACTAGAGAAACTCTTCAAACATTGCTGACACTGATGCGGTTTGACTTCGGCACTGATAGCTGCACCTAATCCGACACGTGGTAAATGTTGGATTTGCTGCATTGCGCTTTTGTGCATAAATAGCTGTTTGTTTGTTTATTTTTTCATCCAAAGGATTTCCATTAATTGTTTGGACGGAGTAGTGTATGAAAAATAGAAGGAGAGAGAAAAATGAAATTATATTTAGGAAAATAAATTTAAAAACATTACGAAAAAAAAACAGAAAATATTGTTCAATAAACGTGAGTTACAAACATAAAAAATGAATTGGGATTAGTTTTATACTTTTAAAAGTCATTTTTATATCACATGATTTTCATGTTTCATAGCAGTACAGTACGTTCGTTTGTATGTATACTCTTTTTTGCAAGCTTATTGACCATTGACTGTGTGCGTGTGATTAAAAAAAAAAATGTAATATGCTTGATCTCTAAAAAGAAGAAAAAGGGATAAGAAATACGAGTGAAACCTGATGGTATTCGCTTTATTTGCTGAAAATTCTTTGATTGGAAATTGAATTTTCTTTCAAAATAAAACTGTACGACATTTAACTAATGTTTAAAAACGATTTAATGTAATTTTTTCAACATTATCAGTAACGATTTCAAACGAAAACTATTATTCTTCAGTATTTGTATTAAACTCTAAATTTAAGACTTTTCTCTAAAATAACCTTGAAGTCTTGTCTCTAGTGCGTACTTGCACATATATGTAGTTAGCTCTGTAGATTTGACCTAAATCGTATACATAGGATTTAGCTAGGACGCACACCCATTGAAAATATCCGTTTCATACAAAATACAACAGAGGGTAGCTGGAGAGCATTGCAGTACTCACTGTTAAGTCCGAAAAGCGTCCAACCCTTCGAATTATAAACGACAAGAATTAAATCTTAAGTATTTTTATTAAAAAAAAAAAACACAAAAATTACGGTATTGTTTTTTGTGTGTATATATATAATCAAACAGCTAAAGATTGACAACAATATGTATATATGTACAATAGAATCTATAACCTGCAAATAGATTCCAAACTAAATGTGAATAAAATTTGTATCTCTGCGATGACCACTATGAGGATATGATCTTGCGGTCATTGGCTCGCTTTCCTCCCCCGTCCGTAACGGCAAATTGCAATTCAAGTTCTTGTGCATTTTTTTTAATAATACTCGTTTGCATTATTTTCAGTATGGATAGTGTATACTAACTCTAAGCAAAAGATTGTGTGTATTTGTGTGTGGGTAGAGTGTGGTATGAGGACAGCACACGCGGTCTACTAGGTATCAATCGCGTTTACGATGCGTATATACCGTATCCTCCAAGAGACTATTACTCCATGGCAAATTCTACTGATACTCTGTACTGTATACTCTTCACCTATCATGATGTCTGGACTTGCCAGAGATACGAGTACATCTGTGCATTAAAATCTTTCGTTTTAGGATTTGGATTAGTGTTTTTTTTTGTTCTCCTTGTTTTCTTCTTTCTTTTTGCATTTTCCAATGAATACAATACATTAGAAAATAAACCTTCGCATAAGCTAAAATATGTTGGTGGAAGAGTTTTATCCGAGATTCAATTCATTTGTCCGGTTATGACCGCGAGCGTTCGCTTTAAATCGCGTGCCAATTCATTCGTCAGTTTAGTTTTTGATTTTTTTGTGAAGTTATTTGAATTATTTCTAGGTAGGCCAAAGGGATCAGCTACATCATGTAGGTAAATCCTCCATATGCAAGGTAGCCGCTCGTTTTATAGCATATATGCATTAGAAAGAAAGACTGGTCGTATATAAAAAAAACTCATTTTATTACTTAAAATTTAGTACATATAGTGTACGCATCTTATATTTGTATAAATCCATACTCTTTGATCTCTCGTGGTCATTGATTTAGAGCAGTGATTCCCAACCCAGAAACCTCTGCGGACCACTTAGCCTCAAAATGGATCTCGACGGACCACCATTCAATAATAATAAAAGAAATTAAGGTTACAGTTTTTTGTGTTCAAAAGCTCACGCTCTATCTCCCTTCACAAATTGCCCTTATTATTTTTTGTTTGTTATTTTCTACTTAAAAATAAAGTTGAAAACCACCGATCATATAAAAATCCTTCGCATACGCAACCGATTGTCATTGGACTTGAATTTTTATAATAACACCATCTTGTTAGGAAGCAATATTTATGATTTGCCATGTGTGGCAGGTTGAGAGAAGGGGGGAAACTGTTTTGTTCGCGTCAACACTAACCTCACTAGTGGAATTTTTCTCGCACAGGAATTTGTGACTTGGGGTCTGGAAGAGCTAACTCCGATTTAAAATAGATAGCTCGGTCCTTAGACTCGGATTTGTAACAATGTTTAACGCGAAAAACTCTTTGAATTCTTGCAATTGGGTTCGAATTTTGATATAATTTTGAATAATTGGGATATAAGCAACGAACCTAAGCAACCCGTCGCCTTCCAATAATCACGGACCTAGTAGCGAAGCATGTACTGGATAATCTGTTACATAAAAATGAGAGCCCGTGTTTGGTATGTGACTGTAATTAGTCACAAGAAACTATACCTTTTTTGTAAGAAGTCTCCAGTCCAGAATTTCCCCGCGGACCACCTACGGGTCTCTCACGGACCACCCCCGGTCCGCGGACCACCTGTTGGGAAACAGTGATTTAGAGGTAGGCAACACATATTTTTGTGTCGTCCTGACACAAAAAAGATACAGTCGGTCGAATGATAGCACATATGGTGCCCGAGACGATTAGATTAGATTTAAAAAAATCAGTCACCCATTTTTACAGTTATACGTAATTAATATGGTGTCAAAAAATTAACGCCTTTGCACTTGCACTGATACTGTGAATCATACATAATTAAACTTTTCTTTTTGCACGGTCTATTAAGAATTGCAGTTCAACTAAACAAATGGGAGAAATCTGACCTTGTTTTTGTTGGAATCGAGAGATCAAACTTATTAAGTATTAAGTCGTATATGAATAAAAAGATGCCTCCTTATTACTTGGCTAAATAACAAGCTCAAAAAAACGAACATTTACATTTAAATATACGGATTTAGCCAAGCACTAAGCGAAGCATTTTTTTTATGAATTTTGATATAACATTTTGTTTTCGTTATAGTGCAAAAAGCAAATTCAAGAAATACATATTAACTGTATAAAAAAGTGACTGCAATTTAATAATATTTTGTTTGTAGCAGAAACTATATGCGTTGTCATTCGCTTTCGGCTTGATATTGACTTTTGCGACACCCTGCGTAAACGGAAATCAATAAAAACCTTTTGCATAGAAAATAAAAACAAAAAAAAAATCATTCGATCTCCGCGACATTCTACCAAAAGATATGGCTGAATATGGTTTTGAAGGGGTGGTAGGGGTATACTCAGACCTACTCCACTTTCCATCTATTCATATGTCATAATTAGGCATTGATCAAAATTTCAGGTTGAGAGCGATATTCTGTCGAAAATTTAGGCCGAATTAACATATCATGGAGGGGTAATTTGTATAGGAGGTAAGGGAACCTTTGGTCAGATTTGGCTCCCATAATCGGGCAAAAATGTCGGTACCGTGACAGTCCGCGGGAGTCCCTAATAATTTCACAACCCATTGTATGCCGATTACCTTCACCTCTACTCAAATATCGCAAAAAAATATTTACAAACGAACAAAAGCAAGAATATATCTCCAAATAAAAAAATATTTTTTTTTAAATGGTAAATGACATGAAAGAGTTTAAAAATATATTCTCGTGAACCCGCGCGCACATGGTCTGTTCCCATATACATAGATATACCGAATACATTTCTGGTTGCATGCAAATCTGTGCAAATATACGTACTGTACACTTATATTTATTTTATATTTTCCAGAGCACTAACCTAGGACAAGTATAGATAGTTCAATGCCTTGGCTCTCTTCTCGCGTATAGTACACACGGGAACGATGTGCACCTCCTTGACTTGATTTCTTATCTGTTTTATTTTCGTTTTTTTTTTATTTTATATATTCGCTCGCATCGCGCGTATGCAGTCATTTTTGCCAGTGTTTATTTTTTTTGATTATCTCTGCGTACTATGATTTTATACTGCTCACATTTGCTTTCAGTACACTTTAAAGCTTCTTTTTTTTGTTTTAGTTTTTTTTGTGCGCATCGCCCGTTTTTGGAATTTGCATGATTTCTAGATATGTAATAGCTTTTGCAATAAGGGCGGATAGAGCTTTTGAAAGTTCTGTATTATCGCTTGTAACGGTAACTATCATAGACGAATGTAGACTAGATAAAAAAAAACATTAGAGCTGCGAGTTACTGCCTGAAATCGCGTTTAAGCTTTTAAGAAGCTTTTAAGCATTAGGGTGCAAATTGGTTGAACTACTTGAAATAGCGTTAACGTTTTTAAGCATTGTATGCAGGTTAAGCAATTTAGATGTAATGAAAATTTAATTTGCATGGTGTCAATCTGCCAATTATTTTTTCAAATCCATAACATCATAAATGCGAGGCCCATTTGATTAGAGTTGAGTATAATATGTGTATCTTTCGATTGACTTTTTGGCTTAATTTTTTCTTTTAGCGCACACATTTTGTGTGTACATTGTAGCATTAGTAGCTATAATGTATGCGAAAGTATAGTTACATATTGCAATTCTCTCCTGCCACCGAAGATTTCTGCTTCTGCTGCTGGTTGACGCATGAGTCCACTACTGCTGATTGCTTTGGCTTGTGTATCTGATGATTTTATTTGTTTTGCTCCTTTTCAATTTGTTTTTTTTTTTATCGCATATTCTGTCCATAGCGTTTCTTAAATCCATGCAATTCTTTTTGTTTGTACAGGGATCTTTCTGTATAGAGTTATACTCGTATGTATAAATTCGCGTTGCTTTCTTTCATTTCCCCTATACCCTGGGTTTTTGCAATCTGTGTGTCTTCGTTTTTTTTTTTGAAGATTTTTGTATCTTTTATATTTTAGCTTTGCTTGCGCAGATGTTAAGGTTTTATTAGTTTGGATGCGGTTGTTGTTGCTTGCTTGTTAGCAATGATGCGATGCTGTTCTCCAGAAATATCGCACTTGCACAATAAAAATGGCATTGGGGATGGTCAGTTAAGGCGTATGGGCTAATAAGTATGTGATGCTAAAAGTGCTACATATATAGATAAAAAGTTTATTCTGTAGCTGATTTTGGGCCTACGTAGGTACAAGACATACAGTGAGTGAGTGATCTTTGCGGGTTATAGTGAATAAATTAAATAATGTTTCTTTTCACAAAGCAAAAGTATAAGTTCATGCAATGGGGTAATAGTGCGACTCGAAACTTGCGACGAATTCCCCAAGAAACATTTCTGACCTCGTCAAATTTTCCCGCTACTTGAACAAAATGTAATCAGCGGAACAAAATCAGAGCAGGAATACGCTCGGTTATCAAAAATATTTTTGATTTAATTTATTTACAATTATTGATATTTGCAAAATGTCCTTAGGACATGCATGCAACCCACCAAAAATGACAACCTTCCGATTAAAACTAAGGGTACCCACGCACAAAGTCAAACCGAAATCTATGAAATTTCAGACTTTTTAATTTCAGAATTCCATCTAAAATTAAAAAAAAAACAAATTCATCTCTTGGAATTTAATTATAATACCTATAGTTAGTCTTTTGAATCTATGTTTAAAAGTTCGTAGCAAAGCATGTCATTGAAGCACGAAAAATCGGGTCGAAGGTCGCTACTTCGCTAGTACCTACGTTAGTCGATATAATCGGAAGCCTGTAGCCTGATACTAGCAACCTTCAACCACAATTTGTCCATATTTCTAGCGTATTTGGTACGAACTTTTGAGTATACAGTTAACTGTGATAATGACAGGGGTGGGGTATTCTTAGTTTTGATAGGATAGGTTGCTATTTTTAATGGGAAGAATAGAAAGTCATAGATAAGCCCTCAACCAAATTTGATCTGCATGGCGTAATTTGGAAAGAAATTACAATCATAGCTTTTTTAAAATTGTGAGTGAGTGGGGTGTCCTGGATAGAAGCACTCCAATTTACAGTATAAGTCAGATAAATTTTGTAAGCAATATGGACATGATATTATGACTCTACGGGGGCATTCTATCAAGAGTTACAGTGCGAAATTTAGATCTGACAAAATGTTACTTCACTATAATAGTTTTGAGTCTAGGGTATAATTTTCAAAGAAAATTGTAAGTGCATAGTTTGTTTCGTTTACAGTCAAACTCATAGTTTTCCAAATATGTATTTGAATAAATAAATTTTTGTTCAGCCCTTTGCCACAGCCTCCACCCTTAACTCGACGCGCAAATTAGTGTTATTTTTTGCTGCGTATGGTAGAGAGCGCCTTCAACAATTTGGCATTACAATTTTTTGTCTTCTTTGGAATGTCTAAGGTCCAACTGCATATTGCACAGTGCTACAGTGCTAAAGCTGGATCAACAATGCAAACTTTCCAGAATCGTTTTGGGTCTATAAAATTCAATTTAAATTAAATTAGAAAAAACTGTCATAACAGGCTTTGAAAACTCAATCATTTTGACACAAATCTCAGTCACACATTTTTATCAAATGCATTTCCAACACCGGGGACAATGGGTATGCCACTGAAGGACATTTCAACTACCAAAAACTTCGGATTCGCCTCCAGTCTCGTCAAATTTGGATATTTTTCACTGAATTTAAAAACAATAATTTTCGATTTTTAGAGGAGTTTAACTATAGAAAATGATAATCCATTTTTAAGCTACAATGGGCACATGGGGCTGTTATTTACGAATCATCGTCACGATTCGAGTTCTCTGACAAAACAGCAAATATACCTATACATATCTACAAAACAATAGATCTACATTGTTTGTTTTTAGTGTGCAGGAAAAACTTACGTTGATTTGTTGTTCTTCTTTCAATTAATGAGTATTGTTTCCACCCACGCAGGTTCAAATTAAGCGCGCTTAATTTGAAACATGAAAAAAATTTCTAGTATCCATATCTACATATGTTTGAATGTATAACTGTTTACTTCAAAATATCACAATAGAGAAAATTCCAATGGCACTTATTTAAGGTTTATCACTATTATATTATTATTATACCTATTGAAAGAAGTCAGTTATAAATTCTTTTTTTTTTAATCTTTTTTCACATTTCATCATCACTTGAGTGATTTAGTGTTTTGGGGATTAATGGTTATAACTAGGTATGTACATACTATACACGCGTGTGGAAAGTTTGTGTTCTATGATTTTGATTTAAATTAAAACAACAACACATTCGATGCCAACAGAATATCATCTTGGACAGTGACACAATGACATAAACTTTTCGTGTTATGTACATAATAAACAGTTGCAAAAATATCAACACATGATCATGTTAAACCTCTAAAATTTCAACATATTTTCCCGTTGCATAGAACATTCAATTAAGGACTTGTTATTAAGATAAGATGTAAGCACTCGTCTAACTTAACGATAAAAGGGGTTATTTTTGCGAGTATTGTAGTACATGTTAAAATATTCTGCGGTATTCATGAGAATTTAAACGATCTGCTAACTGCTAAAAAATTCATAAAATCCTTCATTTTAATTATAATTGATATGATCGCAACTGTCTATCGCATGTACTTTGTTCCTTCTTCAAGACAAAACAATCTAACCGGAATAGATTAGCTTATACGCCCGAAAAGGCTGCGTATAAACATATAGCACAAATCGCACAAACGGACACGCGACAAATAAACGCACGACGGCAGGCGGCACAACACATTACTACTAAATTTTCAGAAAAAAAAACTCCTGCTTCCTTTTTTCGTGCAAAACCGCGAAAATTTCTGCATAGTGTTTTCTAACGCACTCGCGCGGCGCGCACTATGCGCACACAAGAGGCGCGCTTGCTCCTCTCGTATATAACTTCTCAAGCCCCCAAGAAAAGAAAGATTTAATTTTTCCTTGTCTTGGTTTTATTTTTATTTTTTCAAAACTAGGCGCGCGCAAAAAAAAAACCGCCTGAATCGCCGAGCAAAACAAAACAGAAAAAATATAATAAAAAAAAAAAAAAACAAAAATGTGTGTACGAAGAATGAGTGAATGCAACACTGCAACTCACAGTTGCAAGCAAGCAAAAAAGTAAAGGAAGAAATGATGAAAGAACAGGAAAAACGCAAGAAAATTTTCTTACAGCACTTGTCGTTTTTTTTCTTTTGATTTTTAGTTTTCTTTTAATTTTTTTTTAAATCTCTCTCCCGTTGCCCTGTTTAGGATTCTTGTTTGCTTGTGCTTAGAGATGTGCTTGGTCCGTTCGCCGAGTCTTGATCTTTCGTCGTGTGGTCGTTGCTCTAGCTTGCATGGAGATTCTAAGGCTTTTAGTTGGGCCTTATGCGTTATTTTTCTTCATCGTTTTCATTTTTTGTTGTTGTGTTTCTTTTTTATTATCTTGTACTACCATAACATCATTACTACTATAAGAACGAACAACGGAAAATGCACACATTTCACGAAAATTGTGTATGGGTAACGTACTTAGGTACGTATGTTTTGTGTATAACGGACGCCTCGTAGGAGATAAATATTATGAACGGGGGTGCACGACGCGCGAAGCGCATTCCATCGACCGAAGAAGAAGAAGAAGACGATAAGGAGCGCGAATATAGGAAAATCTTTAATGAATATACCGCGTATAGACATATTTTTAATTTCGCGTTACTTGCAGATGCAAGTGCGCACAGTAAGATCGCAGAGTACTCCATTGTAACTGAAGACTATAAATGTGAATATCGGAACGTATAGCCGCGCAGCACCGGTCATCAACAACAAACCCAAAACTAATAAGATAAAAAAATAAATAGTTGCAATAAATGCCCCACAGATCTTTCGCTGTTGCATATAGTTTTTCCATGCGCAGCCTACACAAAAAAAAAACAAGAAGAAACATCATCTGAAATAAAACTGCATCCATAGAATATATCCTCCTCAGATTTTTCTCGGCAATCGTTTCGTTTTTTTTCGTATTTATTCAGCAACAATATTATTTCTTACAGATAAACATATATAGATTCAAATATACGTATGTGCACGAGTTATTTTGCGACCGATTCGCATCTCTCATAGATGCAATCTATCTATCTTTTTTAATGCAACACATATGGAGAGATTTTTGTTCGTTCGTACGTCTCAAATATGTATTATAATACGAAAAATAGGAAGATGCAAGTATAAATGCATCGCATCCATAGAGAAACGGGTGGGGGAGAAGTTTAGGTGTATACCAATCAACAATTGCAACAACAGTGCAAAAAATTAAATAAATAAACAGAAAAGAATACGAAAAATGCAACTCAACCAAATGCTTTTTTGTATGCGCTCATTGCCCGCTGCACCATATATACACAACCTACGTCAATGCTGCACTTTTTTTGCGCGCAGAGCAGGAGTGGTGGGTGAGGGCGAATTATATGCTTCTTGGTGTGCAATAAAAAATGTTTAATTACCATTATTGCAGCTGATTTATTGTTTAAGAAAAAAAGTCCCTCTATCATATCAGTTCCCTAATAGGGGTAAATGATATTGATCGGGAAGCAGGTGTATAGTAAAGAGAGCGCTTGCATTTGTATCAATCACTGCACGTGAAGATATTGCAAAAAATGTATTTACACAATAAATGAAAAAAAGTAGGCGTGTATGCAGGTTTTATATCGTTATCCTCACATTGAAAATATTCATAAGTGAGCGGTACGGCTCTGGTATCCCCTCTCTATATAGGGTGTATTGTATATCAATGCCGCAATTCCTTTTGCACACTCATATGAACACACATCTTTTCTATTCCGTCTTTCGCATTTCTCCGTCTTCGCATGTATATCTTGACGGAGCTGATTTTAGGTCCACCTTACTACCATTCACACCATATCTACTCATTCAGTGAACAGTCTTTGAAGTAGAAAGATCAGGCGGTCGAGGGTAGTTGATCATTATATTGTTGCACAGACCTTTGAGTTTTACCTTTCGAATAGAGTTCTTAAATTTATTACATCCTTTTAGTGACTAAATATAAATATTTGTCTCGTTTTATTCCGACTGAATAAGATAACGTATGGTTCCCACATAAATCTCTTGCTGTCTTCTTCCGTTCCGAATGCATCGAAAATGCACGAGACTATTTTTGTGAAGCTTTTAAAAAGTCAGAAAAAAATACGCGGAAATGATAAATAAATACATAAGCATATGCGTATTATATTTTAGGGTAGGTCAAGAATTGAATGAATGCATCATCATCAGGCCGCACAAAAGTGTGAAGTGGGCCGTGAGTTTGATACGCCTGGTTTACGGAGTACAGGGTCGTGATTTTTTTTCAATTATAAAAATCTTAATGCAATATTTTTGTGCAGAGATGAAGGAACTGTATAAGTACAGTACAATGAAAATATTCTAAATCAGGGCTCTCAAATATAGGAAAATAAATAGAGCTAGGCTAATTTATTGTTGTTTTGGAACAGGAGGAAAAATCTCATTTCATGACGCTGAAATATGAGTTCATTAATACGTGATTTACTCTTTGGTGGGTAGCTTGGAACAAGAAAAACCGGCGGAATTTTAATGTACTCGATGTCCTTGTTCACATGATACCCCGCAAGGCTATCTCCTATTTAAGGTTAATTAGTGTCCTTTTTGTCATTTTTTTTGGCAGATCAACATTTTCCTTAGCTAAATAAGTTTGAAATTGGCACGCTATACTTATTTCCAAAAACAAAAAAATAGCCTTTCTCTGTTTTTTTTTTATTCGAAATCCTATAAAGTGATTTTAATAGTAGTTCTGTGTACGGAATAGGAATTAATCTCTCCGCGCGTGCAAGCTCACGTGTACTTCAGTCAGGGCCAGGGGCGTACGCAGAAAGATATTTCGGGAGAGGTATTTGAGAGACATTTCTCGAGAAGTATTGCATGTGGTTATATTCGAAAATAAACTCAATACCTTACGTATCTGAGCCATGAAGTAACCCTGAGCTCCATAAGAGTGAGAGTAAAATTGTGTCATGGCTTTGCAATATGAAAACAGCTACAACCTAATTGACGCCATGCTCCTCAAGGAGTTAGGGCAAAAACAACCTAATTGCATTTCAATTTTACATTATTGCATTTGAAAAAATACCGAGTACCTTTGAAAAGGGTATATTTAAGGAAAGCCATAGTAACAAGAAACATATAGTTTAGGTGTTTTATGACTCAAACACTACCCTGCGCTGATAATGGCAGAATCAGAGATTTGTCAGCCTTTATTTTTTCTGGTGGAAGCCAAAGACAGTTACAGTTGCTGAATTGCCAAAATATTCCCAGCGAAATCAGCCTTCAATTGTATGACGGAATCAAAATTCCTTTACAATACGATTACACCATCTCACTATCTAAAACCTGGGTAGCCAAGGATGTCCGCATTTCTTAATTACACGTTCTGGTGACTCTAGCAACGATGTTGATTCGAGTGTCAATCTCTATGGCCAAAGCTATGCAAAACCCGTCTGACTAAAGGAGATATTTCTTAGCCCCTTCCACAAATAGCCAAAACCGCAGTACAGGTATTGTAGATTAATTGAAAATAAAAAGAACGTATTCTTCATCACTGTGTCATCAATTTATTTCGGAGGGGTTTTGAGCCCCCAAAAACCCCTACGGAGTATTCTCATTTACTTCAGAGATCCTTCAAGAAAATCCCTATTATTGAACCTTGTTTTTCTTAGATTATTATAAAAAAAATATGTACTTCTATGCTTTACTAATATGACTACGACTACTAATCAATTATTAAATTAGCAAAGCCTTTAATTAAATTTTTTTAATTAGTAAAATAATTAAATCCTTTAAAATCAAGCAGTTTGGTCAATTTGAGTTTATATTTTATCCAATACTGCAATTTTTTCTGGATTTAAATTTCATTTTTTCTTCGCGCATACACACATACATATATAAATTATGGTCAATAAGCTTGGGTCAACAGTAGTTGTGTCATCATTAAAATAAATCCCATTTCGTTTTGTCTGTTTTACTTACCATATGTTCAATATTTATAAGAAAATATATAGGAATAGTGTGATATAAATCATGTGTAGAGTCATATAGTGGAGTATTGATTGAATATATAGGAAAACCAAACATCAAATTCATCAAATACGCAATATGTAAGTAAAAAAGGACGCATCTTATGTAAACAACACAAAGCGCCTAGGCCGAAACTATAACAAATGATATAATATAAACGAAAATCGTTTGATTTTTAATGAGACTTTTTAGGCTGGATATTTTCTCGAAACCATATTTATTTATCACGGATAAAACTACGACAGTACGCAATATACATTTAAGTGTATATTCCCATACCGTCACGAGAAAATAAACGCTACCAACAAACATCTCAAAGCGATCAGTCTCGTCTGAATATGGTTTTACACTCATTCAGAATTGAGTTGAAAAAAATTAACAGAAAAATCAGATTAGTAAACATTTCCTAATAAATAAAAAAAAAACACCGCAAACTGTGACCTAATAGCCAAACGTCATTATTATATATTTGACACGAGAAGCATATAATAAACACAAACGGATCGACAAATTATTTACATAATTATAATAAAAATGGACTTAAGGGGTGTATAAGAAATTAAATATATTAAACTTATAAAATTTGCAAAATATACAAAAAAAGTTTTCACAAAATTATGCAAAACGGCATTGTATAAGATGGGAGAGAGGAATCGAAAACCAATGATAAATCAACAACATACAAAATATATTAAAACTGAAGTTAACAGGGTTGGTTTGTTTAGTGTTTATATGTTTCTGTGTTGGTTTGGGTTTTTTTTAGGTTCTGGAAGAGTACTATACACAACGGAAGAGATGCCAACTCACTCGTTGCAGGGTTGACCAACATTCTTCTAACGTTCGCTCACTAATTGCCGCTGCACTATTCGATCTCGTCAATTGCAGCTGTTTTCGTTGCACATAAAATATGACAAGTGAAATGATCCCCCGACGAATGGAGTTCCGCACATATAGTTTGCACACACATTTTTACACCATCACCAAGTTTTTGTTTTTTAGTTTAAACACAAATTTAATTTATTCAGTTTTTTACCGTTACACAATGTGAATTCGAACCACATACATATATAGGCACATTCACATACATATTAGACGGCATACATATTTACAAATGTCACAAATATATGGTCGCGAGTTTAAGATGATATTGTACATCCAGCAAAAGGACAACGTATGGAAGTAGATTTTTTTGTATATTCCGTAGGGTTTGGGCGCATCAGACAAAGAAAAGAGAAAAAAGAGTCAAAATTTAGATTAGAAAAAAGTTTTTTTTTATTTTAAAAGCGTTTTTAATTTGGTTGATAAAAGAGAACACATTTATTGAGTATGTAATAAAAATAATAAATTAGTTCTGCTACTATTTCTTGCTTCACAGCCAAACAAACTTTGAGTAAATATTCGCTTTTGATGTTTTCCTTTGCTTTGTTTCATATACATATGTACATTATGTACATACGAGTATTTCCTGTACAATAATATTTCAAAGATATGTTGGCTCATTGCATATTGCAGTTTAAGTAAAAAGAAAAAAGCACACAAATTGCAGACCTATATTGCAGCAGCAATCGTTCGTTTTTAAACAAAAAATATAACTAAATAGAGCACGCACAAACATCTGGACACGCATTTGAAAATCACTCTGAAATTTGAAGAAATATAAACATAAAATCAAAACCAAAGGTAATTACATGTGAAACAAAACAAAGGGAAAATCAATTGAACACATTTATCAAACATAAGGGAATAAATTAACCGTGAGAAATAAATTTGGACATGTGCATAAAATATGCATTGGCATTCACCCTATATCCATACATTTAAAATTATTGCTAGAAAATCGACCTCAGCCAATCAGACACTTTTATATGAACAAATACACAGGATACATGGGAAAAATCGGATACCGTCGGTAAACTTCTCATGAAATATTATCTGAAATTTTTGGAAAAATATATGCAAGTATTGGCTTACTCATTCAACTATGTATAGATATACCACATATTGAAGTCCTTTTTTTTAAGATATTGAAAAATTTGTTATTTTGAAGGAGTTCGAATCAAATTGAGGTAAGCCTAACTGAACTAATACTTTTCAGTTGGGTCAATTAAATCCGAAAATGCACATTGAAGTGAGTGCGAAGTATTCCTAAACGATTTTTTTTGTATCAATATTGGTTGGTAGAAGGTGGCAATTTTCGCTTAGACCGTATAGACTAAACAACGTGGACAGATAATTTCCCTATAGTGCACTTTTACCATGGCAAAAAAAACTAAAAAAAACAACAAAATTGTTTCAAATTTTGACAATTAAGGCATGTTTATTAAAAATAAAATTCAATAAATTAACAAAATAATACATAATTGTTTAGAATAAATTTTATAATTTATTTACTTACAAGTAAAATAAAATTAACCTAAAGTAAATTTCATTTAGAAAAAAAAATGGAAACTAAATTAAAAACTAATAAAATTTATAGCAAAAATGCAAATATGAATAGGTATATCATGTTTATAATAAATAATTATCATGTTTGGTATAAAAATTACATTAATTTTACAAGTATGTCTCTGTTTTAAATAAACAAAAATCCAAATCACAGAAAGAAACCTTTAAGAATTTTTTTTGAATATATTTACGTTTTCATCTTCATCGTCATAATCAGTTAGAGTCATTGTGTGTTCGTGTTTTGTATAAGGTTTTGATATGAAGAGGGCAAACAAAAAAACTAGCTCGTGTTTTTTTGATGCTGGTGAGTATATATTTTTTTAATTTGTGTTCTAGACTCTTTAAATTAACGGGAATTATAAATGCGCCGATATTGTTTGAAATCTATATTTTTTAATTGTGTCTTAATTTGTTTTTGTTTTCGCTTATATTCTGTGCGTATAGTGTATATTTTGCTTTCTTCGCTGAGTTGAAGATATTTTGGAATTTCCGTCTCTTAAGATATGTTATTTTTTTATGTTTAATATTTCTTTTTGTTTGTTTGTTTGTTTGTTTGTCTGTGATATTTAGTCAAAGCAAAATAGTTTTGTTCCCATTGAATTTGGCGTATCACCTAGTGAATCTTCTCATGACATTGCGAGTTTGAATTTCCTGCGATAACACAAAATCAGACCGAACTCGTAAAATGCCATATATGATGATAATATTCTTATTCACGGTGGGCTTTCGTCACGCGGTTAATATTTAGCACAACGCATAAATTTTGGTACAACGTCATAATATCATAACAAAAACACTGATTGGATCATCGAGCCACGAGCCACAATATACAACACTTCTGACATCGAATTTCAAAACGTAAAGAGGTACACTATTTTTTTTCTCTATTTTTATTATTTCAACAACCCGGCGGCGGCGGCAGTAATTTCGGCCCTTTATATTACACCTCTTAAGAAAAATTCTTATCACCGCACACAAGTATAGTTCGCACGAAGGACAACTTTCTCAAGAAAAGATAGACAGATCAACATCCTTTCATGATGATGTCTTGAGTCGTTCTGCATATGCGTTCGTATTTCAACGTAATTTTAAGATAGTCACTGTTATGCACTCTAACGGACGTTTGTCCCCGAACGCAGCAGATGATTTCACACGAAACACACAATTCAACCACTCTCTTTTCAGTTTCCTTCCAAGAAATCGCAGCATATAAAATAGTCCTCGACTTCCTTCCCCTCGCGAACCTTAAATCCTTTGCGCGGCGGCTACACATCAACGACAACGCACCGCCGTCGTCTTATAACCGGCCAAAGACGAAGAAAAAACAGCACATTCAAGAAATAAGCCGGTAAAAAATCTCCACAAGACGCAATACGAGAACGAAACAAGCAAGCAACTTGCCAAGTGCCGCACGGGACAATGTAAGAAAACCGACTACAAGGACGAGAGGACAATGAAAAGCCAGCAAGTTGCAGAAAAAGAAATGATAACCCCGCCGACCCGCGCGAAAGCACCGACTTTATATGACGACTACAACGATATGATAGTGATTCTGGAAAAAAATAAGGCGTTGACTATAAGAGGACTCACACTCCAAGGATATCCACTCTCTCTTGTGTTCTGGGCTGGAATATTTTTTTTTCTTGCGATCGTAAAAATGTTCCGTCCGAACTAAGAAAATACTGTAGAACAGAAGAAGATGGAAAAATCGTCCTTCTATCTGTTGCTCTCTCTTTCTATGTCTTTATGTTGTTTTTTTGTTAAGCACAACACCATCCGCCACTACTACCACGTTAAAGTCCTGTACAAAGGAAAAAATGAAAAAGAAATATCCCTGTGTCCAAGAAAAAGAAAGCAGACAACAAAAATCGTCTCGAGAAAGTGAAATATTCTGTATATATCCCTTATATACATAATTCAAACGACGTCCTTCCAGTTCGGGAAAAAAAATCCCACCCCTCGTTTTATTATCATATTGTATCCTTAGTCGAAAGGACATCCTCTCTCACTCTTTCAAGGAGGTCTATAACGAAAGACGACGCACACCGCATCGAAAACGACACAAGACAACGGGAAAAAAATAAACAGAGGACACTCGTTGAGGAGAAGATTCCAAGCAATAGCAAAGGGGTGGAAGGGGGATAATAACAACTATATATATAAAAAAGTATTCTTAGGGAGGCAAAATATGAAACTTATTTTTTTTTACACTGACTCTCTGAAATGAAACTATATGTATATGTGTAGTGTTGCTACGCAGGAAGCTTAGAGAAAATGAGAAGAATAGCATAAACTAAAAAAAATCTCTCATTCTCCACTCGTCATTGCTTGTGTTTCACGAGAAAGCGGAGAAAAAAAGGAATAATTTTTCAAATCCATTTATAATGTATTTACTGGACGGGAGGGATAGTAAGTATCCGTATATGAAAGGAGTCCGCATGAATGAAAACGGATGATACTCGTATATCCACTAATCTACCATGGAGATATGTGTATGTTATATATATCATGATCATGAGTAACATATCCTTTCAGACTTACACTACACACAATTTTTATATAGAACCAGCCTTGAACGAATAATTATATACAGAAGTATACGCGTTCGTGTCTTTTTTATAATAGGGGGACTATGGAAAGATGAAAAAATATACAGAAATAAAAACGGTGAGAAACGAACGGACCCCTGGAAAAAAACGCATATACGACATCAATTCCATCGTAACTGTTGTGCGACCAGGACTTGCAGTATGAACAAGCGAGAGTGAAAAAGGGACACATGAATATAACACACAAAACGTGTATTAACTAAACGAAACGCTAACAGGAAAAAACCTAACACCAAGAAATAGAAAGGAATGAACCAACCACCAACTACTATCCCCATATATAAAACTCATTCTCACCCTTCCTCTCCCGATACCCTATAATCTCTTCTACGTGCACAATTTTACCGTTCATTCTCATCGGGAATTAAATATATACGGACGCAGTGGTTATAGTGGATGTGTATTTCTTCAAGAAGGATCTGCTTCTCTGCGTCCTGGCATCATCGTGGGGGAGTGGACGATAGCGACTTCGTCGTCGACGACGACGTCCGTTTCTTTTTCCTAGGCAGAGGCCCAGAAACAGCGTATAGTCCATTCGCCGTCGTATATGGGGTTATATGTCTTTCTTTTCGCTTGCGGAGGTTCTTTTTAGACGTCCTTTCGCGCCGTGTTGCGCTCGTGCTCGTGCCTTCTTTGCACGTCGTCCTTTCGTGGACATTGTTATCTGTCGTCTCATTTACGCGCAGAACCTTATTAGAATATAGGAGCATTGGTCTTGGTCTTGGAAACGAGAAAGAGAATGTAAGCAGTATATGGACGACATGGGGAATATTATCATAATTCGTTTTTTTTTGCATTTCACACGGCATTTTTCGCCACGGGAATTGCAGACTGTTTATTTCGTATTGTGTATATACGAGTTGATGGTAAATATTGAAAGCGGCTGCCGGTCGTGAATGACTGGACTAGGCATTTTGAAATATGCATCGAAGATGTTATCTGATTCCGATATCCACCGAATTTTGTTTACTTTTTTCGACCGATTATGATTTTTTTTTGCCTTTTGACAGGGAGCATACAGCAACCGGTACATTCATCCCGGAATCCAGATTGACTTCTTGAACATGAAAAAAAATCTTTTAATGACACGTACATCATACATTATATGTTCCAAATTAAATGTAGCTCTACGAGCATTTCCAACTCGTAAGCGCCTAGGCGATGCTCATCATCATATGTCGACCATGGGCGTCGTCAGGATTTTATTCAGTGGAAGGCAAACGCAAACATATTTTTCAACATCCTGATTGTAGGCAGGAATTTCATTTGGTATGTAGGGTATGGAATATGTATGTATATGATCAAAATTCAGATTTCCTGTTAGCTTAGATTTCCGGATCCGAAAATATTCTTAGAAAAACAGTTTTAATCGTCTTTTAACGATAAGTGGCAAATGAATGTGTTTAGATTTTTTCCTGATATCATCATATGACTTTTGCCGCCAAACTTACTCCGTTCAAGCAAAGAGATGTGAAATTCCATTAATTTCCAAAAGAGAACTGCATGTGAAGAAAATAAGCGGTTAACGGCTTTTGGACGGAGCATATTGCTTGCCCCAATTGACTACGCCCATGGTGTCGACTGACACAAAGTCATTAAGTAAATAACGCACCCGATGATCCATTTCATTTAATGAAACATGATCGGTCAATTATTGTGTAATAAAAAAAATCGCACTGGTAAGTGGTAAGGGGTCATTCTTCAGATTTTTTTCCATTATTTTTAAAATTGTAAAACCTACATCCCTAAAATAAAATTTTCGACTATATCCTGGCGAAAATGGCGTTTTTTCTCGGAGTTATGATAAAAAATGGTAATGTAAAAATCTAATTTTAATGTTATGTTTTAATGGTCTACGGTTTAATCTGTCAAAAATCTCCAATGTACTAGATATCATTGCAAAGATATTTTAATGGAGTTTAATTTGTCCTCGGACGAATTGGCTGTAGCTTTTACGATTTTTAAAATACTCGAGATAAAATAAAAAACGAGGTCTTAGGCGTGCCAAAAGGATTGCACAAGGAGTGGGAGCTCAAAAAGTTAGAATTTAACCAACAAGACCAACCTTTAAAAACATTATCAAAAACTTAAAACTACATAACATTTTGCAACGAACGGTACTTTTTAGGACTATATTTCCTGGCGTAATGGAGAATTTTCATTTAAATTGTTTTATTAATAAAATGCCCACTTAGGGATTCTGTGCGGCGATTGATTTAGAAATTTGTGTGTCAACATCGTGAAGATTTAAAAATTTGCAGAATTCTTATGAGATTAGTACACGGTCTAAAACAATGGACTAATTTTCAAACCAGGCTTTAAATGACAGAATATTTTTAATGCAGATTGCATTAAAATTTATTCTTTTCAAAAGAATAATTTTTCTGTTAATATAATGTACACTAACATGTATTTTATATTGGTTTGATATTCAAATCGTAATATACATTATGTACAAGAAAACATAATTCCACACCCGAATTAATACAAGAACATATTACAAATAGTTTAAAATAGAGCTTAATACATTTTGTATTAATAAGATTTATTACAAATGCAATTGTTTCTAATAATGCTGAGGCTATTACTTCAAGTCTTAAGAGAGCCCATAGTGTGAGCCGAAAATATTACGCAACGTGGCCGAGTGGTCTAGGTCGCCACGCAACAACTTGCAAAACACACATGAAATCGAGATTCCCGGCCAAGACAACCACATGTTAACATCATGTACCTGACAGTAAAAACTGCGAAGAATTAATGTAGTGAAAAACGCAGAGATTTGTTTTCCTCAAAAAGATATAGCTTTTATCCTTTGTAAGTTTAAATTTTAAAACAGGAAATTGAATAAATTTTTTTTTCATTTCTTGTCAAGTATTTATTGATTTTTAATCATAACTTCTGCTCTGGTCATGTGTATGTGGAACACAAAACAGAATAAATTTCATTACAAAATTTCTGACCTTGTATGCAAAAAAAAAAATCCGATTTCACCAACAAATGGAAACTTTCCAATCTAAATGTTTACCTATAAAATCATTTTGTTTATAAGAATCGAAATTTTACAAACTGCATTCATTGCAACTCATGTATTCGGGATTAATGCTATACACATTAATCTTGTTTACCAAACAACATCGTATATCAGTAAACCTAAGAACAGAGGATAGTGAATCCTACCGCAAATACACAATCAGATTGACTAGTCCATATACTAATTGAATTTCATTCATGACTATTCTCCGGTTCAAGTTGACCGCATGCTTTCGCAGCCAGAGTAAGACCGCTTAGAGAACCCTTTCTCGGACATTTATAATACGGACAACGTAAAATAGCACATTCGTATGAAACATCCTTTTCTCGCAACAACTCTTACATTTTACCCCTTCGATAGAAGAAACGAACCGGCGCGCTTAAGTGTTATGAAAAAATCGCGCAAGGACCAACGCTTCCAAGTTTGTCATTTCAATTCAGTTCAGTTGCCCCTCGGTGTGTAATGTACAACTTTTGTCATTGTGTGCATACGATGAAAGAAAACACATAGCACATTCTTTTGGCGTTTTCTTATATTTTGCACTTCCACGTGAAGGAGTTGAATATACATACACGAGCGAAAAGGATGCATGCAATAAAACGATTCTCGCACCTTTTATATGGTGGAAAAAAATCATTCCCCTATATCCTTTCGTGTATTATTATAGGGTCGGTTGGTTGAGATCTTTTGTCATATCTCACGACGAAACGATGTTGTGTATGCCTTGGAAGGATTTCTTCTTGCCTTGGAAAAGTATACCGTTCGTGTCGGTGCTCATTTCTTTCGTGACACTCGGCAGCGTTGTATACGGCCAAGCTTGTACTACACCATCTCCGGACAGTGCGGATAGTAGAAAAGTGTATTCTCTTCTGCCTTGTGACATTATGGTATGAGGCAGGCAATCATGTTTGGGGACATTGTTTCGATGTCCATCCTTCTTTCTGTAGCCGGGCGTAATTCAGAAGGCATACGGCACAGCACTCAACTTCAACTCAAGTGAGTGGTCAGGCGTCGTGTTTTTTTCCTCGTTTCTTCGTAATAAAAAAAAAATACCCCTCCAAGGAGGACGGCCAGAAGACACACACAAAAAAATGAGGCGGTTTTTTTCCTTATTATAGCGCACTCTTTTGCGATATGTAATCCTTCGTCGTATCGCCCATGCAGGCCCTCGCGTGTATATCGTCCTTTTCTTACCGACGAGAACGGAGACTTGAGAAAGGAGTATAGCAAGCATAGTAGTTCCTGATGGACACTACACAATATTTTGGTTTATTTCGAGCCTTTTTTTGTGTTAGTCGTTTGTCAGTTCACCATGCCCACAATGGGGGGCGGAGAACCAAAGTGGTAAAAGTTGCGAAAAAAACATTCCGTAGACCAGATAGGACCTGAGATGAAGAAGCAGGCCTAACACTGGTATAGGGGATACATCAGCCTTGGATATTTTTATTCGCTTGGCACACGACTACTTTGGCGCGCGATGAACGAAAAGAAATTGACCATACCAGTGGACAACGTACATATCGACTGGCAAATGAAATCAGAGTGTTTGGAGCTTGCGGTTTTTTTTTCTCATTGACCATATTGGTTGCGGATTCCTCTCTTTCATTCAGGGTGATTTTCTTTGCGTGAGTGTCGCGAAATGTCGATTGGCTGAAAAGGGAATATCGTTGGGCTGTTGCGAAAGAATGCCGTATGTGCCTACGGTTTACTGACGGACTGTGCGTCATTGTTATGGGTGGAAGGACAACACCTATTGAGTTGTTGACATTCTTGGACATGGGATATGTATATTCTCATTCATACATTATATTTTTTATTTATAGTTTATTTTCTAAGTAGGTATAGGGCTCTGTCGGAAGAATGTATAAGGCTGCATCGTTAGAAAATATCGAAGGCGTTATTATGCACTCCATAGGATACGCCATAGTCCTTTGAAAGTGTTCTTTTCGCACGTTTATACCAATATGCATCAGTCCCCCAAAAATGTTATTTTTTCCACACAAGAAAAATATGTGCCACCAAGGTGTCGTGCATATTTTAACGCCAAAAATTTTTGAAAGCAACATAAATGTTCAACACGCGATTGTGCTTTATGGGTAGTAGATGTGTATATACCTATATTATGACGCGAGTTATATGATGATGATACCCGGCAACCTCATCCCCCCTTTAGCTTTAGCTTCTGTATGTTTTTCGTGCGGATGAGGCATGCAGAACATTGTATAGGATATAGTACATATAAGAAAGACGCGAATATCATGTCAGTGCACCACGAGACTGAGTCTAAGGAAAACCGACACTCAAAAAGGGCGCAACGCCAAGTGAAATTGTATATATATATATATATAGTGTGCGATCCCCGCACAACTTGTGTGACTTTTGTTTGTAAATACAGTGCAAATTTGGTATTATAGAGCATCGTTACGCGACATGCTTTAAAAAGTCAACAAGTTGTTGAAGCAATTGACACGACTAGCGAAGAAGTGTGCTCGCGGTTAGTTATCCTATATAGAGCGGACAAGGACGAAAGAAAGAGAGTGGTAGGTTAAGGCCAATCACTTTAGTATGTACCTACTTTTCGGAGCAGGATAAGGCCATAGGGTTGTATGTCCATTTGGGCATTGCCAAATTCAGATTTATATATGCATATGGACTAATTCGCGCTATTCGTAGTGATTTCCTTTTAGGCCCAGGAATGTGTGCGAACACTTCACTTATACTGGATCACAGTTTCCTCTATAAAACTCTTTTATCTGATAACGGCCATGTCCCTGGTGCGGTTCTGTATAGACTGGATGGATTCGCGTTTTATACAGAGAAAGTCATACGACATACGACGCTCCATCCATACATATACAGGGTGTCCGGAAACTGCCGCATAAACGAACCGGATTGTGATTCCTCATGTGGTTTCCAGCAAAAAAGTTGTACGGAACATACCCCCTCAGCTTAACCCTTTAGCTGCCACAGGCATTTAAAATTTTTTGAAAAAATCATTTTTTTGCACAACTTAAAGCCTAATATCTCCAAAGCTAGACTAGCTAGAATAGTGAAATAAAATGAGTATTACAGCCAACAAATTTACCTATAAAATAAAACTAA
The DNA here is from genome assembly GCA_949715475.1 of Microchrysa polita. Lineage (NCBI taxonomy): Eukaryota > Metazoa > Arthropoda > Insecta > Diptera > Stratiomyidae > Microchrysa > Microchrysa polita. The sequence continues at coordinate 247,903 of OX454422.1, read as the reverse complement.
CTACACTAAAATCGGATGAGAGGTTTGTTTTTTTACGGAGCTTCAAAGTCAAATTTGGGTGATTTGACCCAAAAACAATCTTTTTTTCCATCTCAATTTTCTCCAACTTCTGCCAAGGTGAGGTGCTTGTCCGATTCTTTTAAAAATTGGCGCATAGTCTTACAATCATTTTATTCTAGCTCCGTTATTTCTAACAGTTTTAGTACCTTAAGTGCAGACTTTGAAGCTCTGTAAAAACCAAACGTCTTATCGGATTTTAGTGTGGTTAGTTTTATTTTATAGGTAAATTTGGCTGTAATAATAATAAATAATAAATAATTTGCTGGTCTAGCATTGGAGATATTAGGCTTTAAGTCGTGCAAGAAAATGATTTTTTCAAAAATCTTTAAATGCCTGTGGCAGCTAAAGGGTTAAGCTGAGCGGGTATGTTCCGTACAACTTTTTTGCTGGAAATCACATGAGGAATCACAATCCGGTTCGTTTATGCGGCAGTTTCTGGACACCCTGTATAGTTACTCGCGATATGGCAACCAAAAACATACTGAAGAAAGTAAAAGACTTTACGAAAATGCCAAAATGAAAAAGTGAGAGTGAAAGTTTTCTTCTTTCATCCCTTCTTACAATATAGACGAATATGTATGTGCGACATACAATCCTATAGTCTTGTGTCTTGGCGTTTGCTCTCCTTTTTGAGAATTCCCTGCATACGGTATTTACATATATGCATATATAGAGAGCAGCGCTAAGAAGTCGGAGTATGTCATGTGTTTGTTATCGCTCGCTTGAAGGTCGTGCGATTTTTTGGAAACCTCCTAAAACATAACGGGTTATCATACAAACCAGGAAGAATGTTTATGGAGGTAAAGGTTTTTGCAAACGGATATAGACAGCCGACAGACTAAAGCAACGAAAGAAAATAAAGGATGCCCCAAAAATAGTAGCTTCGGGAGCTACAGAAATATATGTAGCTCGAGACTGTATTCAATAATGTCGCCGATTAAAAACGTTTTTACCGTGGTACTATTTTTTTATTTATTTTTTTTTTAAATTATAGGAGGAATAGTATCTGTGGTTAGTGCGCACACCTTCGATGCACAGGTTCGTGGGTTCGAGTCTCACCGGGAACCAATACAGTTTATGGTGTTTTTTCGAACTCACGACCCATGTGGCGGACTATGATCTCATCTCTTGTAATATGTTAAACGAGTACACATTATCCCCAATAAATAACACTGCGGCGAGCACTATAATTATTTACGCATTAACTGTTAGCTTGGTAGCCCAACTTGTCAAAATTGTTATTACAAGTCGAACAGTCCGAACGGTGGAACTTTTTTTTTTCAAAACATCCGAGAAATATTGTCGTTATAAATCATTAATACTCGTACAATAATAATGTAACTGCATAAAATACAAATGAGTTCAATTCAGAATTTAGAAATTTGAACTAAACTAGGGGGCTGCGCCCTCTGCTCGCTTCGCTCGCCAACCCCCGCACTGTCACTTCGCGACATTCTCGCTTCGCGGCTATGTTTCGTCGGAAAATAAAACACACGTCGGAAAATAAAACACACGTCGGAAGCGCGCACTGCTTTAATCTGCGACCCCGTCGTCCACTGTTGCGTACCTCCCGCTTCTCTTCTGAGCTTTTCCGCACACGACCCATATTCTTCAGATATCACCTGACAACTGAAGTCGCACACCACCTTAAACTACTTACTTAGCAAATCATCACGTCATTTCCAATTTCAACCAATCAGATCAAGAATAAAAGGGACCATTTTTTCCTTATCTTTTTTATAAATAGAGAGATTTTAATTCAATGCGAACAATTAAAAAAAAAACAACGAAAGGAAATTTTATATACAAACAAGAGAACATAACACAAAACATCAATCATACCGTTTTCATTCAGAACATAGCATCGTCAAAATTTAAGACCCATTGGTGAAAAATCACTTACAGTTGGTCCAATAATGTAACTTTTCTCAACTGGATTTGAATTACGATTTTCACCAATTGCTTGCGCTCGACTAGATTGTAACATGCTTATCAACGTGGTGGTTATGAACTCACCTGAATTTCATTCACCAATTTTTCATTGTTGAATTTTGTATCCATAGGATCGCCACTTCCACTGCTTGCTCCCAAACTGCCAACACCACCACCAGGCGTAAGTGATTGCGGTGGATGGTTTTGCTGCTGTTGTTGTGATTGTTGCAAACTATTGCCAACCATCAATGACGTTGATGGATTATCGGTATTCACCAACGATTGTTGCTGCATATGTTGTTGTTGTTGCTGCTGCTGCTGAATTTGCATATTAATTGCCGATGAATTCATAGGATTCCCCAAGTGATCACCACCGCCATTATTCACTGACGAATTTTGATGTTGTTGGTGAAGATGCTGTAGATGATGATGCAACGAATTGGCGACACCCGGCGATAAAATTGAATTGTTTGCGATCGCCGAAACGAGTGAATTATTCGTCTGCTGCTGCGAATGTGAATTTTGGCATGTTGGTGAAAGGGGCGAAGAGGACGATGGCTGCGGGCCGCCGCCATTAGTTGTCGATACTGAAGGCGTTGTAGGTGTATCGGCACTATGCTGTGGATTATTACTATTGCCACTTGAACTATTATTTGCTTGGGCATTGTTGCTATTATTATTGTTACTGTTGTTATTATTATTATTGAGAAGGTTTGCCGTATTCAATAGCAGATTTGTTCCACCACCACCACCTCCAGCACCACTTCCACTGCCAACTAAAGGTGGACCGCGTGCTTGCCAAAAATCGGTGTTCATTTTAAACAATGAACGATTTGCTATAGCTGACGCGGACGATTGTTGCTGGTGTTGCTGCTGTTGATGATGGGGATGAACATCGGTGGTCATTTGATGATGTTGTGATGATGGTGGTATTTGCAATGTGAGCGGTGTAGAGCGCAAATCAAGTGCCGAATCCGCCGTAGAAATTTTGAATGTATTGTTGAGCCACTTTCGTACAAAATGATCAGTTTGCTCCACCTTTATATTGGCGTCCAAAAAATTTGGCTGATGATGATGATTATAAAATTGTGGATGCGTGTATTGTTCCAGATTTTCCGTTTTGTCGGCTAACTCGGAAAATGAAAAAATCGCCACGTTTGTGGGCGCTTTTCAAATTCAGGGACGACACGTGTGGCACAGTGTATTTGGAGATTTTTAAATATTGAGCTAGTACCGCGGGGCCCCAAATTCTGTTAGCTTCAATATAAAAACATAAATCGGGTTTTATATTGCACAAGTGTTTTGACAATATTTTTATATTTCGTGAGGTTCACAAGTTTTCCAGTACACGCACGCCGTATTTTGTATAGTTTGAAGTAATGCTCCTATTAGGGATGGAATACACGGTATGTTTCTTGGCAAATTTGAAAGAAGGAAGACAGACGTCGACTTGCTTTTTCGGAATCGTTCAACAAACCTTCCGCACGCACGCAGCACGTAATAAAATTCTCTAGCCAGGTACACAAATGCTCGATTTGTCCGGTTTTTTTTTCAATTACTTTTTATACACTACTCAAAATTAATATTGTTGGCACTACCATTAGGGGACTTAACATTTGAAAAACTTAAATTTGCGCCTTGGAAATGGAGTTTCTCAAATTTGTTTTTCACACACTTCAATTGGAATATGAGAGCATTATAGAGTTGTAAGTGAATTCGACGTAGCACGTTTAATGATTTATGGAAGAACTCGCGAGATAATTATTGTTATATGCGATTTCGAAAAGATGTTACCGTAAGTTTTCTCCTTCTTTTCATAGGTAATTAACTTTCGTTAAAATGAATCACACTCGTACAACATAAACTGAACTGAATAACTCATAATATGTTACGCGTATGTGCTAATCGCGGGACAAAGTGAATTTACGCACGGCCAAAAAACACAACGAACATTAATAGTTATTGGGAGGTGTTTTTCTTTTGGCCCTAGATATTATTCTTTCTTTGTGTCTTATGTTTTTTTTTGTGAAATTGGAGCCTAATGTTGCTAATGACGAAATAAAAACGTGTTTTGCCTTATTGGTAACTGCTTTTTCTTCTTTGTCGTATGTTAATTATTGTATTTTCCAGGATGATACAAGTTGATGAACGTTTCCTTTTTCCAGAACGTTTCTGAAAAAAAAAATAAAAAAATATTTTTTTTAGTTGTTACCAACATACAATCGAAAAATTAAAAGAAAATAATTAATTATTGTAATTGTACAATTAATATTGATATTGTAGATATTCCAATTGTGTAATTTATTGTTAGGTATACAGAAAAAAATGGGAAGAAATTCCAATGGAAAAAATTATATCGTTGATGCAAAGTGAAAACGATGAATTGTAAATTTAAAATTGAAGACCCAACTTCCAGTGTCTAGAATTAATTAAAATCCGTTAAATAGCTTTTTTTTTTGCGAATGTACAGAAAAAGGGAGCACTTTAATGTCATAAAGAGCGAATGTCTCATATTCATGTTTTTGGTATGGTAATTTTAATAACTGTTCCCGACACTTTTAATGCAGGTACGATTTGCGAAGAGCTCTAATTACCAGTAAAAAAATGTTTACGATTATAATCAGTCCGCAACTATCTTCTCATAGCTATATTTTCAGGTTAGTTTTTGTTTTTTTTTTTCGGATTTTTGTATCTGATATTTTGTACATGTCTAAACAATAAATGTGATTTTTTAAATATACAAATATTTTTTTTTCACATTTGACTTTTATTTTATTATTATTAGGAGTAAGACAAACTGCGTAAGTCTAATGTCTAAATGAGCAAACGATTTCTCAAATTAATGTAAAAGTCTTAAACCTACGAGTACATTATCTCAGAACAATGCCCTTGCACAATCATAATTTTAGAATTGTACCGACGATATTATAACGAAGCTGTCCTGTAGACTCTTTATTTTGTCTGTTTTTTTTAGATTTTTTCTTTATTTATTTAGCATTGCTTCGCATTTGGATTGATTTGTTCTTTCTTGTTCTGTCAATTTTCAATTAGTTGGAAGCAAACAAAACCGCATCCAAAATCATATGTTCAACATGTACTGTAAACGAAATCTCTTGTCATGGAACTGATACATTTCCATTTGTTTTTTTTTTTTAAGGCACTAACTATGATGCGTCCTCAACTTCTTCCGCTTTGACGGGTTTCATATTTCCTCATCATTCTCCTTTAGAGGTATGCAGCATCTATACGTATTTGCCACTCCAGGGGCGACCTCGGCAACTTACTTCAATCTTTCCCATGTAGCCATAGCATAATTCGAAGTAAAAGGGTTATATTCAAAAACTCATAATAGGTATTTTCTTCAATGCATTGTGTCTTTTTTTGCACGCGTCCTGTGGTCTTGACTATACATCACACATATGATGAATTCGGCTATGTTATACTAAATAATTATTGTTTAAAAGGACCGGTTTTTACAAGTAGCCCTTATCCTGTCACGTCAAGTACTTTGCATAATATTGCGCTGCTGTGATAAAAAAGCAGCGGCAAACGCATTGCAATGCCTTTCTCGCGACAGTCAACCTTCAACTGGTTCTAAACCGATGTAAGTGACAGTTTAACCGCCAAAAAAGGAATAAGATGTTACGAACGCAATGTCAGCGGCGACAAACGTACATACCGCATACATTGTAGCCAAATAAAAAGGAATGGTCACAATAAAGAAAAAAACAGGACAAGCATTTCTTTAATTATTTTCCAATCCCGTCACTTTGGTTATTAAGGAGCTTGAATTAATCAGATAGTCGCGAACGCGCTTGAAAATTCGCATTTGATGATAATTTATTTTAATCGTCCTGATGTCCAGTTTAGTATAGGTATACGAATTTGAAGAGTTACACATATTCTGAATTTTGACCTTAATGAAAACACATGCATCCTATTATCTCCCTATCTGCTGTCTTTTTCTGACAGCAAGTTGCACTACGCACAAGGATTTCGATTCACTTTAATGTCTTTTATGTACACTACTGAATCCAACTTTGATCGGAGAACACTGAACTGACCGTTACAAAACTATACTAGCATGACGATGGAAAAGGTGTATAACGGTTTAACAAAATCGAAAATATTGAAAGGACTTTATCTGTAACTAACACTATGTATGTATTTTTTTTTTAAATTTGGTTGTTTTTATTCAAAGTTAATTACCTTTAAAATATTTTCGAAAGTTTTAATTAACAGTATTACTCTATCAATATAGCACTGAATTTACACAAGATACTGTCTCAATTTGCGATCTGATTTTCATTCTTTTTATTATTTTTTATTTCCCGCTTAAAAAATTATTCGCTTCCGTAACGTAGAAATATTTTTCTTTATTTTAAAAATTATCTTATAATTTTAAAATAGAGACAAGACACCACACGCACTGAATAGGAATTCAAAACTATGAATATTTTTCCGCGCGAGGGCAACAACGACCGCACAACATCGAGCAGAATTTACCTATAATAGCGAAACAAATATTTTGACTGTTCACGAATCTGGGCCTCTAATACTAAATATATTCCTTCTTCGGGGGATGTAAACCAGCGTGATACAAAGTCAAAACTGTTTTGAAACGTGAATTGGTACAACGTCTTAAACATATCGGTTTATGGGTCAGTACGGGTCGGTCGTTTCTTTGACGGAACGGGGGTGTGTTTGCATTCATGTCTTGCCTATGCTATATCCTATGCTATGGATGTCTCACGAACCGTTTCCTCCATAAGACGCGACACGAGGGTGGAGAGTGAGGAAGAATGAATCGCGCGCTAAAAGATGCGAAATTTACACCAGCTGTATACCTTGAAGAGTTTCCTTATATTTTTCAAACGCGCTCTCCAATAGTGTACCATATTACAGAGAATATCTCTCGCGGGTCTCGCGCGGGTGGACCACCTTATCTATATATGAGAAGGATTTCTTCTGTGCCACCTAAGAAAATTTTCTCTGCGCTCGCTTCTATCTCTATAGAGTATGTATGGTGTCCTTCTTACTAGAAGACAAAAAATATATATCACATCAATCTCCTTACCCAAGATTGTCTCTCTTCATAATTATAGTACATACAAACGCACACATTTGCAATATGAAACACATGCACACACTTTTGTGACTCTCAGAATATATCTTGAGCCACACAGGAAGAAATGTTCCTTATGATTTGGTCTGTACTCTTTGTGCTTTCATACTACACCATCCCCCCCCCCATTATACAGAAAACGCAACGTGTTTTTGCCAAACGACAGGACGGCGACGTGCAAATCGTGTGGGTTCGGCTGAGGTAGAGAGTGAGGGTGCATAGACTGGGGTGGAAGAAAGCGGCCGTGTACAAAAACCATCTTCGAAGAAGTATCCCGAGAACTTGATTCTCGTCGCAATCATACATGCGGGGAAATCGCATTCTCCCGTACAAGAAAGGACAATCAAGAATAACATATAGAGAGTGTAGAGGCATACTCAACTGACAACTCGGCATTGGCCCACCCACCCGTTGTGGTGGGTCCCCTCCAATTTGAATCGCGCGTCTACTTGATATTTCCAAAGGACGCACACAAGACATTTTCTTTGCTATACATATAGCAATTTCACTCTCCTTCGTACTCTCAGTTCTATATTGTATGAACACGACGGGACTACAATCACCCAGCGGCCATGAGTCTCCCTGAAATGAGAATCCGTTGAATTGCCTGTTTATGCCATGTCATCGGGAACTTAAAAAGCCGCGGCACGGCGGTGCTAACCGGAAAACGTTTCTATCCGAAGAGATGTTACGTGGCGAGCCTTTCGTAAATGCAGGTTACATGAAGCAAGTTTCTTAAGAGTTAAGGGATAGCATCCTGTGTCGCCCCCTGTATGTGCATAGTGGCAGCAACTACATCTTGAAGATTTCCTAAAGAAACATGCGGAGATAAGAAAAGCTTTATGTCGAGACTTTTCTCTTAAAGCCTATTATAGAGGCGGTTTTCCACGATTATACGTACAATATTGAACTCGCGAGCGCCTTAAGGAACGTCTCTTGCAAAAGCTTTCACACGTTCTTGGGAACGCGAGGATATTTGAAAGAGAGTTTTGTTCGTCGGAGTTTGAGCTCCCTTATTGATGGCACTTGCTATGTATAGAGAAATTGATGATTTTGCATCAAGCGTATTCTGGGAGGATATTAAATTTCTCTCATTTTGGTCAGCGCGAGACAACATAAAGTGCATTACCTTTATAACAATAGAAAGCGTATCGTATATAATTGTTGTTTTTCTTATTGTCGGCTATTTCGGTTAAATGATGGTCAAAGGACGAGGTCTGCAGGATGACCTCGTCCATGTTGTGTGGAAACTTATGTGCAATGTTTAGGTGGTGATATTGGTCTGGAGTGAAATTATAATGAACTGAGTGAGATCTGATTTCTGTAAGGGTTGTGTCTTCACAACCTATTTATAAAAAAAAATATGTTATTATGGTAATTCGCGGAAATAGTGTTTTGCTTCTTTGGTCGATTTTGGTGTATTCTGTTCGATTGTATAGGTATATTGTATGAAAGAAGATGGTCAGTCGATCGTGTTTTGTGTTTCTATCAGATCGTTGCAAGAGTTTCCTTTATTTTGAAAAATGATTTTTGGCTATCCGCTGGTGTTTAATCTTACGCATAAACCAGGCAATAGTGTACAAGTATAAATTAGATTAAAATTAATACGTCGGAGTTTTTGTGTGTTTTTTTGTGTTTTATTGCAGAAGTCATTAGTCCGTCGGCCGTATAATATTTGCAAATTTTTAATTTTCTATATTCAATCGGCTTCCTGGATGTGTCGAGCAGCCATGACATGACCTGCATTGATCTCGTTCGTTTTTTTGCAACAAATAAAACATTGTGGTCTGATAAAAAAGGAAAAATATGAACCGTTCTGGAAGAAAAAGAGTGCCCTATGTGGGCTAAAGTAGGATACCTACAAAATCGCGAAAAACTAAAATCCCGCTTGTTCATAATCCCGCTTTTTACAAAAAAATCCCGCTTTACACTATCCCAACATTACTAAATCCCGCCATTATAAAATACCACCTCTTCAAAATATCGGCTACTAAAAACCCCGGCCGATTTAAAATCCCGCTAGGAAATACTTAAATAGTGCCACAAATTATTTTCATTGGTAAAAGAAAAATCATATCATAAATAGGTACATATTTATGTTATGTGATTTCCAATAGTTAATGCAACACTTTCTTTTAGCACAAATCCGTCAGAATATTTTTTATTTCTCCGATTTGGCGGGATTTCAATTGAGCGGGATTGTTAACTGACGGGATTTTGAAATGGCGAGACAATAAACGTCGGAATTTTGAAAAACGGAAATACGATGCCCGGGATATCGTAGCCAACCCGAAAGTAGCTCTATTATGGATCATGTTATATTGCGATCCCGGGTGCTCCATAGTCGATGGAAAAAAATAGAGGCTTTATATTCGCCAGATGCGACTTGTGTATATATATAAAATATGTGCAAAACTGTTCACACCTCGTTTTGCCAAACTTGATACGTAGACAAAAAAAAATTGTTTTCATATTTTCAAAATTTATAAAATCACATTTTTATATGACGTTTCTGACGTCACCGCATAATACACTTTATGTGTAAAATTACAAAGGAAATTATATCACCGCGAGTACTATCATATTATTATTGGCATAAATGCGGTCAAGTGATTCGAACAGACAGACAAACAGACGCACAAACATATTGTGTGGTGTGATCTGGCGCGTTGCTTCATCTTCTTCTTATATGACTCTTTATTGCAACTTTGTAATCATGTGCATATTACATATCGTTCTGAAAATTCAAAGTTACTTATGTGACATTATAACACGGGCAATGTGTACATATCTGGTTTTTAATTTGTTGGTAGGTACATATTTATACGGAGGAAAAAAAAATCAAATGTACTGAAAAAATGTCATTTAAAATCAATAAGAAGACACACAACTTCCACTCGTTGGTATACATATCAAATTACAATCTATATCTTGATGCAATTAATTTCTTAATAGTGTAACAGATTGCAACAATGTTGCGAATACACCACAGTCCGCAGAGTGCAGAGACAATTATTATTGTAAGTTTTCTTTAAGAAGTTTTATGTTAACGTATACATCATGCTTCTTAATTATTTTTTAATATTGTTGGTTGTTATTTTTCTTGAAGATTAATTATAGTGAAGATGAACCACACAAGCAACCCTGTGAAATTACTTTTAGCTCCTAATTCTTTGTATATGTACATAATTGTTTCGCACGATATTCTTCCTTAAATTCCACTTCCACTTAAAGGGCCAGTGAAACTTTGTAAAGAGATCCATTTCAAGACCGTGCTACAAAATAAACTTTTCTCTATATTATGAAGTTGAATTAGAAGTTGAATACCCTGCGGATTTTTCAAACACTGTGAATAATATTTTTGCGCAAGTATATAATACGTGGCTTTACTTAATCATTTAGCAACTATCTGAATTCAATTACCATCTTCACAGTAAATTCACATGGAATTATGACTTAATTGTTCCGCTTATTATTGGTTTACAAGATCCTTTAAGATAAACACACATTGTTTTTCAGCACACAGAATTATCCTTTCGATTGCACACTAACAGTGCCAAAAAAAAATACACACTCACGCATTTAATCTAGCAACTTGAACAGGCAAAAAAATTGTGCGGGAAAGCAACGGACACTGGAGTGTAGACCAAAGATTTTTCAAAAACTATATTTTTCAACCCCCATATGCAATAAATGTACAAACTACACACATTGATACACGAATACAAGCATATTATAGAGTCACCATATAAAATGTAGGGCAAAAGTCGCGAGAAGGCAATCGCGGAGGCAACCCTGCATCATGTTCCCATTACCAAACGTCTTGTCATTGTGTGTTCATTTCTATTTTTCCCTATTCTGTGTGTTTTTTTAATTGTTATCAGTACATCTAATAAAAAGGCGAAAAACTAAAACAAACAAAAAATAGCGATACGAGCTCTATATGATGGGCTTGATGCATACAGATACTCGCCTCTTGCGCTCTCGCCCTCCTATCGTATTGACAAATTGCATATTAAAACTGCATATACTTATATGTATGTGTACATCTATTTCTTATCCCCTTGACTGACTGCGTTGGCTTATACCGTCCCTATCAGCGTGCCCCTGTTCTCAGGCCAAACCTAATATAGTTTGTTGCAATTATTATCGTAATGATAATGGTGCAATATGGCATTTATTTATTCACTTTTTGCTATTTTTATGTATAGTAGTTTCACTTGGTTATTTTTTGTATATTATTTCTAAAATTTGCAATCATCGCCCGCCACAATCGGGAGAAGGGTGATATAAACTAGAACTGCATGGTGTGAGTGCATGGCTAAAAGATTTCTTATCTGAGCAGAGTGTAGATATTTTTTTCCTAATATCGTGTCTAAGGTACATTTTCACTATCTAGACTGAACGTTCCAATATAAAGGCATATGATTTTTCAGCAGGAGAACAAACAAATACCTAACTTGCGCTAAAATCTAAAATTGGACCAAGGTCGCATATGTGTTAGTGACATCGAATTTCCAAGATCTTAACTGCTTTTTTGTAGAAGTGTTGAGATCAATAGCACGCTCCGTAAATTTCTTTATCCACATACTCATTTAACATCTTAGAGAGATAGTCCGTCGCATAGGTCGTAACTTCCGGAAATACCATAAACTGACCCCGCTCATGGTGGGACTCGAACCCACGACCCAGTGCCTTGAAGTGGAGCAAACTAACGACTACAAAAACCATACTACTCAAACGGCATAACAAACTGAATAATTGTGGCAGGTGACTTCAATAACAGGAAATGAAGCTGAAGAAAACTGATTTTCAAGATGTCAATGGGTATTAAAGACCGTTATTCCGTAGATGTGCTCTAATAGGGAAGAGCCCAGTGCCCAATAAACCGAATGAGTCGAGTGCTTAAAGAAATGATAATAGATAAATAGTGATGATATGAAGTCTAATGGAGCCATAAGAGCTTAACTGGTCGATCAAGTTTAATACATCGATTATCCAAACGCCGATTACCCGAAACGTGGATTTTCTATGATTTTTTTTTTGAATTTTGAATTTTAAAAATTTTGAAATTTCAGAATTTAGAATTTTCAGAATTTTGAATTTTATGAATTTAGAATTTTCAGATTATTTTGAATTTTATATTTTGAAGCCGTAGATTTCCTAATATGTCCCGTAAGTTTGAAGATCTTCAAGTGTCTGAAAGAAGCAACATCTCATCAACCTATCACTCAATAATTTCGAATTTCTCGTTTTTGTTCAGTTCTAGTGGTTTCGTGCATTTTCAACTTGTCGCTGAAAACATTAGATCATTAGCTCCAATAAATCGAAGCTCTACTCTACTATACGTTCATACACATAATTGACTAAATCTACAATGCGCTGTCAACCTGATTTTGCTAAATTCTATTTGCTATTTATTGCTTTTCAGTTGAACTAATGGTTCTATAATTTTCACACAAAGTTCGTTACGCAGCAGCAAGGAATTACCATTACCATACCATAAAATCTAGACTGAGCGTTTAGTGACGGATCAGATAATAAGGAACACGCCAATAAGTTAAGATTTATGAGCTACATCAGTAAAATGAAATGGCATAAAATTTCAGCGGGAAAGTGCAATTAAAAAAAACATCAAAATACAGCTAAAACTACATTCTAGTTTGAAAAATAAATAGCTAGCCATAGCAATCTACATCATGCCGTGACAGCAATAAACATGTGTGTGCACAACTGTAGCCATTATGAACGTTTCTTAAGCGCACAAAGGAAATTAAAAATGGACCACAACAAAAAACGCGTCAAAAAAATAAAACTATCTAGGAAAAGAATTATTAGCTGAATTGAACTAAAAACAAAAAAAATATATTGCAAAAATCATTTTACAGATAATGAGTGTACATCATCTGTGCATATAAAATTAAAAAAAAAACAAATAACAAATATTGGAACACACATACTGCATTCACTCTTTTATCTCTATATGGCTAATATACTTTTATTTGCAATAATTCAAGTACATATATGCATTTTGTGCAATAGTCCGCTAGATTCCCGGGACGTATATAGAGATACAATTTTGTAGACCATCTAGAAAAAATATAGATGCGCACAAACACATACTAACTATCCCAATTGTGCAAATCTTGGGCGCCCCCTACACCCGTGAGCGTTGATTTTTTTTTTCATCCTCGCGCATATACAAATATTAACATACAAGCATGAGTTCAATAATAAAATCGCGTAAACTATTAGCAAATGGGAATAAGATCCATACGAAAGAGTTTTTTCCGTCTTGTTTTGGATGCAAAAAGAAAATTAAAAATTTTCTTAAATGGATATTCACTTAAAGGATTTGCACGCAGAATTACCAACTAACTGGGAGTTTAAAAAGAAAACAGCAGATGAGTGGATTATAATAAAAAGAAAAATATGCAAAGGGTGTCCCAAAAGGAACGCACGATTTAAATAGAAAAAATCCAGTTATTTTCGTTAAATCGTCATTATTTTGTACTGAATCCTTAAGGATATACAATAGGGTTTTAGATAGTTATAATAACCATGCTCGCGCAAATGGTATTCGTTGCTTTGTGACTCCTTTGTCGTTATTTTCCATAATTATTAGAGAGTGCTATTGATCTCAATACCACTACAAAACAAAAATCCATTAAGATCTTGGAAATTGGATATCACTAACACTTCTGCGGCCTATTTCCAATGTTCGACTGTCGCGGTTTTTTATTATACCCTATACCCATAAGATGGTATAGGGTATATTGTTTTTGTTACGACAATTTATGTAACACCTCAAAGGAGCCACCGGAGGTATGGCAAAGTATATATATAAATGATGAGGGTCGGTCCCTGATTCGAATAAGCCATGTCCGTCTGTCTGTCCGTCCGTGTGTCTGTCAGTTCGCACGATAACTCCCGAAATAATGAAGCTAGCGTTTTGAAATTTAGGCCAGATGATTGCTTTGATAAAAGCTTGGATGGTATTGAAAATGGGCCAAATCGGACCAAGGGTTCCCCTACCTCCCATACAAATGACCCCTCCGTGATAGCTTAATTCGCCCATATTTTTCAACAGAATATCGGTAGCGACCTGAAATTTTCATGAATGCCTAATTGTGACATATGCTTGAAGTTGGTGGAAAGTGGAGAATGTCTGACTACCCCTACCCCTACCTCCCCTACAAAGTTATATTCAGCCATATCTTTTGCTAGACTGTCGCGAAAAACTTCTAACAAGTATCAAACGGTAGCTGTTGGATGCATTCATATAATATTAAATATGTGTCAGGTCCGAACCATCTACCACTCCCTTCCCTACAAAAAAGATGAAATTAAATTTTTGGGTTTTGCGTGCCTTCTAGGTCTTTACATGGGTATAGGGTATACACTCATCGTGCTATTTGCACGATTAAAACTCGGTCTCGTTTTTTTTTATCTTTCTTTAATTCGGTTGATTTTTCTGCACAATATCGTGACAATTTAGTGCACTTTTTTTGCCTAAATTAGAATATACTGATGACGACGTAATATGATTTCAATAAGAACTTACGACATATTTATGGTATTCCGTGAACAAATAATATTTTTTCATAACACGTTTCCGTCTGAAGAAAATATTTTCCTTTGGATCAGACGAATTAATATCTTAAGGAAAATAACTGTATATTTTATTCAATTTAAATCTGGCGTTCTTTTTTGACACCCTTTATGAATGCAAACAAAAAACTACGCAAATCTTTCAAAAGATGCGTCTTGTTAAGATATTATAGAGTGCGTTCAATCGGGCCCAGAAAGAAAACTCTGCTGCATCCATAGTATGTATGGAGAATGCATATGGATAATTTTTGCACTATTGCAGAAAACTTTAAATAGAATCATCCGTAGATGAACATTCCAGCTAATATGTGTGTTGTGTATATACTGATTGCATTAGACAATAAAAGAAAAATAGCCATGAAAGAAAAACGGACAAAAAAAAGATAAATATAAAAGATGCAACAAAAATTTAATAAATAAATTGTAAAAGCTGTAAAAGAAAGACGCAAGACGCAAGTGAATAGACGACCGTTGGAGGTATGTACAAGTATTGTATTTGAAATGATATGAGTAGGTGGTTTCTTTGTACAGTTTGCACTCAAGTACATACTTTTCAACTTTAAGCGCATACGTGGTCAAAAGTTTATGAATCTAAATATGTGGGTAGTAAAAAAATATTGAAATGTAACGTGAAGCATAGAGGCGTCATCGCGGGAGGAGCAAAGGAGCTTTGCCTGGGATGGAAAATCTAGGAAATGTTTTTTAGCCAATTTGCTTGACCCAATAGTTTTTGTTATAGCTGTCCTACTCAAAATTGCGGAAAGCTTTAAAGCGCTACCTTTCAGGCCGCAGTAGATAATAACTGTTTGCTTAAAATAGATTTCAAGACATAAAACTACAAAGTATGTACCTACTTTTGTGGCTCCGTCCAATTCATTTTACCTGAATGCGGAAATATGCTGAATTTTCTTAAATGTACCAGATATTGCAAAAGTCAAATCGCAGGATGTCAGTGGATAAAGATGATATTAAACGTTGAGAAAATATAGAGAAAAATTCCTTCAAAGTTTGCAATTTTTCATCTGCTAATATTCTTAAACAATGTGTGGTACTATTTGACATTAGATACCATTCACTTATTGATATAACACAATTCTGATGATAATAATTAAAGAGCTTATAGGATAAACGTACATGTCACCTTTTGATTTTCGTTGACATACCCCTCATTTTTGTAGACAAAATTCTAAAAGGGATGATATGTTCAATATAAGGGTTTTTCCTATTAGACCCATACTTAGAGTGTTTGATGATGGTAAAATTATCAAGTCTGTGGTAATTTATAAAGAATTGTGCAGCTTGGTTGTTCCTGCTCATACTTTCTACTGGCGGCTTATTTTGTAAAATGTTTAACCTAGTCAAAAGCTGACCTATTTCCGTATCGATCCAGTCAACCAAATGGAGATCATAGCGTTCATTATTAATACACGAAATACTTTTGCACTCTCCTGAAAAAAAATCAGTGTTTGAACTTAGGTGATTTCTGCGATGAGCGATTCAATTATACAAGCCGTTGAAAACTAAACAAAGGGCTGAATTTAATGTCACAATGAAATTGAGCCACCTAATAGTTTTAGTAGATTTAACGGTAAAATTTTAAGTAATTTATAGTTTTGAATGCAGTTAATAAATCAAATACATACATGACATAAAATAAATTAATTAAAATCATTAAATCAAATGAGGGACATTTTCCATATAGGTAACGAAAAGAATCTCATATTTGGCTCAAATAGTGTCAGTATGAGTTTCCTTTGGATTATCATTTCCTTTCTAGAAAAACCGTAAACAAAGTGCTGCATTGACCCACAGCATTTTTTTAATACAAAGGTCCAACCCGCTCCTTGGTTGTGCTTTATTACCAACTATCCAATTTTCGGAATTTGCTCTTAGCTCAAAATCACTAATATTTGATTTTAAATATTTTGGTACACTATTTAAATACGATTTTTTAACTGAATTCGGAAACATAAATCACTTAAATTTTTCCTTAAATCGACAAAAACTTTCTTTGTGACATCAAATTCTGGACTTTGTTTAGTCTTCAACGGCTTTTATAGCGGCAAACTGAACCAACAATGACAATTCATCCTGGATATAAAAAATGGTACTTTCATGAACGTATCTGCCAAAACTAGTTAAGGAAATATTTTAAAAGAAAAACTCATACTGATGGGTAACTCAATTTGACTGAGACGTGAGACTCACTGTAAGTATCTTACCAGTTATTAAACCGATCGATTAAAAAATCCCGTAGGACGAATTTCTTACTCGAGCGAGTCCACATTAAATAATTCTTGATCCTTCTTTAAAAAGAAAATTATACAAAAAAAAAAATAATTTGTATTAAACAAATAATTTCAAAAAGTATCAAACTTAGACCCTATACGAGTAATATGATTAGATATAACTTCACTTCGTCCCTGTCCGGGATAAGACAGAATGTATAGTGGTGATCCTACGCAGGAGAGTTTTCAAATCTGTTTCGAAATTAGGTATTGTTTTGACTTCGCGTTTAGAAAAAAAAAAACATACAATTTAGTTTAAAATTATGACAATAATCTGGTAAGCCTGGTAAAGGAAGAGTTTTTAAGTTTTTTTATATATATTGCATAGGCTGGTCTAATTAATTAAATTCCAAGTTTTCGACCTCCCATCCCTTGTGAATTCCTCTTTGGCCCCCGTAAAACCAAGGAGTCAAGGGTAATTTTCCAATATTTTTTTGTATAGAGTTAATTAATTGGGAATAAGTTAAAGATTAGATTTGCTTGAATAATTTTCAACATATTTTTGGAAAAATGATTCAAAATTGAACTGTAAATATACCACAAAACTTGAATGCTCCTGAACATCTCACACAATATTATTTACAAACATTCATTCATGTCATTGGACGGCAATGAGGTTTCATTGTGTGTAATCGAGCATGCTGTAAATTTTGCTGTACGCAGGTGAAAATGCAGTAAAATTGTGTACGTCTGATCACCTTAACTTAAACAATATTTAGGTGCTCTATTAGAAACATTGGCTTCGACTCACATTTTTATGGTCCTAATTATTATTTAGACTCGATGATGCAGATTTCGCACTCACTGTCAAAGCATATGCCACCACGTGCGTTTTTCAACGCGGAATGTCAGAAAAAGGAAATTTTACGCTTTTGACAAAACGGTACAAGAATAACACATGAGACATTATCACATACTTTTTTTACGATACGAGTCATGAACGTATCCACATGTAACGGGAACTTCAACAGCCTCCTCTTTTTAATCATTAATGCACACCAAACGTTGATTTTGTGGAAGCTTAACCAGGGTTGCACTATTGTTGGTATTGCGACATCTTGACAAACACTAAATTACGCATGGACTTTTTAAAGGATACACTCGTAAACACTGTACACATCCCTTGAGGATAACATAACTATGATATTGGGCAGATGATCTCAATTATACCACGACTCTGGAATCTACGCAGAGACATATCGAACGATATTTCAGAGGTACATTTACAAAATTATTTTCCGGTTTGTTTTGAGGGTCGGGACTCTATCGATATACGAACACGCCAATTTTACACCGTAGGTGTACACACTAAACTAGCCCGCTTAACAAAACACATTCTAATACTCATTAACAATATACATCGGCAGCGGGCACGGCTGGGCTCCTCTAAGCGGATTCTTTGGCTGTATCTATACGCCTTCTTCATCCCATCGCCATCCGTTCAACCGTCCGTTTAGTGTCTTCGCTATTCCGAGACCGTTATATAGATATATATAAACTATCGCTTATGTTCGTTTGCCGCCATTAGATCGACTCTTTTCTCTGTCTTAAAATTTTATGCATTTTTTTCTCTTGGTTATATATTTTTTTAAATTCAGTTATTTTTTTTTTTTTTCAAATATTCTTCACGAACGTTTTTGCATTAGAGTGCAATGTGCGCGAATTTAGCCTACGTACGTCGTCGTCGTAGTCGTTGTCTCTCTTGCAGATCACACACAAAAACTGCATCATTTGGTCATTTTGTGTGGTGTGCGCCTATCTAAGTAAGTTGCACTAGCTCTTAGATGCATTTTGTTGTTGAATTTTCTGAGTTGCCTATAGTTTTTTGCTGTTCTCGTTGCATTTTTCTATATGGTGGTGGTTTCATCTGCGTCGCAGGTCGAATTCGATGCATATATGACTCTACGATGGAGAGTGCTTATCGTCCGTTTGCCGGCTCGTTAAAGCACACTGTATTATGGTGCAGCAGAGCAATAGATGGGCTCACCCCCGCGCTTGTTGTGCAAATATACCATAATCTTACATTATACCTACTACATATGCGTTTTAGATGAGATGCTAGTGATCTTGGCATTAGCCCGGCGTTTTTGGCGCCCGACTGGTCCGATCCTCTCCTTTCACACAATCCTGTCAATAGACTCCTTTACTTGCACTCTACCGCACTCTTCGAAATGGCCTATATTCATGGTTCTGCAGATCATTTTCCGTACATATTTGATTTTAATCACACTATAGTACAGAATATGGATGGTTTTGTTATTGTAATTTCCATGTTCACTTCTCTCCGCTATGACGGTTGATTTATTTTCACCTACGCACGAGCCACACACACACACTCGTCTTCTATATCGCATAAATGTACATGACTTGCGAGAAGCTCGTTTTATTAACGCAGTAGATACTTGCTCCTTTCGGTATTGGAAAAATGAAAAGATATTCGGAAATTTAGTCAATGCCTCCATGGTCCAGTGTGCATTACGATGATTTGTACCGACTACGGAGTTCAAAATTATCCCGTCGAACATTAAGCAAACGAAACGTTTAAGCTTAAATCACGGACATGGATTAATACTCAAATTTTCAGGATAGGAATTTTGGAAGACTATTAAATATTTGTTGACCTATTAAAGTATATGCAGTTGCAAAAAATATTAACATTAGGATTTACAACGTTGGTTATGTTTTCCGGCCACTCTTTATGGACTCGTAAATACTCTTTTGCCTATGCCTATTTAAAAAAGAATAGTGCCAATTATACAATTTTTTTGTTTGGTATTTCTAGACAACAATCAAATTATAAGTTAGTATGTTGCACAACAGAAACTTTACAAAGATGAATAGCTGTTTTTTGTTTTAAGAGAAACAAATAAATTGTTACAGTTGTACATATATGTGTCGAGAATCTGTGATCTTACTTTACTGAAAATTGGATAGGTCTACAAATTTTGCACTGGGCACATTAAGACACTATACTTATCATCTAGTTCTATACTCATCATATCTATCGAAAATCATACGTACGGATATGCAGGTCTACTAGCTCTATATGAATGCCAAAAGGAGGGGTCGGGAGTAGGGGTGAACACTAAAATGAAAATATGGATGTTCACCATAGAAAAACATCGAGACCCTAGCATCGATGGAAAGAAATCGTCGACCCAAAAACATCGATGTTTTGATTTTTTAAGGCACTACTATTTGTCAAACTACCAAACTCACTCCCCAAACAAATTAAAACAACAATGATTGGGTAAAATAAATCCTTTGCGTCAGAAAAGTATGCTGATAAAATTACTGCTGAATTATCTCCCAAGCACGTAATTACGTCATTGTATCCTAACTATCGCTAGAAAATCGTCATCAAATAATTTGGGATGTGCCGATCTCAAAACCCTCCAAAATATGAGTAAATCTCCCTTACCCGGTTCTACGTACAGTGAAACTTCGCTAGTCCGACCCTATCGGGACCAGAGGGTAGGTCGGAAAAGTCGGAAAGTTAGATTATCTTGAGACCATACAAAATACGATTTGGTTCTAGGAAAACAGCACTATTTTCGTAAATATACCTTATTTGCACATTTGAGGTATACTCTTCTCGGGGTCTCGGTCGATAATATATCAATGCACAATACATATTGCTTTCTTGCAGATATAATTAACACAACAGGGATAAAATCGATGTTTGATGATCATCTTCATCCCTAGTCGGAGGTGCTATGCTAAGATTGTATGAAAAAGTTGGATCATCATAGCGCCACTGGGCCTACTACTCCGCAACAATTTCTCCCCAACTATATTTCTGATATGCAGACGCAAGTAGAGAAGAGGAGGCTCCGTACAAACTTGTGCACTACAGGCTAAACTACAAACTTATTTTTGCATGGTATGTATGTACGGTACACACTTATAGTATAAGGCGACCAACATTTTCAGAAGCCAATACGGATCATACTGCTTAAAACCCCCAAAAAGTAAAACGTGTGGAAATTCAGAGTCCTAGATGTCTGCCTTCAAAAATTACAACCGTTGAAAGATTCCAGCCAATAACAAAAAAAAAGCAAGAAGGGACCAAACGCATAAATGTGTTCGATGTGCCAAAAAATGCAAAATTTCAGAGTCTTGCATTTAAAAGTTACAACCGTTCAACCATGCGACCCAAGGGCCAAAAATAGCAAAGCGGACCAAGCGCAAATAAATTCGGTTTAAAAAAAAAAACAAAATTGGACAGAGGCTGATCAGGGAACCGATCAGAAGAACATTTTGCATTAAATTGCAGAGCTGTTTGCATTCAAAATTTACACCCAATGGCAAAAGCGCGAACGGGGTGGATTTAAGAAAAAATGCATATAGGGGGATCAGAGGGCTCATGTAGTATATGCAGAGCATATTATGGTACACATTTTTCGGAAAATTTCAGAGTTCTAGTTGTCTGCGGTCAAAAGTTACAGCCAGGGGCGTATGTAGGAAAAATACTGAAATTTCCAAAGAAAAATAGTATTAAGACATTTTACTGTCTGTGCTGAAAATAATAGAAAAATTGAATCTTCGTAAACGAGCCTAGCCATTAGGCCACCTAATCGTTTGTAGGTGTAGGTGGCATCATCTCTAAAAAAGACACTATGCACTCAATCTTTCCTCGCTGTTCACAGCTGAGGCGTAACCCACGAAACGACAATTTGCACTCCGAATCTTTGCAGCTAGCAATTTCCCATAAAATATTGCTCAACCAATTTTTGTATTGACTTAGAAATTAGTCTGGCTGGTCTAGCGGTTAGTGCGCGCACCTTCAGCGCACAGGGTCATGAGTTCGAATCTCACCGTGGATCATGGTGTTTTTCGAACTCACGAGCTTGTGACGGACTATGATCTCACTCAGATGTTAAACGAGTACCCATTTATGGGGATAAATAACACTGCTGAGCGTGATGCTGATCTCATTACCTCAACAAAAAAAGCAGATTAGATCTTGGAAATAGGATGTCACTAACACATCCTGCGGCCTTAGTCCAATGTTGGATTGTCGCGCCTGTTATTTATTTATTTAGAAATTATTTTTATTAAACATATCCTTTTCTGTAAATCTATTTTTGATTTTTTTAGATGAGAAATGAAATGGGATAAAGTTATGTGCTGGAAAAATTACAATTTGTTTCAGAGTGCTTAATATTTCGTGAAGTCAGATATAATACTTAACCTCACAATTTTTTTTCATCTAGCAAGCAAGCAAATCAACAATTTTTCAACTAAACATCATTGTGCTTATTCAAAATATAAATTCCGGAGGAGGGGAGTCTGAAGCCCCAAGACCCCTGTGTAGGATCGCCACTGGTAACAGACGTTTAAAAGTTGTGACCCAAAGGGAGAATATTCAATACGGGACAATCTTGAAAAATGCGGAGCTGTCCGGCGGGATCCGGCATGGTTGGTCGCCTAATGTACTATGCTATTGACATGCTGCGTCGACGCCAGAACAGATGCAGGTTCACATAAGTTTCTGGGCACATTTTATACGGATACACAATTTAGATCTTAACTGATTTTTGTTTAGAACCGGCTTATTATGACATTATCTCTGGTAATTTTAAAATCCAAGGGATTTTGGTTGGACGAGTTCGAGGAGGTACAGGGTGTATAAAAGGTAATAATGTTGAATCAAACGACATTTAAAATCACAAAGAGAAATTTAGGAAAAAAATGGGCGTCTCTCTGGTTGCAATTATTTTCATGAAAATAAAAATAAAAAGTGTGTAAACGATCCATGGGACCACGGGTATGCCATTGAAATACCATCATAAAACCTTTAAGATCAGGGTCTTCTGGGGAAAAACTTTTTCCATTATAGACCAATCTCAATCAAACTTTGTTCAAGTGTGCGTTTGATAAAATCTCAAATAATATCTATAGGAACGCCTGAAATCGGAACACTAAGTCACATATAAACACAACTTCATGTGGCTGTCATACAAACGCCACCTTCAAAATCAGGATCTTCAGAGAATTTTTTTATTATAGATTAATCTTTACCACACTTAATATAAATATGTAAAAAGTAAAAGTTAAACATAGGTAGTAACGGATGGAGTCGGAACAGTACAACATAAAGCTGCGATGAAGATTATTAGCCCAAAAGAAGCTTAAGCTTTATTCAAGTGTGAAGGATATACAAATTTCGACATTAAAACGGTTATATTATGATTTTCAGTAAAAATGTTAGACATGCTTCGGATTTGATGAATTTGAAATCAACCTTACATGCAAAGTACTTCATTTTGCAAATGTATGGTTTATCCTAGCTCCATATGCACGACTACATCAATCAGTCTATTAAGGTTTGTGTTCGTAGAGACTACTCATGGGATGATCGCTCAGCGATCGAAGTTAAACCACCGGTTTCTTCTACTCGTATCTGCGAATATTTTCTATACATACATGTTCCTTTAGTCCATAGTCGATCCTAGAAAAGAAGAACTATTCAAAAAATATTTAAATACGGCTTGAAATTGGATGCAAAACTACGATTGCTGAGCGATCATCACATGAATTGTCTCTACGAACACGTACCTTTAGATGCAAAAGGGACGGCCACAATTACGTTAACGGCACTTTCTTTATCTCTCCATAATTTGAGTGATATAGAGAATTTGGTTTGTTCTGCTATCCTTTCTCATATTGTGCTTCCGATATTGTTCGTTTTATGGTCACGATGGATGGTAAAGTAAGTGTCGCTAGTGTTGGGAAAAAGAAGAAGAAATTCTTGTTTCAAGAGTGATAGCGTAATTTTCCGAATGCCTTCGAGCTACTTTTATGGGATAAATATTATATTCGGCTGCTAGTAATAATTGATACTTGAATGCGCGTTATTAATCAGCGTATTTCCCATTCTCCGACCAGATGATCAGCCGTGTACCTGAGAGGCATAAAAGCGACTCATCAATATGTATAAAATATAATTCTGGTGGACATTCATTTATAGGATGTTTAGTCACAAGGCGGTTCCACTGTCGAGCCTATCATTTGAACGCATATACTATTCTACGTATAGTTTGTTTCCCTACATGTCCCCAACATTATCACCGCCCGCCTACACGCATATTACACCCGCATAATATCCTCCAGGACTCGGCGAAAATACCAGCGAAAACTTTAATTAGCTGCCTATACATCGCCGTCCTATATGCCGAGCTCCTCTCTCTCCCATGTTGCTTCCGCACATATATTACGGGGGGCTTCAGGCGGCTTAAAAGGACATAAACATATAGAGTCGAAGAGGCTTTGTCGTGCAGATATATTTTTCGGGAGATGCAAAAGGATATCTATCTATGTATATATGAAAGGTCTAGATGTGCATAATAGTATTGAGATGCGGTGACCCGTCCGGTGATGATGATGGTAGTGTGTGGAACGTCATTGCGCAAAATATAAATTTGTGCATGTATCGAAATAATGTACGTATGTGTGGTGTGTTCGTATATATATACATATATTTCGTATACAAAATTTATGTATGCACGATAAAACAAAATGTCATTATTACTATGGGGCGTGGTGGACCGGAAGGATATGATAATGACAGAAATGCATTTACATGCTGCTTTTACACAATTTATAGCCTCATTTAAGTGAAATCATTGCGAAAGAGTTGGAATTTCTGAAAATTTCGAAATATTTTCACTCCGCACTTTATGCGTATACTATTCGAATATCCGCAAACAAGATTATGCAAACAACAGAAAAAAAGGGATCGACTGTACCTAGTTTTAAAAACCTTTGTATGAAATTAAAAAAAAATAGTTTGGCCACTTGATTTGAAGAAAAAGTTGAAACCTTCTTCATTTAATTCACATCAAATCAAAACATTTTCGCAGCAAAGATTTTTTTAAGCTAGAACCATTAATAAACTGCATGAAGAGCTATACGTAATGCGGTACGTCGTGGAACGGCTACCACCTCTAAACTGATTTGTAATTAGATAAAAATGGTATCGATACTTTTTCTAGTACATATTTGCACAAATCGTGCCTATTTAGATTTCGCATTATCTAAGACGTCATTTTTTACTTGTTGTTGTAAGTATGCATATATCAGTTTCACCGACTCTATTGCCAGGTGAGTTCTAAGGTGGGAATTGCAATCCAATGATAATGCCATATTCACATGCATGCACGGTAGGTGTATATACTATGTAGGTAAGTTTCAGGGGATGAATATGTTACTCGAAGTTGCATTCTCTACTAAGACTATGCATGAAAGCTCCACCTTCTTTTTTTTTGCATTCACGCTTGGTTGAACGATTCAGCTAATTGGTAAGGCGCACTCCACTATACTCCACAAGCTTACTGTATTACTATTAACACTTATATCATTTACAAAGATCATTTACTAGCTAGCAGCTAAAGGCATTACCTCTCCTCAGGAAATTTATATTGTTTACGATATGGGCGGATAAAATTCTAATAAGATCTGATCGATCTCGTGGTGCACATGTATATTGATCAAGTTTCGATGTCCGATCGTAGTTCAGTGTCAAACAATTTGTTTAGCAATACCTATAGACAATTTGTGGGTTATCAAAGCCTATCTTCATATATGTAGGATATATTCACAATTTTCATTGAGATTTGATTTGACACAAAGTGCGGAAAATGGGCCATGACGATGCAAATCTTATTCTATTATAGTGTGTTAATTTCTGAAATAAAAGTGTTAGGTAGGACATACACACAGAAAAATGACTTTTCCCACTTTTTATCTAAAAATAATATATAAATTTATATAGTTCCACTAAGAAAATTGTCAATCTCTCTGATTGTCGCAGCTGAAAATACTATTAAATTCTATTACTATGAAATTTTCATTTAACCACGCAAGATTAGACAAAAAGTTTAGAATCGATCATAAGCTGAAAATCAAAGACGAAATTTAGCCGAAATAAACTACATTTTAGAGGATCGGTCTGCTTTTTTCTCTCAATGTACCATTGCTTGTTTTGTTGATTTCTGGGGACTGCGAATTTGTACATGAATGTTGATCCCTACAAATGCAACTTAAGGTCACCAATCACACAATATATTTGTGAACAAATTCAGCGAGGCACTTCAAAATATTAAATGCATTATCAAGATTTTAGTCTGGCTGGTCGAGCGGTTAGTGCGCGCACCTTCGGTGCACATGGTCATGAGTTCAAATCTCACCGTGTTCCATGGTGTTTTTCGAACTCACGAGCTTGTGACGGACTATGATCTCACTCAGAAGTTAAACGAGTACCCATTTATGGGGATAAATAACACTGCTGAGCGTGATGCTGATCTCATTACCTCAACAAAAAGCAGATAAGATCTTGGAAATAGGATGTCACTAACACATCCTGCGGCCTTAGTCCAAAGTTGGATTGTCGCGCCTGTTATTTTTATCAAGATTTTTCAACTGCGTCGCTAATAGCAGAATCTTAATATTCTCCTGCTGCTGTATGAGTTATTTTCATGTAGGTGGTATACATATATGTATTTTAGTGCAAAATATTGAAGACAAATTGTTGTGTAGAATTCCGCTAGTTTGAGGAGTATCAAGGACAAAATCTTAGCAGAAGAACGATACGAATTGGAAACAAGATATTTTTCGATAAGTGGAGGCTCTCTAATTTTTTCGCAGCAATAATCTTTAAAGAAACTTTTGAGAAGTCATTCAAAAATGCCCTTTCTTGTCCAACCTATTGTTTTCTTTTACAAAACTATTTTTCTACCATTTTGTATTTTAAAAGCCATTATCATTGTGGTACAGATATAGTTTTTATGCGACCCAAAATTTCAAAAACTCCGCAAAATTCCTTACTTAGCCCCGCAACAGTTTTTTTGACCTCTTGCAAAATCGCGCTCCCAATAGTCTGTCTTTATATATACGCAATGGGCACTCTCGTAGAGTATAGGTATAACGGGGAGCTTTATCGGTACAATGTTCAAAAGCGGCAACGCCTTTCCTACATTGACGCGAAACCAGTACAACCCAAACAAAATATCGACAAATTGAATTAAATTTAATTATATTTCTGAAAATATTCCGTCGAAAACAATATAATATGTGCGCGCTTATGTAAACACCAAAATGCAAAAAAGAGGGTAAAGGCGGGGAGACAGTGCATGAAATAGAGGATGAGGAATACGCGCATGGATCAATATGGACGAGTGTCCAACATGCACGCAATTACGGGTGGCTGGGCCTGTTCTATAATATATTACGCATATAACCTATGGTAGGCTCGCGCGATATTGTTCAATGTCCGTTATTGATTTTTGAAAAGCAGAAATTTACTCGTTATATATCCTTATATAAAATTTCAACACCTCCGCGTGATCTTCTGTGCACATCTCTGGCCATTCTGTGTGTAATGAGGACGGGTTAGGATACACCCCCTTCCTCTTCATTTTGGGAGGCTTACATCGACAACCATACCTTTGGCTCTTTTTACAGTCGATAAACGCGCGAACGACGACCTAATGCATCCAATCCCATCCTCTCTTAATTCTTTGCCTGACTTCTATCTCCTCGACGTCTCTAGCCTATACACGTGTATCCTCATAATAACCTGTATTTTACATGCATAGTTCGATATCCTGAAGAACATTCATATGTGCGTGTTTTGGACGTATACAATTGACGATGGTATGCAGTATTCCTCCCCAAACATTCGGGCGGTGGAAATGCATTCGATTTTTCGACCCAAGGCTGGGTGGAAAATGCATTTCGGTCAGGATATAAACCAACACAGACACAATCAACATACGCGGGGTGGAATCAAGCACGTGGTAGAAAGTGCATCCAGAGCTCGTATGTCGGTCGTTTAGTTGCATACTCTAGGCTCTAGGGTTTCAGACATGTCTCCCTATAACCTTCCATATTGCTTTTTTGAAGGGACTGAGCTGCATTCGGGGGAGTGTTGTTGTACAATGTATAGTGGTCAAAGAGGCGCTTGTACATAAATTGCCATATTTGTAATGTACATACGAACGATGGAATGGCCTTCGGAGCCTACATCAGCACCATCTGGAATGCTACTTAAATTTATGTTTTTCCGAGTATGCGTGGTATTAGCAGTTCAGCGTGCGTATATTCATACGAATATACGATTTCAACCAAGGGACTTCTTTTGGCTGCATGGAATGGAGAAACCAACCATGAACACCCTAAACAAATTCATTTATGCATTTTCCAGATCGTTTACGGCGAATTTGCTAAGATGGCCTTCGGCTACTGCAGCGTGTCACCATGCACCGCTCTAGTCCTTCTTCAGCGAAATATTTTCTCTGGTTGTAATTCATGAATCAATCGGAAATTCGGTTCTTATTGTTTTAAACTGGCTCCGCCGACTTGAACCCGTGAAAAATGGCGTACGTGACTCAACTTTTAAATGACCCGCACATTGATGGAAAAAAACTCAATCACGCTATATTCTGCAAAAATGGGTTGTGTCCGATTGTCTAGCAGCAATAATAATCAAGACCTAACTTTCAAACATCTGCAGTTCCACCGGGTTCGGTTCTAGGTTCTTCTTTGTTCAATCTCATGTAAAATGCCATAATATTTTAATCGTCTTCAAATGAATAGGCTTTCCAATCGTGGTTCTTGGCTGCTATGGAGCGCAGGTCATTTGGTGTAGGTATTGTGAAAGAAGGAGCAGGGAAAGGAAAGGCGTGGAAAATTAGACACATTGACACGTGAATTCAATATGTGGCACGACTTACCGTTTCTTTTTACCATAGGCTCCATTGATGATGGACGTAATGGTACCTATGTGCCATATCACACCCAAATCCTCATATCGTATATCGTGAATTATAATGTTATGGCTAGTCATTTTTTTTTAGCATTTTTGGTCTTAGTGATTTATTTCGTTTTATCCAAATCGCTAATGCAATCTACTAGCTGTGACATTTTGTGTTCATTAGTGGAACTACATGGGGTTACAATAACAACACAATCCATACACGTTATGTTGTTATTGTAACCCCATGTAGTTATACTAAATTAACATACACCGGAGTGCAAAAAACACGCCTAAAATAATATGCAAGATGACAAACTTTCAGTTTACTAGATCGTAGAAATAGGCGGGTGGCATTAGGACATGCTTAACCCAGGGCCACTCAATATGCGTTAGGCTGCGATTAGCGAATTGCTTAAACTGCATACAATTCCTTAAAGCATAAAAGCTTTTCAAGCAATTTATGCAATTGGCAATTCGCAAAAGGTCCTAACCGCAGCCTTAGATGGTCCACAGTTATTTCGTATTCCAATAAGTGAAGGAAGCGCTCCAGAAAGCGTTTAGTAATATCCGTGGCATAAAGTTTTGAGGAGAATATCACTATAAGAAAAGCCTGTATGGGAAAACCCGGGCGATGAGAGCTTTTACACTGGCCAGCAGACAGGCATTGTTCGAATGGGTACCTACGATCAAATAGCAACCGTATACGTACGATCATCCATGCTTTCTGTTGTTGTAAAGCTTGCTCGTCCGGCTTTTTTTTTCGTATAGTTCCGAAGAAGCATAATTATACGAATAGCGATGAAACTGTTGGAATTTTTCAATGAAGAACAATAATCGCGAATGGAGATAAAGCGCTCGCAAACTGCTTTTAACAGAAGTGCATCAACTTTTTCCTATTGGGATCTTTTCCGCACTCGGACACGTAGAGTCTATATCCTTGAATACCTTTATATCTGCATTCGTGCAGAAATTTGCATCTTCCCATTCTATGAAAATTTGTTGTATTTTTCTTAACTCGCCAGCTATACTTGTATCGGGTATACGAGGTGTGAGCGCAATTATGTACAGTACAACATATATGTTTTCTTGTCTTCGCTGCATGTGTCTAATGTTAATGTCCGGTGTCTAGTACATTTATGTATATCCTGATTTTAATATAATCCGTCGTTCGCAACGTGCGTTTCAGTGTGCATCAGCCCACGCACGAATATGGCAAGAACGTATTAGTAATAGTCTTAAAGTGATCCAAACAACGAAACCCCAAAATTAGGGTGCATCAAGTAGAGGTGTGCATACATATATCTGCTGAACGTGTATTCACGCTAGCAGTTTACTCTCGAATTCAAGGAGTCTATCTATAGGAGCTCCGCGTGTGATGCACAAGAACCTAACATTGAGTTTCGGCCCGAAACCGGTCAAAAGTCGGTACAGGCGCGTAAGAGAATAATATTCTCTCCATATTAAGAGGCGACCTGAACGACTTGGATGGGCAGCCCAGCCATACGGAGGGTTTCATAACCTTTAAAATACTCAATACATTCATTTCTAAGGAATTTGCTTTACTAAATGGTCTTTGTTTATCACATGGGGACACAAATGATCAAATTCTTGCAAACATTAAAGACACTCTTACATTGAGGAGAATAATGTCTAGTAGTACCTGTGTTGCGGTTAAGAGTTGGTCCGTTGTCATTGCAGTTTTATAGATATGGAAGATAGAAGAAGTAGAATAAGATATTTTTAAAATGGTCATCATGAAATTCAAAATGCACTGATCGGGAGTTCATTATTAGAAAAAAAAAGAAACAATTTCCTTGCACGGGCAATGAAAAGAATTCATAGTAAATTCGTTAAAAAAATATCAAATTTTTTAGAGAAGTTTTAGAATTAAATAACTGACGAGACAGTTCAACATCGGACTCAAGACTCAAATATGTAAGTGATAGTTAAATTAGGTTAAATTGCAGAATCTTAACTGCTTTTTTTTAGAGGTGTTGAGATCAACAGCACCTTCAGCAGAGCAATTTATCCCCACAAATGAGTACTCTTTTGACATCTGTGTGAGATTATAGTCGTCGCACATAGGTCGTATGAGCTCGAAGAGAATCATGAACTGAATTCGCTCACGGTGAGACTCGAATCCACGACTCTGTGTTTCGAAGGTGAGCTCTTTAATCACTATGCACCAACTAGACTACAAAAAGATGAATAAATCCAAAACAAAAAACAAGGAATATTTCATATTTTTTTTTCTATGAATACTGAACGAAATTTGCACTACCAGGGCGTTGTGGCAAGCAATATTGTTATTTTGTCGCATTTTGTCTAGATTTTATAATGGTATGCCATTTGCTTCATCATTCTTAATTTTATTGAGAATATTTTTTGAATTCTTATTTAAGAGAACAAGTAAAATTAACTCAACTGCCTCTCACGAGTTGTACAGAACGACTGATGCGATTATCGCTCAGCGCCTGTTGCTCTTTTAAGTCCTAGAACACTATTTACATATTTGATGTACGGTGCTGTATTCTGAAAGGCTTAAGTATCGATATTAGGAAGACAGATCCGTAGAAAGCATTTGCCAAGAATGTTCAATGACTCAAGAAATAGCAATAATCGCTTAGCGATCATCGCGTTGCAATATTGATGGCTGTTGTGTATATTTAACGATATGCTAGAGCTAGGCTATACTATGATACGAAAAAAAATATGTTGAAACTAGCGGTAGATAAACTTACCTTGCTTTTTCCCTCCGGAAGGACCCGTATGATATGATCCGATTTAGTTATTTTCTCTGGTGTTAATTGCGGTGATAGTGCCAAGCGAGTGTTGCGATTTGCTAATATGGTGGTAATAGCGGATTCCAATAACAGAACTGGGCGGTTCGCGAACAAAACGTCACGCGCGAATATGGACAGAGACAGTTTTTTTTTTCAGAATTCAACTTGCACATGTAAAATTCTCGAAGAATTTGACGCACGATACACGAACGTGTTCACGCGTTTGTTTAGTTCCGGCAATTTAAATTTGTTACTTGGTTCAATCCTTTCTCAATAGCACATGAGTACCGTAGTTTTTATTTTTATAAGATGTAATGATTCAAAATTACATGATGTGTTCTTGTTATAGCACTGTTATATTTTCTTAGATGTATCGTCGAGATATGAGACCGATGGTTGGCCAATCGTATTGTAATCTCGCAGCGGAGTTAGTGTTTTTTTTCCAGCAAACAATTTTTTGTTGTTTTTTTTTTATTTTAATTATTAGGCATAGTTTAATTTGAAGACAAGTGATTTCCCACAATCAGCGATGGGCAGCACGGGATTGAATGGGGATCAGGGTCAGTATTATACAAGTGGTTGTTATTTTGTTTTAGAGATGTTTTGTTATATTATAGAAATGTTATAAAGTGTCTTTGGTTTCATGCTCGTGGTTATGTCAAAATCGATTTACTGTTCAAACGTATTATATGTTTGTTTATAGTTTTTAATAACTTTTGAATGTTTAATCCAAGTTATTTATTACTGAGTTGCTTAGTTCTACTTTTAAAATCTGTTTACTTCATTTTTTCTTTCCGTGTTAAATTAAATTGTTTTGTTTTTAAGTCGTTTAGCATGTTTTGTTAATTATTATTACTTTAAAGTATTACCATTTCACCGTTTATGTATGCGTATTATTATGATACACGATACGTTAATTTTATATTTTATGAATTTGTTTATGTATTTTTTAAATTATGTATTGCTCAAAAAATCAATTATATTTCTAATGTTTGTCAAAAACTGAGTTGACGACAAAATCAAACAGTAATAGGATGAAGGAAAAAAAGAAACTAAAAGGCAAAATTATAAATAAAAAAACTATAAAAAAACAGAAACAAAAGATAAGTTCTCCCTCTTTAAAAAAAATCTTCTTACAACCTCCCCGTTAAAGTGAATCAAAAATCATAGTGTTGCCGTTAAGATTTGGAATAAATTCAGATCAATTTTGGACTTTCTATTTTACTCTCAGTTGACTTTTTTCTTCTTCTTTCATATATGGAGGTAGAGAAAAAAAAACGCACGCAATAAAGAGAGCGAGACACGGGGAGAAATGTGCCTAAAAATGTGTATGAAAGTGTTGTAATTACTGAATATGTGTATTTTTTTTTAATTGATAGTATATGTTTTATATTATTGTATTTGTTTTGATTATTTATATTATTTATTTTTTTATGCTATAGCTATGTTCCTATCCTAAACTATTGAAAACGTGAGCACAATCGCATTCATTATTTACTGATTCATCTTTCTGCTTGTGGGGTGTCATGTCATCGAGACTGTACGCATCAGTCCCGCAGAGATCTCAATAATGACATCCGCTATATAATCTTTTGTATTATTTATATGTTTTTTATGTGCTTTCTTATAATAACTTGAATTTGTTTAGTTTATTTTTTTTAATTGTTTAATTAATTTTGTTGTGTTTGTGTGTATTGGTTGTTTTCTTTATACATATTAAATAGTTAATAAGGCCAAATGAAGGCACTAAAGTTCCTTTTGCTTTTCTTCAAATATATAATTGTTTTCTTTTGTTTTGTAATTTCGCTTGGTTTTAGTTGCTTTTTTTTTAATTTACTGGGATGTAAGTGTGTGTGTGGCTGTGTTTATGTACGTTAGAAGTGTGTTAATTGTGTATCTTATGTGTTTCTGAGCCTTGTATTTTTTAAATATCTTTGTTCAATTAATTTACTGATTCTTTTCGTATTAACCTTTTTTTGCTGAATTTGGTCAGATTTCTTGCTTTAGCGAACCGACTTCTTTCGCAATTGTGCGAGTAAGTGGGGTGTTTATGTTTTTTTACTCTCCGTTTTACTTATTATTCTTTTCTATTCGTCTGAAAAATATATATGTATATAGTTCAAATAAATTGTTTCTATTTCTATAGTTCTTTTAATTCTTACTTCGCAATTTTGTTTATCGTTTCATTAGTTTTATTTTCAAAAGAGAGGATCACATTTAATATGTTTTTTTTTAATCAAATTTTCCGTATTATTTGATCTTTAAACTATACATTTAGAAAACGTTATTTTTTGTTAATATCTTTTTTTTAGTATTTACTTGATAGAGGCCAAAATATCACCCGAGAAGTTGTTTTTTTTTCTTTTTGTATTTTTAAATGATTTCTATTTTTCGTTAGCTTAGATGTTTTATTATGTATACCTAAAAATTTCGTAGTTTTTTTTCTGGATTTTCTCTGTCTAACTTTGTGTGACTGTCGGAGGATAATATATGTATATGTATATGATTGTATGTGTCTATGCGTTATGTGTGTTCGATTTGTTTTGAGTGGAATATGAGTACGTATATGGAAAAGTATGCTGAGTGTATGTGTGTGTTTTTTTGGGATGACCGTCTTGTTGAATTAAATATTTAATTAAATTAAACTAAATATTTTATTGTCAAAAAAAAAAGAAAATAAAAAAATAATAATAAAATTCGACTGAATAGAAACTATCACTATTCGGTTTGCCTTAATACTGTAATTAACAAAACGTAAATTAAATTTACACACAAAAAATGACTGCTTCGTTTATTGATGCTAAGCTGATAGATCTGTGATATTTTAGGCCTACGGCTAAGGGGTTATTTGCTCTTGTCTGCCGGTTGATGATTGTAGTTATTCAGGCATAACAAGCATTTATCATATTGCAGAATCGTTCAATAAGCTCTATCATTAAAAATAAAATAAAATAAATAAACTTAAAAATAATAGAAGAAACAATAAATTGATCTGATGTCCCTTTTTAATTTGGAGTAATACTCGCAAGCAGGGAAAAAATAGAAATGGATGCCTGTTTAACTCTTGAGCGTATGCGCCCAAGAGTTCGAGTCTTCCCTTCCTATTGAAAGAAATAAAATGGGTTTCCTTTCCTGGTTGAATATGTTGTAATTCTCGATACAATCTAAAAATTTAAATAAATTAATGGAATATTTTCCTGTTGGTTCGAATCAACTTAGTAGAGTTTGAATGAATCAGGAGCTACACCTGTCGAAGTATCGCAAATCAATTGTAACTTACGTTTTTTTTTTACAAATTTGCAATCAAATCTAATCAATTATAATCAAATATCTTCCTAGGAACTATGTCGTGTTAAACTTATAAGTTATTGCAAAGTTAGATCGTAATCAACCTTACGATTTCTTTCGAATAAGCGGATTTTTTTTTTATTTCTGTTTGACGTTGAGACCCTGTTGTTGTTGTTTCAATTGCGTCTAGTGTCCGTTTCTTTCGGCGTCTTCGATATTTTCGTCGTCTTTTTGAAAAATACCACAATGGAAGTATTCTCGCCCAATAGTGACGAATTCGATGATGATGAGGTTTCTTTGAATAATGTTGACGACGTTTGTGTCGTCGCTGTGTATTGTAATTATTGTGTGAGTGATGATAATAATGATAGTAAAACTTTTGTTTATTGAATATTTGCCTAGTTTCAGGGGAAATATGATTTTGATTTAACGGTTTCGTTCTAGTATATTTTCCGTCAGATTTCCGCCCACGTGTATTGTGCCTGGTATTTTGAGTGGTACGTCTAGATTTTCGTTTGTTGTATTTTACTGGAATTAGAGTTATTTGTGTTCTGCATGTGAGTTTCGTATGATTGAAGTGATTTTTTATTATGTTAAGATTTTGTGTAATTATGTTGTGTTGAATAAATGTGTATTTGTGATTGTAGTAGTTGTTGTGTTGTGATGATTGGTGTGTATAGATATTTTCTAGAAATTTACTTAATAATATATTTTTCAATAAAATTAAGTAAACGCTAGCTGTATGGTAGATGATATTCAAAACTGTCTGTTCCGGTGTCAGTGTTAATTTGTGTGAATCTTTGGGTGGTTATTTTGATAATCACCTCGACTTGATCGCGTAAGTCCGTGTGATTATAAAACTTAAGGGGGGAAATTTAAGTTTGCCTGAATTTATGAATAATTTTCTTTTTTTTTCTATTTAAGAATAAACAAAAATTTGTTGGATTTTTTGGTATTTTTTTCTTCTGTTTATATATCTAAAGTTTTATTTAATATTTTTAATTTATCAGTAGATTCTAGTGGTGGTTTTGTTTTCGTTGCTTTTGTGTGTGCTTGTGTGTGTATTTCGATATGTTTGCTTGTGTTGTATGTATGTAAGTGTAATTATGTACAAGAGTTTCAATTTTTAACCCTTGCTAATTTAAGGGTTTCTTTTTTTTGCTTTAAAAAATTATTAAAATGAAAAATGAGATGGCCTTTTCAAATTTCAGATTTGATAGACTTCTTACAACGTACAATATTTCTGACAAATCTTTCAACCATATGGAAAGAAAGAAGAAGAACTAAAGTGCTCAATTCGTGCGTAATATTCGTTTCAAATGTAAATAAATTCCAATTTAATATTTTTTCGTGAATTTCTCTTCTTATTTTTTTTTTTAAATTAAATAGTTTTGCTAAAATTTTTGGAAATGGGTTTATTATATTTTTTTAAACGGTATTATGTCTGCTTTTCTATTTTTAATTGTTTTTTTTTTCTTGTATTTAATTTCGTCTGTGTATTCCTAAATATATGAAATTTTGTACTTATTTGTTTGCTTTCGTATATATAATTTCTTTTTTATAATTTCGCGATTTTAGAAATGGATTTTAGATTTTGCCTTTTTGTAATTGTCTAAATGTTTTTTTTATTGATGTTTTGTTTTCTTGTATTTTGTGAAAATATTTTTAAATTTTGTTTTTTTTCTGGAAGAGTTGTTTTATCTTCGTGTTTTTTTTTTACAAAGCGCACGCGTGTTTTGGTTTTCTCGCGTCTCGCCTATCGAACTGAAAACAAGTGTTGTAGTGTTTTAAATGATTAAAAACGTTATAAATTTGATTTTAATGTTTTGTTGGCTGCTGATTTTTCGAAACGTATAACTTAAAATTGGTTTTGGTATTAAAAACTAGATTCAGTTTGTGTTTAATTGGAAAACTTAGCTTCTCTTCGGTTGCTGCTGCCGCTGCCTTTGTTGTTGTTGTTGTAAAGTGGGTGTCGCTGCTGCTGCTATTTATGCACTTTGTCTCTTTCCTTGTGCACTATTAACAATTTTTAGAAATGATTTTTGTGGTTTCTGCTAGCGATGGTATATTGATAGCACTTGAACAACGCACTGAACATTAAGCACTGTCTCGAGCTATGTCTGTATTAATATTTTATTATCTCTAGTTATTGATGATTTGGTTGTTTTTGCTATTTTTGCCGAAAAGCTGTATTGCAATTTTTTTTCAATTTGAATTTGTAAAATTTAAAGCTGCCCAACGAACAAAATGCATTTTTTGTAGACTTATTTCAAAATTTTAAATTTGTTGAAATTTTTTTTGCGAACTTAAAATGGTTGTTATTTTTAGTTGTTTATACTGTTTTTCTGACTAAATTGGTATTTTTTTATTATTTGTCCAATTTATTATTAATATTGTATTATTTATTTTTTAAATTGTTTCCGGTCTATTGCAATAACGTAAATTCAGTTCAGATGGGGTCTACTGAAGAAAAACCTGCAAGTAAAATTTGAGTTTACTCTAGGAGATTGATTAACCCTTTAAGCGTAACATGTGATTTGTGCCCTTCAATTGAACCTTTGCTTTTTAATAGATATTCTTTCTATATTGGAACTAGGCCTGTGAGTTGAATGATTCAACATTATACGTAAATGTGTCAAATAGGAAGCTAAAAGACAGCTATTTGTAGACATTTGTCTCAAATGATAAATAATATACATACATATAGCCGCAGGTGATCCTTGCTGTTATTCAAGTCAAGGAGATCCCTAGTATACGTTAGAATGATAGCCTTTCTCAGTCTGTGTGACTACATTAATATTAGAATGCAAGGACCCCTAACAGATAATGGAAATATTGGTTTAACCAAAAACCTCAAGTCATGATTGCGATCTTTCTTCCATATAATATTCATTTGCATGGTTTGGATATGCATTTCCAAAAAAGGATCCCAACTTGCTTGCTATTGATATAAATTTTGCGAAACCTCAAGCCTCATTGCTAGCGTTAAAGGTTAAATGTTAACGGGGTTTGTATACGTTGAAGCAACTATTACGAGATGATAACTGCATAAACTCACAGCGTAACCTTCGTCACCATTTGGAATACCTCGCCATTTTGGGCGCGGCGTCGTATGTCATCACAGACGCGATGTAATGCAGAACCATTGAAAGAAATATTTAATATAAATATTTTTTTATCATTTTCTATCCAATATATTTTCGTTGTGCATGGGGCACATGAAACATCCAGGAATACTAAAGCAAACTTCTTCATAGTTGCACTACGATTATCCATGTTACTTGTCCATCCCCTACACAGCAAGAACCAGGATGTTTGCATCTAATGCGAAATAGGAAAAAAAAAAGAAATTTCACTCTATTTTCCTGGAAAGCTGCGCACACAAAGCCACTATAAGACACACATACACCGAGACATGCACACGTGATATACAAAGCGCGCTAGACTTTTATTTAGGGTTGGCATAGACGTTTTCCGTATACTATATGTTTTCAGAATTAAGGAAACTTGAAAACTTGAAAATGGCGGGCAAAATATGTGTAGGTAGGTATGAAGGATGTCGAGACGAAGATGACCATAGTTCTTGTCGTCATCTGAGGGCACTTTATTTCAGGGTGATGGGAGCACGCGCGTTTAAGATTTTCGTGACTCCTTGGGGTTTTCGGTTGACCGTTATATCTTTGATACATTATTATTATTTTTTTTTGTTAACTTGATAACAAACATAAGCACAAGACGCGAATTTATTTTGTTAGATGGCGCGCGAATTTCTATTCTCTTTTCGGGAGTTACACATTTTCAGTTTAAAGGCTCAAACAGAAGGGACACAATCACATTGTATTTTTGGGAGTTAGGCAAACGCCGGTTAAGCACTATTTTGTGTTTTTATAAAAAAAAAAATATTTTTTTTTGTAAAAATAGAGAAAACATAAAAAAATGCCCAATTGAAAATTTTAATTGTTTTCTAATTTAAGATTTTTTTATTGGGAATTATTCTCTTTTTTGTGTGGATTTTTTTAGGCTCGACGAACCTGCATCAAGTACGATGCAAACTGCACTTTTGATATTGCGAAATTTGTTGAAACCCCCTTCAGTTCGGTTGATTCGGTCGGTCGTTTTGCAGGTCTCGAGGGCGGGAGGCGGAGAGGTAGGGAAATGAGTGTTTTCTGGTTCTGTATAGATTTGTGGAAAGCGGATGAAGTAACCAGCACTCCTCTCGATAGTAGTGTCAGTGTCTTCTTCGGTCTTTTTGCTACTATGCTGTAGCTCCTACTACTGTGTACGAGCCACTCTCACTCAGTCTCTTAATCATCCTGTACACAAGTTGTTGCCCGACGTATGCCGGAGTATTGGGAGCGATGGGACGAGAATTGCAATTGCATGCAAAATGCAATCCTTTTGTGGCATATAGAGGTCGTTTTCACCGCCTGGTCGTGTGTACACGTATATTGCATATGTGCACCCACTCTTTACCCTCTCGACTTTTCAATATGCCCACTTTTGTATCCTATATATGCCTTTTGTGTCCTTCGTCCGTCCGTTTATCCGTCTGTTTTGGCTCCGAATTACGTATGGGGACATTGGACGACGATATAAGTGTGCAGGCCTTATGGAACGAAATTGTTTTGAACATTTTGTTGATAATGTGCATGGAGAATATTATGCATGTGATATTGGTGAGGGTGCGGGATATGCGGATATGTTTGCACGCATGGATTTGGAATGGGAATCCACTATATAGGTATATATTGTGGCAAAACAGGCAAATGGTAAGTGCAGGACATGTGCAGCTAAAGCTTTCAAAGTATTGCACACAGAGACGCACGGAAACAATACAAACGCTTCGGTTGCATCAATTTGATAGATCTGTACATTATAAATTCTTCTGTTGCCGTTCATGTGTTGCTTTTGGGCGCACAACAGTTTCATTGACCTGCGCCAAAAAAAAACGCAACATCACGACAAATTTTCAGCGCTCGGTCAAATGTTACGCCGGTGTATTGAATCATCTAAACTATTTTTGGTGAAAAATTACGATCGTTGATACGATCGTGATCAAATGGAATGAACACATATGCAGTCACGCTCGGATCACTTATACCGATTTGAAAATCATAAAACTCAGAGTTCTCATTAATGTGATCTTCACACAGGAATATGGAATAGCAGTTTAGAGTTCCGAATATTTTTTTATGTGTTTTATTCTCTCTTTTCTGAATGTTTTCATAATAAGCGGTCAAAAAACTCAATTTAAGCCTGGTTATTGTTTGAAAGAAATTTTATATCGTTTTCTGACTAAGCCGTTATCAGGATTTTTTTAATTAATTAAAATTATTCTGATTTAACAATGGCACAAAATCAAACAAAAAATGCATCAAGGCAAAATATGAAAAGGCAGTGAAAAAACGCCACCATATTGGAAATCACGAACAAGGACAACAACAAAAAAAGACACGGACATTTGTTGCGAGAGCCATTTCGGCTCGCTAATGATATACAACATTTCCGGGAGAAAATGCAATGACCACAACCACCCACTATTTACCACCTTCCATACATTCGAGATATTCCCGGCATGCACATTGCATTGCATTGGGCGGATGCGTGTAAGTGTTTTATCCTTCTATACATCACGTGTCTTTCTCACACATTTGTTTTGTATTTTGTATATGCCAAAGTATCAGGACGCAGTGATACTTTTGCACGTGTGAAGTAAGAGTTAGGAAGAAGGTACCGGCCTATGGTCTTTCAATGTGTGTTTATATACGTACGCACATATTCGACGTATATTCTCTCAGTCACCAGGATGCTACGTATGAACACAGCAAGGGCTATTTTTGCTTGGGGATGAGATATCTCTTCATTTTATCGTCCCACGGCTGGAGGAATCCCGAAAGTTCCCCGAAATAGGCACGCATCTACATGGTAAATTTGCCAAATGACCTTTAACCCATTCTCCGCTTGTTCGAATTGAGATAATAAATCCACAGACACACAAACACACCCGAGGAGTAATGCGTCCTCACACTTTGATTTCAATTTAAGTTTCAAGCATCGCGAGTCCTCTCACCGCTATATAGTCCACCATTCTCATTAGTGCTTCTATAGAATATCCGCGTCCCGCAATTTGCAGCATCTTTTCCAACCATCTCGTCCCAGTTGCACACCTCCAACAAACGCGATGCACATAGAAGGACTTTATATGCATGCTCGAAACACGACATAATTATCAGCATTTATAGGCGTACATAGACATAGTATATAAGTATTATGATGCGTATGGGATAATTGCGCGCCTTTTTATTCGTATTTTAAGTCTCCTGATTCATGCGTGCTCCTGGTACATATTTTGATTTTCGTTTGCCCTTTGACGAATGCAGTGCTGAGTGCAAGGTTAAATAGGCGTTCTAGTAAACTTACGGCACATCTTTAGGCTCTTCAGAAGCACACAGTATTTTAGGGTCAGGATGAAATAAGTGAAAATTAGACTTCTGTTTGTTCTTGAACAAAATATTAATTTCGTGACACAATGATTCTTTCCTGAGAATATATATCTTTTCACTTAATCACCACATAAAAATGAATTTCAACTCGCTCAGACCCTGTAAAATCGATAAATGCTCCAACAAATATAGAACAAGTAGGCACTGAGAAAACCACAAAAACTCATAAGCCCCTCCACATGAATAACGATGTAATGATGATATGGTGATGAACTAAGCGCCGACTGTTCTTATCAAGCGTATGTTTTCGTAAACCACTTCTGCCCTAATAAAACTGATAAATTGATTTTAAAATTACAGTATTTTCATCACTAAAGTACTGCACATGCAATATTTCATTTTAACATTAAATTGCTAAGTTACTCCGTAGACATGATGTCCTGTGTCCTTGTTAGTTCATCAGAAATACACCCAGAATTGCGTGTCGCCTGTCAGCGATATAAGTATACAAAACAAAAAACAGTGTATACCGAGAGAAAATTGCACATTTTATCAACTAACTAACCATGTGTATTCTGCTAATAATTGGGCACTTTTTTCGCATTGAAAAATGAGAATTGTATAGGATTAGCATGAAAATTACCGGCTGCCTATACATTTACGACAAACAAAGAATGAAACCAAATGCGACCATGCTTTTCATTATTATTCCATTAGGTGTATGCGGTAATGCTTACAAAATTGTATCGTCGGGATGCTTCCTGTTTATGTTATGTGAGTGAGTATCCTTGCGAGGTTAAATTGTATATTATCATTGCAAATTGAATTTTTTTCTACCAACCGCAAAATTGTCATATGATAAACCGCAAAGTGCATATGATATCATCGTTAAAGCATCATATAACCTTAGGGCTCCATTACACTACGTCATCATCATATTTATATTATCATATCCTTAAGCCTTCTCGATTCATTCGTTTTAAATTTTTATACGTGCACCAAATGAAATCGAGTAGGCTTAATGATATGATTACTAGAAATATGATGATATGACGTAGTGTAATGGAGCCCTTAAAAATGAAATACATAAATATAAGGTGTGCGTTTACACGATATACGTACGTAGATCCAGACACGACCGTGTCGGATGAAACCTGCCAATTTACATATTTTACATTGTATAATTTTACTTAGATTTTTAGCTGTCCCACGAGAAATATTTTCTCTTGTTCTGCATAGCCACAGTGGCGATCAAGTAGGGGCTTTTTCTGGTCCAAAACCCCACCGAAACAACACCAATCTCTCCGTTGACCATCACAGTTTCAAGGATAAGATATTTCACACCCGTCATAAAAGGAATCTATATGAAACAATTTAGTCAACAATTAGCAAGGCATTTAGAATGAGCGAAAATGTAGTGGGAAAAAATGAAATTTCAATAACGATTCGAAAGTATCTTGTTAGAATTTAAGTCAAAACTAGACTAGGCAAGACTATTACAAAATTTGTTTCAAATGTTATGTTTTTTATTATTATCAATAAAATATAATTTTAAGTAGAACTAAGTCTTTTTATTTACAAGTGCATACCATTTTTGTTAGTCAAATTAAAAGTTCGGAATATCATTTAATTCGTAGAACAATGTATTTTTACATGAATTTAATGAAACGAATTCATTAGATTTAATGAAATTATTACAAGAACCGATAAAAGGAATCAATGATTTCTAGTATCATATCAATGAAGATACACTGAACCAATGATTTTTTTCATCATATGTATATTCAGAACATTTTTTATGATCT
The DNA here is from genome assembly GCA_949715475.1 of Microchrysa polita. Classification (NCBI taxonomy): domain Eukaryota; kingdom Metazoa; phylum Arthropoda; class Insecta; order Diptera; family Stratiomyidae; genus Microchrysa; species Microchrysa polita. The sequence continues at coordinate 204,810 of OX454422.1, read as the reverse complement.
TGGAATTTTCTTTTCAGAAGCTCGTACCAAAGCACAATAATACTTTATGTGTATCGTAATCATAGGAACCGTCATCAATAGGTATAGTTTATGGTTGGTGTAGTAGGTAAGGCGCACGTCATCAAATCAAAGGGTCCGGGGCATGGGCGTAGCCAGGATTTCGGTCAGGGGGGGCAAGCCCAAGATTTTTTCAAAATCATGATTTTCTTAGGAGTAGAAATTTCCGGTAGCAGAAATATTGTTAGCCAATTTTAGAGTAGCTTGGCTTGTGGTTGGATTGATGCACAGGGTCATGGATTCCAGACTCACCGTGAATGAATTCATTTTATGGTGTTTTTCGAACTCACGACCTACGTGACGGACTATGATGTCGCTCAGATTGTAAACAGGTATCCATTTATGGCGATAAATAACATTGCTGGGTGTGCTGTTGATCTCAACACCTTAACAAAACAGCAGTTTAGATCTTGGAAATTGGATTTCACTCACACATCTGCGGCCCTAGTTTACTGGTGGACTGCCAGGCATGTTATTTCTTTTTTTTGCTAATTTTAGAGTCAAATTTTTAAAATGGATATGAGAATGATTTTCTTCTGCATTCTGATTATCTGCCTTTTTTGCATCTCGGACTGCATATTCCACTTGCGAAATCAGTTTTTTTCGTCTGTCACTTTCATCTTAGCAAAGTAGCATCGTCAGAATATTTATAAATCCTTTATTGATTGACATATGGTTAACGGTTTTAATAAGATTTCCTCTAAATTTATCAAAGTATTAACAGTGGCTAAATTTTTTTGCTGGTATGATTAGAAAATAAATTTTGATTTAATAACTTGAAAGACCCGCTCTGTGGCTCACTTGGTTGAGTCGCACTCTACGATGCTAGTAATCTAGAGGTCCAAAATTTCTGTTCCTGTCAATGGAAATATATAGTGCTTACAACATTATATACACTCCGAAATGATATGCAATTTAACGTTGACTCGAAATTGCCTATAAACGGCTAAGTTAACGCACCATGGCCCCACAAGGGGCTATACGGTACTGTGAAGAAAAAGAAGAACTTGAAAGACACTGAAATATGAGACCCGTTTCCTTACAAGGTCCTTAACCATGGAAGGTCATGCTTATTTTTAGTACGGAAAGGTCATGCTTCGTCGATTCGCTCAACTTTGACGCCTCATACAAATTACCCTTTCTCAAAATATTTATAAAATTTGACAGATTTTCAATCGTCAGTTTATTTAGAATGGAACAGCATCGATTTTGAAGCCGGTTTTTATGAGTTCGAAATGCAATCTTCCTAAAATGAGGAAGAATTTTGAGACATTTTCCTGATTTGTCCTATTTTTGTCCTAGTAAATTTTTTTTCCATAATTCCACTAACTTCCCGAAGGGACTTAATGGTTTAAATTGTGTACTCCAGCTCAGAAGCCATGAAATGAAACAGGAAATATGGGATCCACGCAGCCACAGAAGCACACTCACAAGTGAAATGTGTGTGCTGGTACGCAGCCTCCGTCAGTTACGAGGGGCCACTCGCTGTCATCTATTTGCATGTGCCTCCTGACTGCAAACTGTCCCGATCATGGCTTCTCCGGCGACACTTGGAGTGGTAAAAAAGCATCGCTGCGCCAGCAGCAGAAATTTTTTGAAAATGTTCTATAGTTCAGCGTTTTTTTTACTACATCAATAAGGATTTTTTTTTACCATCTTCATCGACCAGGGGGGCGACCGCCCCTCCCTGCCCCCCCCCCCCCCCCCCCCCCCCATGGCTACGCCCATGGTCCTGGGTTTGTGTCCCACTGTAGGTAAGGTAATTTATGATGCATTTCAAAGCGTATTGAGGCGAATGAAATGTCGCCAATACTTAAAGAGGCCACGGTTCAATGCTGGGCTGGCGTTAGCTTTTTAATAAAAAAAAAAAAGAAATCAATGATAATGAATATAAAATGACACCATCGTCAATACTTTTCATTAATTCAATGAAATTTTTCATTCATTGTCGCCAATACCTACTTAGATAAATAGGTTCAATGCTTTTCATTAATTCAATGAGATTATTCATTATACATATTAAGAAAATGTAGTCACTGAAACTGAATTCAAATCAATAAAAGTATTCTTTGGGTGAAAAATATGATTATCGTTACTTTTATAAGGATTTCTTATAATTTTCCTGCAAAGACTTTAATCAGATTTTCTCTATGATTTCAATACGAAATGTAATGATAATGTGGTCGATTTTTCTCTGTGATACGTAACGTGAAAAATTATGAAAGTAGGATATCCCATTTTCCATTACCGAAGAATTTTCTTTAGATGTTTGTTTTTTGTTCCACTAAACTCCTCAGTCCTCATACACGAAACCCGTTCATTTAATCAAAGAGCCACTCAATCTTAATTCCTACGAATGGCCTCTGTATGTACTTACACGTAGATGCGATTATTACGATTCTACAATCTGCGTACATATTCACTTCTGTCATATTTTTGGAGAATACAGACACCCTTTATATATACATACACCCTATAAATATTATGCTCAGACTTGTGCATATGTGAACAAAACAATAATAATATAAGCTTTCGCATTTCTTATTCAGGATAGTAAAATATTTGCGTGAATATACATATTATATAAATCTTCATTTATGAAAAAATATTTCAAGTAGGAAAGAGGTCGTGACCCCCCCCCCCCCCCCCCTCCGTTCCCATGGGGGATATTCCCAAATTTCATGTTGCTGTTTATACTTACGTTTGAACCCGCAGATCTCATTTATACGCTATACTATAGAGTAGCTATTAAGGTAGGCACACCTTATCACGTTTGCTGGTTGCAACAAGAAACTTCCGAGTGAAGGATTAACAACGAGGGTTTGTACACTGAAATACAGTTAAAATAAGCTAACAAAAGAAAACGAAATAATTCTCAAAATAGAGTTTGTAAAAGTCATCTTTCATCCTGCAGAGTCCAAGACCCACTGTGGTAGTTAGTACTCTGCTTGGATTTAGCCTTAGCAGATATTATTACCATACATATACGAGCACAAAGTTGTCCTTAGGTCCAGGACACGCATTTATACATATTCTGGGGCTTCTCAAATTGATTAAGTGAGATTTATATTGCATTTTTGCGGGTAGTTAATGTTTCATAAAATATTTATGTTGTGCTATGGTTTTAGTATTATATATATGGCTGGCATGAAACCTTTCTAATAGAATCTTCCCGTACCAATATGGAGCTGTTTTCCAAGTGCAAATATGCTTTCAAATGCGTTTGAAATTTTGCTGATATTCCAGACTTATATTGGGACGTCAAATCAATCGGCCACATGATTATGTTGCAGCAGTAAATAAATAATGGTTATAGGAAATTCAATTTCAATGATTAACAAAGAAACGTTGAAAAACTTTCAACCAAATGAAACACAATCAACGTAACTCCAATATAATTGTACGCGTTCATGATGCAGCGATTGCTGTTGTTGTTGCTCCTCTGCTCGCTAGTCGCCATGCACCGCGTCGCGTACCATACACCTCCACCGTGCACTTCATCAGCTTTATAATAAATTAAGCAGATACATTTATGATAAAGGCCAGAAAAGGACATTTTTGGTCGGTCTGGCCCACCAGGGCCAGCCTGACTGTGTTATATATCCAATTATGTGAATATAGAATGGATACGTACACCGTGACGCTCGGTTACGCGGCGCTTAAAAAAGCGCATCCCCACAATTGGTATTAAACTCTTCGTATCTGTATCCAAATCGTATATATGTAGTTAAAACATACATGGATAATGGTGCAGTTGTTCATTATGTTGTTGGTGGCATTGACGCGGGGTTGGTCTAGTGCTAGTTGAAATTAATCAATAAATTTGTTATTTTCTGCAACATTCAAATCACCATAGATGCAATACGATCTAAAAAAGGGAGGTCTGGATATAAAATTCGTTATTTAAATTATATTCCTATATCTAAATAATAATATGTTAACAAAATATTCATTTTAGGTAAACTTCGTTATGAGAAAAATGATTAGTACCTCCAAGATAAATACATAATATCGAATTTTGGGTACACCTATATGACAATGAGTAGTGATTTGCTGAATGAATGTTTTGACTTGAGAAACAGTTTATTTCTTCTGGGAAGTCGTTAAATTGACTTCTTTAAACTATTTCTTCCCAGCGTTGCGTATACGCAACACGAAATTTGACTTATGTAAACACCACCAAATTTAAATTGAAATGGAAAAGGAATCATGTAATTTTTAATGGACATTTCTTGGCTCTATTTCTGCATATTTGTTAAAGCAAATCACACATTGGGTCCTTAAGGATATAAGAGAAAGTAATACTATGTTTTTTAGGACATTTTTCGTCATAAATTTAAAAATATTGAAATATCTTAAAATCAATATCCAAATGCACTTTCTATATGAAAAACAATTGCTAATTGTTTAATTCCACTTGATTTTGGAAAAAGGTTGGTCCTTGCTGCAGGAGCATGTGTTAAACATAGGTGATGCGTTCACGCAACGTTGGGAGTTTCCCGGTACAGTAACACTGGGGCAAACGCATAATGAGCAAAACATTTTCTTGCTATGTAAGGCAGGTTTCGCATCAGCAATATCTTAAAATGAGTTGTAAATACCTCACTATCCACGAGACACATGTGACTCATGGTATTCATATCCAGTACTCTTTTGTGAGTCACATGTGTCTCATTGAAGAAAGGAAAACGATAAAAGAAGTTGCGGGACAATGACAGTTGGATACACTTGTCAGTTGGTCTAAAGCAATTTTCCAAATACATATTTCATGATTGTGTCGAGATTTCCAAAAATATTTCAAGGATTTCTACAGTGGGTAAAGCGGGCCTTTGTAGTGAATGTATATGTACCCTGAAAAGTCTATGAAATTATTGGTACAATCTTCACTCCACGGTATGGTCTGAAGTCAACAAGTATGGGATCAAAAACCTTTTCCATTTAAGGACAGTTTTGTTAGAACAGAGCTACTAACCAAATGTTTGCTAAACTTTTGTGTAGTAAATTGTTCTCTTGCACTGGACGCAAGAACATATTTATTTCTAGTCAACTTACATATACTATTTACTTTTGTCACAAGGAATAGTGAAACAATCCGGAATCGCTAAAAGGTGGTAAGACAGACTTCCCGGCGATAATTGTGGGTAGCAGTCTACATGTTCAGCAGTTCCCCTCTATGTATTTTGGCTGTTGACTTAAGCACCTAAATTGTAATATGCCTGTTCAAATCTGAAATAGAAACTATCAAAAACAAGCGGAATCCGGGACAAAGTTACTATGAATGACCACCAGACGCTAACGGCAAAGTACGGCCGACGTACATTATATTACAAATGGTCAGTTACTCGTACATCTTATCTAATAGTTAGCCTTTGCGTATAGAGAAGATTCACACAATTTTCAGAAAGCTTTACATTATATTGAAAAGAAAATAGTGTGCGTCTTATCTATATGACATGACCAACCACTAGATAAGGTGTACGAAAATCCCGCCCAAAATGTCATCTGTTCGCTATAGTGAGTGTTTCAGGATTTTATCACTAAATTTATTATTCGCCATATAAATCAACAATTTTTTGCAACACAGAAGCTTAAAATTTAAATTTTCGTTTACATTTTTTTTTACCAAGAAACTCCCAACGTTGCGTCAACGCAACATCACGTTGGGAGCCACTGGTAACACTTACTGAAATTTTTCAATTTTTTTTTTCTTAATTGTATTGTAATTGATTGGAATTTACCAAAAAACTTCATAGTTTCAGCGTATTTTTATCCTTGGGAAGAAATGGGTTAAGCGTTCATTTTATTTGCCAAATCGTTTATTTCATTTGTTGTTGTTTCATGTGTAGTTAATTTGTGGCGAGAAAAAGGTGAATTTTTCTTGAAAATATAAAATAACCTCAACTCTTTGAGGAGGCAGGGAGCGTCGTCGGACGACACTTCTGTGGATGCGATTGATTAAACTACGGAATTGCACTAGCAACAAAATGATGGACAAGAAATTATAAAACCATTGAAGTAACGGTCGCGTTTTTCTACTTAAAAAAACCATCAGTACAAATGGTATGCATGTACATATTTGAAAGCGCTACTCTTATGTCTCGAATTGACCTGGCAATTTTATTTGATACCACTAAAACACGCTACCTAGAAAAGGATTTATCAAAACATATAAAGGAATCAACGAACCAAAGGGGTCAAAAATGAATCTTTAATCAGATAACAAAAGAAAGAGGGTCACATATGCACTCAACGCGCATGAAATATAATGAAATTCAATGTAACGGTGTCCTCTACGTGATTGTCCTGTTCCGGACATTCTATTATATTTCATAGAGAAAAAAAACGGAATGGAAATTTGGTTCTTTTGCTGTGTCCGCATATGAATGATTGTTAATAAGAAAAATCCCGTGGGATCTCATTGCTGAAATTGCGACGCGCTCTTCGTTATTGTCGTTATAGCAGTTAAAGTATTTCCCTAGGCCAGCACACAGGGTACCTGGATATTATTCACATATATGCCCCTATATCATCATCAGCACACAGCATCCTCATCATCATTTTTCGCGTCCTTGGTATAAATTTAATTTCATTGAGAGATGATCGTTCTGCTGTCGAGCCCAATTTCCAGTTTTAATCGTGCCGCTTACGTTTTTGTGTTTTTTTTTTGTTTTAGTTTAGGTGTTATTGTGTGCGTGTGTGTATGTGAAAAGTCCCGAAAAAGGGAACAGAGTGATTATATTGCACAAGCTTCAGGTGATGGACCGCATTCAGTTAAGGAAAGGGTTTAATATTTCAGGCGAAGTGACGGCTGGGTCAGGTCAGAGTCCACTAAACCTATGTTAGCATTGGATCAAATGTACATTGTATATGGGAGGACATATGCGTGTAGGTTTCATAGTAATTAAATCCGAGGACATTGGCCGTTGGGATGGTTCATGACCCCTCCGCGGTATCTTCTGTATATTTTTAATATTGATATACAATAGCTACATTGTTTTTCTGGAAATTGACAAAAGCCCTGTAATAGCTACTTATCTATCGAACAGCCCCAGTCCAAAGCAGCTTAAGTTGTTCTTTATGTCTTCATAGTTGTATTAAGTTAGTTTTTAAAAAATAATAAAATACCTATCGGATATTTGCTTGAAACACTAATTATTCGATTTTGCATTATGCGTAAAGTACATATATTGAAAGAAAGTATTAAATTAAATGTCCCCCTTAGAAACAAATTATAATAAAATTCTTTTAAATTACGACTGACTGCACACAGAAAAAAACGTGTAATAAAACAAATAAAGTTTTTATTTTACTTCTAATAAACAGAAAATTTCTTTAAACGTATGAACTTTGAATATAATTAATTAAAAATGCCATTGGGTCAAATACACTTTCATAAAATTTACGATGCCAGTAGTCATAGAATTAAAAAATGCCAATATTACAATTAATGAAAAAAATGGCTTAGAATGAAGTAAACTAAATTCTTTGAATCAAATTCCAAATTCATGGGGACTATGATTATTTTGCATAGCCTCTATGTATAAACATTTATTACCTAAGTTAGATGTAACCCGCATCATTGAACCTATGAAATATTTTTTTTTTCAACTCAAAGGATTTGTTTCATAAAATATAATAATAATTTTGTATTGCACAGCGTATCAAATCGTTCAGATTTTTGGAACGTTGACAATATTTACCATCTGGTGACATGGCAATTTTAACGGACTGGCACGCAGGCGGACCGGGTTCGAATCCAAGTCTCGGCATAAGGTTTTTAATGAAAAAAAATATATTAGAATTTGAAAAGAAATTAAATCACAATAAGAAAAAAGAATAAGCCAGAATTTCATACGGCCCATGTAATTTTTCTTTAATAAAAGTCATTTTTTCCTAGGTGTCGAAAACTGTCATTCACTTATTTCATTACTTTCAATAGAACAGATTTTAAGGATAGCTGCGTAAAAAAAAGGTGTCCTTTTTCAATTTCGGTGACCGCCCCCAATTCGAGACAAATATAAATAAAATTTAAATATTAATGTGATGGACTTCCAGACAATTAATCAATCATATTTCTTTATCGTGGCGCGTTCCGGGGAGTTGACGAAACTCACGCCGCCCTTTATGTTTGATGGAAAACATAAACCCGCTCGGCCGAGTTGTTTTAAGCAAACAGAAAAATTTTATTTTGCGATTATTGCTTTTAATATATTCTTTTTTGTATCAGCAAGAGAAATGGGAAAACTGTTTTGGGATTCGTAAGTTTACCTATACAGGGTGTCCCATTCATGGTGGAGAATATTTTAATGGAAGGTAGCCTGGCTCATTTGGGGAAAATTAATGTACAACGGGACCCCTCTATTTTTAACCGTTACTATGTAATAGCATTTTTTATCAAAATGTCCGACTTCCTGAACAAAATCAAAATTTGCCACACCACCAAACATTTCATCCGAGATATGACTTCACTTTCTGGAACTACATAAAATTTCCAATAAAACGACACCTCGCCCGTTACGAAGTTGCTCGTATCTTCCGAGATACACTCGTTCAAACTTTAAAGTAATTTTAAAATTGTACGTATACAATTTTATTATACCCTATACCCATAAGATGGTATAGGGTATATCGTTTTTTTTTGTTACGACGATTTGTGTAACACCTCAAAGGAGCCACCTGAGGTATGGCAAAGTATATATATAAATGATCAGGGTCGGTCCCTGATTCGAATAAGCCATGTCCGTCTGTCTGTCTGTCTGTCCGTCCGTGTGTCTGTCAGTTCGCACGATAACTCCCGAAATAATGAAGCTAGCGTTTTGAAATTTCGGTCAGATGATTGCTTTGATAAAGGCTTGGATGGCATTGAAAATGGGCCAAATCGGACCAAGGATTCCCCTACCTCCCATACAAATGACCCCTCCGTGATAGTGTAATTCGGCAATATTTTTCGACAGAATGTCGCTAGGGACCTGAAATTTTCATCAATGCCTAATTGTGACATATGCTTGAAGTTAGTGGAAAGTGGAGAAGGTCTGCCTTCCCCTACCCCTACATCCCCTACAAAGTTATATTCAGCCATATCTTTTGCTAGAGTGTCGCGAAAACTTCTAATAAGTATCAAACGGTAGCTGTTGGATGCCTTCATATAATATTAAATATGTGCCAGGTCCGAACCATCTACCCCTCCCTCCCCTACAAAAAAGACGAAATTAAATTTTTGGGTTTTGCGTGCCTTCTAGGTCTGTCCATGGGTATAGGGTATACACTCATCGTGCTATTCGCACGATTAGAACTCGGTCTCGTTATTTGATTTGATTTGATTTTGATGAGAAACCAACTTTAAAATTTCTTTAAAATTTGAATGGGTGTATCTCGGAAGATACGAGCAACTTCGTAACGGGCGAGGTGTCGTTTTATTGGAAATTTTATGTAGTTTCAGAAAGTGAAGTCATATCTCGGATGAAATGTTTGACGGTGTGGCAAATTTTGATTTTGTTCAGGAAGTCGGGCATTTTGATAAAAAATGCTATTACATAGTAACGGTTAAAAATAGAGGGGTCCCGTTGTACATTAATTTTCCCCAAATGAGCCAGGCTACCTCCCATTAAAATATTCTCCACCATGAATGGGACACCCTGTATAATAGAGAGGAGATCTCTCAGATCTAAAGCTCTTTGCTTTGTTGGACGAGGAAAATTGACATTTGAATAGTTAAACAATCTGTACTATGTTTTTTTTTTTTGCAAAGAAAAATCTGTATGAGAAGTTTTTTAAATCTGGTGAGATTTTTTTCATTTCAGCAAGCCTTAAACAGGATGTCTATACATATTTGAAATGCGTGATATTCGGACACCTCGACCCACGTATCTTCCATGTATACATGGAAGAAATCCCTCATTCACCTGACCGCATAATTAGTAAAAAGGAAGGGCCTAATATTAATTTAAAAACTTTCTTTTTTATCGAAACCAAATCAGAAACTTTTCTCTAACCCATGAGTCCCACTTCCTCTCATTTGTATATTTCCTATTCATTTTGTGCTAGTCGTTTCTCTTTTTTTAAAATCAATCCAAGAAACTTGAAATTGTCTTTCTTGGCTTTTTATTTACAAAGATAAATCGGGAAATTTCTTCAACAAGTATTATATAGATCTAAAGAAAATAAAAACAAGAAAAATTCAGACAACCGACAGCACAGCAAAATTAAAATGCAAAATCTCAGAAGAAAAAGTTGTTGTTGAAAAATCCTTGTGTTGAGCGCAAAAGTTTTATTTCGCCTGTATCCTTTATTTTCTTGGCCTTTTCCCTTTTTATTCATTGCTCGCTCGGCGCATTTTTCTCTCAACTTTGTGCTATTTTTTTTTGTTCTCTTGGGAAACCTTTTCTTTTCGTTTCTTTCTATAATTTCTCTCGAATTTTTCAACGAACTTTTTATGGAGTTTGCCGCTCGCGCGACCTTCTTCAATATCTTGGTGGCGGCCGGATAGCCCGACGTGATTTTTCAGCCGTATTTTTCGTGGCCGGATGCTATATATACTCGCGCGGCCTTCAGCATAAAACGGATATGTATTTATACAAAAGTGTGCTTTAGTCCACGGGTCTTGGAGGAAGGGACAGCGGATGTGGGTGAATATTGTGGGAGATAGTAAATGGAATTGAATATTTGGAGCTAAAATAAAAGAAACGGAACAAAAAAATACAATTTCCTTCCGCCTTCGACCAGAATAAAAGGACCAAAAATCACCGAAAGAAAAATATAATAGATGAACACGAAAATAAGACAATGGTGGTGAGAGAAAGAGACGAATGGATACTAATAGCAAAAAAACCCCCAGAGTTTGAAAATATAATCGATGGGGAGATAGGAAAATTTTTTCAAAGACAATGACCACTGTAAAAAGGGTGGAAATTTTATTTCGTTTTTAAGTTGCAAATGGTTAATCCCCAAAAAAAAAATGCAATTGAGTAACAGCTGGGTATCATTTTTCATTCGAAATGAAATAAACTAAAATATTTTTTAAAAGTTCTACCAAACTTGCCAACTAGTCAATTTCTGTGTGTAGTGAAATTACTAAACTTTACTACTACTACTACTTTACTACTCCATTCCAATAAGTTATCCAATTTTAGATTTTCACAATTCTATCCCATGCCCTAAAGAAAAATCAACGTAAGGACTAGTTCTGGAAGTTGCTTCCCTTGTATTCCATCAAACCTATAATGGATACCGTATATACATCCATATACGCTTCCTATACATGCATGCGAGAATGAATGTATTAATATCCTTCGATAAATGTTTGTTTGTGTACTAGGTACGAGTAAGACCCTCTTGCAGAATCGCATTTGTGCCTATCCTTGAACAGTTCGTCATTTTTATTTCTTCTGATAAAAAAAGCAGGAGTAAGTCCCCCACCCGCGCTTTTACACACACGACACTATACTCTCATTCCACTTATCGTTCATCGTACCAATGAACTATACGCATATTCCCGAGCACGACACACCAAACAGGACACATAAAGTACGGGAACAGATGAACAGGAAAAATATACAATTTCACAATAAAGAATAGTAGAGGGTAGTTGCGTTTGTTTTTTTTTTTCGTTTCTATCGTTTCAGCTGGACTCCTCCTTCTGTATACGTTTTTCGCTGGACTGAAGTGCATGCAACCCTATTATGTGTTATATACGAATACGAATGAATTTATGCATGTAAGCATATATTTTTTTCACTTTTCAATGATACGTGTAAATGATTCATGTGAATTCGTTTGAAAGAACTTCGTAGCCTAAAACAAAGAAAGCAACATAAAAAATGAATGTACGGTGTTGATAGATCTGAAAAAGTGCCTCAAGGTACAGCTCTTTGCACAACAATTAGGTAAAGAAGTAAAGTACATATAATTATTATTATCGTGAATTTGTTAAACGGTTTGGAATAATTATTGATATCTCTTATAAAATATTACACTACAAAAGGATACAAAAAAGTACCTATATTAAAATTGTAGGCCAGAATTCATGGTCCTCACTTGAAGTAATCCCTTAAGGGAAGCCGTATTCATTTTGCTATTCATATTTAAAAATCAAATTTAATTTCACTACAACTAGATAATTTTTATATTTCATTTGTCAGTTCCTATATACAGGGTTATTGGTTAAGTCGACCTATTCCTTGCAACACGTTATAATATGGTCAAAATGCCAAAAAATGAGGCCATAAATGTTAGGCCAATTTTCAATGGTCACTGAGATATATGAATTTATAGGTTTTTTTGAAATAACCTAGAATTTTGCCATTTAAAGTAAGAATTAAAAAAAACTACTAAGGTAATGGGCTTAAACTTATTTTTAGATTTTAGTCAAAACTATAGCAGACATTTCTTAATCATTTCAAATTTCAAAATCCATCACAATTCGAAATTTTTAATTTTAAATAAAAAAAAAAAAATTCTTACATTTTTTTAAAGATATTTTTTAATGTAGTATTGACTATGAATTCCGTCCTTAATTTTAAAATCTATTTATCTTTTCGTTGTACACTGCAAATATCTAGAAGCAGTGATTCACTTTCCCACCATTACAGTCATTATGCCCTTTTTCTTCTTCTCAGTACCGTGTTATATATATTATGCACTTCACATTATGTGAAAAAAACTGAAGCCAACGCCATTAGGTTACGGTAGAACTTTTTAGTCCAAGAAGGCTAAAAAATGTTTCTAAAATGAAGGGTATGCACATTTCAGACATACCTGAATAAAGTTCGGTAGGTCTTAACTAAAAAAAGCTGGTGTTTGGTTTCTAATTGTACACCCAGAGAAAAACATCCCATAACCTGTAAATGGGACTCTTATTAACTTTTCGCCTCGGCTATTTTAAACGAGTTAATAGTTTTATCCTATTAGTTTAATGAGATTAAAAACCATTGAATTTCTAATAGGACGTACATTTTAGACTAATTATCTAATAAGATTGATTCAGATTTACATTGTTAGTTGCCAATATTTTAAAACGTATGCTTATGCATTATGATTAGAGGTACGGATAATTCGCAAAATAATGAAATTTCTCATAAAAAATTTCTGAATATTGGAAATTTTGCAAAAATAATTCAAAAATCAATCTGAGATGGAATTTATTTTCTCTTATCAGTCTTAACTGATTTTTTGAAAAAAAAATTAACTTTTTCGTGGAAAAAGTACAAATGGGTGGATTTTGCATTTATTTTTTAAAACAGCAATTTTCGCTGAAATTCGCAACTATTTCGTAAATTTGAAATATATCCGAATTCGGGACTTAATTATGATTATCATATTCATACTCCCGTGGATTTATATACAATTTTATATGTACAGTGATGGAAAGAAATATGTCCTGTTATTGAGGTAACGGTATTTTCAAAGGGACATCCTATCAAATTTATAGTAAATAACTATTGTCCCAATAAGAAAAAATTATTGTTTTAATAGGATGCCCCATTATTAATATAGGATAAACTATAATTTCAATGGGAAAATCATATTAATTTAATGGGATGTCCTTTTATTGAGGCAATAGGATAACATGATTGCATTAATAGGATATCGTATAACATTAATAGTAAAATATCACATTGATTTAATAGTTCGATCTAATTATTTTAATGATGTTCCATCCCATTGAATTAATGGTATCCTATTAACCCAATAATGGGATTTTCCCATTGACTAAATCTAATGGGATAAAATGGCCAATTCCTATTGGTTTAATGGGATTTTTTTTCTCAGTGTAGATGATCATTTCGGTCTCCAGTTCCCATTCTTCAGAACAATTCCATATAGAAAATTCAAAATTAAATTTGTTTTTAAATTATAGCTTCCATGCTGCATGCAAATGTGTAGGTACAACAAAATAGTAATTTAATTTAATTTATAGTAATTTGTTTATAAATCCATGTTAAATAATTTATTTTATCAAATTCCTAATTTGACAACAAAATTTGATTCAATCATAAAAATATTTTTTAATGAAAAAAAAAACATTTAAACTTTCGAAAATTGAGGGTTTAAAGACCCGATGTAAAATATATTCTGGCGCACATTCTCTAAAAATTTTGCGAGTCTTAAGGTATGCGTTCGTAGATACGACTTACGTGATGATCGCTAGTTTGCATCCAATTCCGAGCCATATTTGTATATTTTTTTAATAGCGCTACTTTCCTTATGTCGACTATGAACTAAAGGAACATGTCTGTATACAAAATATATGCATATTTTACATCTTTTCTCTTTTTTTCATTAGATGTCCGGAGATTGAAATCCTTTCCCTTAGAATATTGTCGCGTTTTTAAATGTATTAGAATAGAGCCGAGAATTTTTAAGCACCAGTTTTTTTCTAGTACCTCGTCTAGAACAGTTTTGCATCTCATACGTGACTTAAATGAAGAATTAAGAAATAAAAACACATAACACCTAGAACCCTGTTATGAAACGAAAACAAACTTCTGGATAGACGATAATGGCGATATTAAAACCTATTTTTAAAAAAGTGTCAATTTACCCGTACATTTCTCACGTTTCCCTAAATTCTAACCATTCAGGCCAGCTTGAAAATACTGAAATAAATATATTGTGTGAGTTTGCACAATTTCACTTGACACTTGCTCTTGCCTAAAATTAATTGGTATTAGACGAAAACTTTAAAGACTTTCTAACCTTCTCGGGTCCCGGCACTTTCATGGTTGATTTTCTGTTGCCCATCGTCATCGTATCAATTCACTGTAACTGTATAGGTAAACAATGTACACAAACTCGATGGCATATCGCCTATCGCTTCTATGTACACACCAAGAAATGGGTTCGACCTGCAAAAAATTAATTGAATATAAATTGACCGTTTCAAGTTTTTATATACGAAGGTGACACAATAGGATATAGAAGGACAATAATGAGTAAGAGGCCATTAAAAATAATGTTTGGAACGAAGAGCAGAAGAAAGGAAAAAAAAATGCTGTTTGCCGGATGAAATGTCGTTATTCCTTACCGCATATTGATCCACTTTTAATGGCAGAGAGCACATAGAAAGGACACAACGAGCGGGTTGTTCGTTTGTTTATGGTTCTCGGGTTTGTCACTGCTTTTTCGCGTCATCAAAGTTTCGCCTATATCAATATGTCCACCACGGTCTTGCTATATCGAAAATATGGCCAATGCAGACCGTATATTAGATTACTGAAAAGTAAACAACAAGGAAAATGTTCAAATTTTCTTGCGTTCTTTAATTTGTAGTTCCAGTATATCTTGAAGGTGGTTTTGAATATGAAGAGCCGGTTCCATTATGCGAGAAAGCTTCCCTTTTTTAGAATTCAAACTCCATGTTTTAAGTTGGAAAGTCTTACAATGTTCAAAAAGTTTATTGAGACAGCTTTTGAACTTCCCATTCAACTGGAACACAAGTTGCCCAAATTGTTCCAATTCGCAATAGTGTAAACTTTTCGGAAATGACATAAATATTGTTGGCAGGTTAACAGTACTCTTCTGTCAGGCTGAATCAAAGAAGTGCCGTCTTACATATCTTACCTCCTATTTGCAACCAGGATTATCGTTTATGTCTATGCCTCCCTAAAAAGGCAAGATAATTCGAAATTAGTATAGCACTCTAATTTTTATTTGTCTTCAAGATAGAATGTATTATTTCTACATATTTCTGTATCCGGTTGAATTTATTGCCGAAAACGAAATTTGAATTTTCCATAGCTAATATGTTTCCAGAAATTTCGGAGGTGGTTTGCACCGCAAAAGCCTAAGTATGTGCACACACGTAGGGCGAAATTCATAGTCGTCAATTATACTTAAGAAAACCCTTATTAATTTTGAAATTCATAGTCGTTGGTATTTTAATAATAAATGTGAATACTGGATATTTTTTATATTTTATTGGTCAGTTAGGGTAGGGCGGGGCTAGTTGAGCACTTTTTCACTTGAGCTTTTATAGCTCCACAACGGTAAGTCTTAATGGCTTCTTATGCACAATGATAGATTGGTGGTACATATATCCCTTTGTAAATGTGCCCAACGAATTTATTTCTAAGAAGTCAAATTAAGGAGCTGTATCTGTTTAAATGTAGAAAGTCAAATATGCTCAACCTACCCCATAGGTGAGGTAAGTTGAGCAAGGGTATGGGGCAAATTGAGCACATAGAAAGTTTAGCCGAACCAAGTGTTCAATGTTAGCTAGGCATGAAATAAAATTTCCGTTTCATAATCAACTTTTTATTTAATTGACTTTACATGACAAAACAACAAAACTTAAATCAATTTTATTTCAAAATTTATGGTTGGGGTTAGTTGAGCAACTATAGCTTCAAAATTTAGGGTTGGCGTTAGTTGAGCAGCTATAGCTCAACTAACCCCAACACGAAATTTTGAAACAAAATTGAGGTTATAAAAAAACGGTTAGTATTATACCCAGAAACTATATACATATCAAAAGTACAATAAATTTATGAACTTCTAACATTTACGTGATTAAAGAAGGATAATATTTGACTCTTACAGACTAAATATTGAGGCTTACGATTTTTTTCAAATTATTTTATCAAATTAGGTAATTCCTTTTTCAAATTATTTTACTTAAATGCCTATTTGAAAAGAGAACCGTTTTTCTCCCATGAACAATAATTATGACCGTGTATTTTCAACAGCTAACCTGCACTATACGGGTTAATTTTCATACAAAGGTTAACCCGTAGCCTTATACAAATTAGCAGTTCAAACCCGAATAGCATGCTATTCAATTTAAATAAGCTTTCCGAAATTCGCCTAAATGTATGCAATCGCAATCACTTCCAGTACGTTTTCAATGACTAACTAAAATTAAATTTTAAAATGAAAAGCTTCTAAGGTGTAGCTTACATGTTGCATACAAGTGTGTAAAAAAATAGTTTTTGTTTGTAAATTCATGTTAAAAGTGTCGTTTACCAGATTCTTATTCTGAAAAAATTATGGTTCGCGCATAAAATATGTTTTCATTTAAAAAATAGCATTCAAACTTTTGCATTTGTAAAGTGAAAAAGGGATTTACTATTAATAAGCAATATTTTGAAATAAATTGCAATGTGTACGAGACAATTTGAAATTTAATCTGGATGCTATCCTCGATATTTTTTTTGCGCGTCTGGGTCAGCAAACTTGCCTCCGATGTTGAAAAAACATGGCCTATATTGTTTCTAGAAAGGTACAGGTACTATAACTTAAAATTTGTTTGCTGTTTAGAAATAACTTTATTGAAAAGAGATGGAACTATGTAAAGAGAAATACATGAATTGTTGCGCTTATCTAATCTATTTTTCGAAACTGTAGGTACTTTTATACAAATATCAGAGTCGCTGCCTGATTCGTGCTCTGTGGCCGTGATCGTTCGGTCGCCACTCTGTGATATGGAGACTCATAGAGAAACGAGTTTCCAAACTCGGCACGACTCGTCGCAAGTTTATTATTCAGAAGAAGATGATAAGAGATATTCTTATCATTGAATAATAAACTAATATTGCGACTAGGAAGTGGTACGGCTGACAACCGAATCACACTCCGAATTCAGTTGTCTTTGTAACGTTGACGACTACACACGGTAGTCGTCAGCGCACCATGCTCCACTAGGAGTTAAGGTAATAAAGAGAGATATTGTTTCTAGAAAGGTACAGGTACTATAACTTAAAATTTGTTTGCTGTTTAGAAATAACTTAATTGGAAAGAGAAGGAACTATGTAAAGAGAAATACATAAATTGTTGCGCTTATCTAATCTATTTTTCGAAACTGTAAGTACTTTTATACAAATATCAGAGTCGCTGCCTGATTCAAATAAGACGCAATAACCGTCGAAATAACGGGGCAAGGGCTCTCACATTTCTGTCAAGTGTCCATATTGGTACAGGATTGGAGGGTATTGAAATTGGGTTAAATCAAACCATGACCCCCTCCTTCCTACACAATAAAATATCCCTCAATAGTTTAGCTCGGTTATAACTTTCTAGAAATTTTCGGCCTAGTTGTAACATATCCTCAAACTTTGATTTTAAAAAAAAGTCTAACTCTGTAAATTTCGCAACCGATTTGTAATTCTCAGACTTTCCAGCGTTATAAAAAAAAATAAAAAACTATTTCTAGGTTAAAATTCCTACGAAGTCAAAATAAAACAAAAAACACATCAGTTTTTAAAAATTTTGAATACATGTGAACACACTTTTCTATAGAAAAATAAAAATTTAGAAATTCAATTATAATTGAATTTCTAACACAACCACAGTTTTATTTTTACTCCTTCAATTAAAGTAGCATCATTTGAAGCACATTTTCAAACGAACCGTAGGGTGACGGAAAAATGGGGTTGAATTGATTTAGTTAAGACGCCAATATGGTGGCGATTCAGAACGCAGAAAAAAAAAGAACAAAACGAGAAAAAACTTAATGTAACTCCGAATGATAGAGAGGGTGTACACAGGCCGTGCTGGTAAAATGACAGTAGCAAAGAGCCAATTTAGCATTTGTGCATCAAATACGGTGTGATTACGCGGAACGGACAAAAGGGGGCGGACGATCCTATGTGCGTTTTGTCTCCCTCCCGCACTTTTCCAACATACTATGCCATTACGAAACACACCCCAATTTCTTTTATTCGCTTCTTTTTTAACACCCCCTGATTGTATGATTTTTAATTTCTCGCGTATTTCCAGAGCCTTACTTTTGTGTCGGACAGTTATGACGAAGATAAAAAAATGAACGTATTTGTCGCTCAGTTGAATGAAATTCTTTCTTTCGGGCTATTTGTTTATCTGTGGGTGGTGGATGGTGAGGTCGTGATGAAGGACAATCGCGACGAACGACCAAAGTTAAATCGGTATATTTGTTCAAGGAAAGCGAGCGGAAAAGGGTAAAAAGTAGTAAAGAGTAATTATGGATTTTTTGTTGTTGTTAAGATGTTAAGATAAATAAGTCTTTTTTATTATTCGTAAATTTTAATTTCTTTTCGCAAAGAATTTTTAAAAATGGGGTACAAGTGTCGGGCAATGAAAATGAATGACGCTTAATATGTTGTATTATCAGTAGCTTTTGAGTCTTTTCATTTTATTTTTGTTCTTCCATTTTAAAATTTTATTGCATTTCATGCAAAAGTCTGGTGTTAGTTTTAGCTAATTGAAACTACTGGAATAATGCTGGAGAATTAGCAGATTTTAGGAAAATCTTTTTGGGCGCTTCTGTTATTTTTTATTTATTAAATACGCAAATTTACCAAGCACAAGTTTAAATTCTCTTCATTCAGAACGAAAAGGGATAAATGCAACCCTTTTTTCTATTCCGATCAAACCCCTTTCACATTACATGAAAGCCGCGTTTAGATCATCTCATTCAAATGGTCATTGTATAAAATTACCGCTTTCAGTTTATATTTTTTTATTCCGTGCCCAAATTCTGGCGTGTACGTTGCGTTGGCCTGACCTTCTGCATATGACATGTCCTCGTGCGTGTTTGTTCCGCATAGCTAATGGTCGCGATAAAGGGGAATCGCAAGGTCCGAAACACACATGGTGTAAGTCAGTTTACAGTTTTAAAAAAAATATACATTACATTCATGCACACATAACTAAGGTCCTTTTGCGAGTATCTTACCTGTCCGCGCAACGACGACGCACCGTGAGGACATTGTAACACCGGATGCATGAATAGATTGGATTTAGAAACAAAAAAATGAACCCAGCAAAGGTTTGGACATAGGGACCATCTGAAATTTCAGAAAGGGTGAAAGTTTAAATTTCTATGCGTCCTGCGACCCTCTTGCAAACACAGCTATACATTTATGTATAGTGACCGCGCGGTCGAAAGGAATAAAATAAAATATTATTTTAAAAAATACGTTGCATGGAGCCATTATGGATGTAAATTTGGTATGGAGATTGATTCAAATTTCATTCCACGAAACTAAACCAAGAATATAAAAATAATATAGCTACAGTGATCAAACTTTGTATTACAAGGTAGCCCGTTGCTTTGAACTAATATGGATATCTAAGTGGTCAAGAGAGCATTTAAGAGCATCAAAATCCTGTAAGCTTTTCTTTTAAATATTACGCGTACCAATAAAATATGCATCTTCAAATCCTGTACAAGCCCCATCTATATTATTTATTGCACGCACTGTTAAATTTATAAATTTCGTACAAAATTGTTGAATGGTGAATTTGTAAGGATTTCGAAATGACCGGAACATTTCACGAAAATTTCTCTGGATGAAATTAATTTGAAATTATCATGTATATGCATTTCCACAGTATTATGCAGGATTTTCCATTTATTTATAAAATATAAGGTGGTAAATGTACACGACTGGCGCGACACAGCTTACGAATTGCATGTCCTGTATACATAATATTGGTATGAGTAACATATATGTAATGGTTGGTTGGTGTAATCAGATAAAGATTTTCATTATATAATTTGTCTGATCAGGTATAACTTCGTTGTTTAGTCGGACTGAAGCAGGCGAATCAAAAAAAAAAAAAAAACAAGAGAGCTGCGTAGAGAGAGAGAGAGAGAGGAATTGGCATGATGAGGTGTTCCTCATCCTCTACTTAAATCGTGGATACCTATGTTATTTTATGATGCTGAAATGACAAAGAATAAGTGGCAATTTGTTAGGCTGCATGAAACAATATTCAGTCTCAATATTGTGTTAGATATGTATAATATATTCTATCCTTCAATATGCCACACATTTTTTTTCGAACAATGTTATCATTATCACGCATACGGCAATTTTGTGTGTGGCCCCTCTGTACACTACTAGCCGATCCGGGCGGCCGCGAGCTCCAGAGATTGTCCACTATGTGGTACGCCTTTCTCTCCGAAAACAAACTCCCCGGGGGTAGTGCGTGTGAAGTAGCGTTGCACATTTGCATGCGTTGAAAGGATTGAATATACATACTATACTGTATGACGTGTCGCTCATATTTGCTTGCTCATTTCCCGAGAAAAGACTGGGATGATGGGGCCGAAATGGAAACAAACTAACCAGGACCATTGCCACGTTACAGGACATAAAGCAGCTCGATGCGAGCTGCTCCTAGTGATATGCTATAAATGTACAGTATGTATAGAATAGAGCTGCGTGTATAGGCTGACTGTGGCCGGGTCGAACGCTGTCGCTATGGTGCAGAGAAAAGGAAATTCGCCAAGGGAGTAAGAGGTTGGGAGTGGGGGGAATGAAACGCAATTCTGCGAACATCCCGCTCTTTCCACTTTGGGTGAAAAAAAAAACTCGAAACCAGCATAGTTGCGTAGTGCGAATGCATTGTGAGTTTGGTGCGTAGGTTAATATATAAGTATACACCCTGATGGGTAGCTACGAAGAAAGGAGGTGATATTGTTGATATTAATGGCTATGGGTGATATGTGAAATTTTGCGAATACTGCACTTGTCCTTGCGAAATGCATGTGTACATATAGGTAAACTCGATGTACAATATTTTCGTAATGCGAATACTTGGGTGACAATAACGCACACACACTGTATAGATGCGCTTTATAATGAAGGGAGTGGGTTGGAGTTCGGCTGCACATATACGCACGCCACAATTGCACTCGCCCACCCGCGGCCGCCACGTTGGCTGTCGATGATAACCCAAAATGGCAATTTCATTAAATATTTCAAAAATTGAAATTTTCCCGTTTATCGATTGATTTGGTTTCGTTTTACCGGCCGTTTTTTCTATACATATGCGTATAGTAGCCCGTTGCCGTAGTGAGTATATTTAGGTACTACCCGATCGAGTCCCTTCAAAGGCATTCCTCTCATCCCATGCAGCCTGCTTCATGCAGCATCGTATTTTCGGTATTTTATATGTCATAACCGCGAATAGCGTGGCTGTTATTCGCCATTTATAAACACTTTTATCCCCGGGGAAACAGACCCAACACTGATGTTAAGCAGGTCCCCGGGAATTCACCTGATAAATATTTAATAATATAACAACATTAAAAAAACTGAACTCTATCCTGGCATATTGGTAATCGGCATGTGATGATACCGGAAATACTCACTATGTTAAAAGATTGAATCATACTCGCATAAGAACATTTTTCAAAAGTTACATGTTTTAATATAAGTATAATAAAAATCTGACTGTGTCTGACGCCACTATTTTCTATTATAGCCAAGACCAACAACTTTTAGGACAAACGTATTTCTGTATTTTTTTTTCGAAAAATCATAGTGAGTTATAAAGGCCTGTGTTCCTAGCGACCGACGCCTTATGCGATGATAGCTCAGCAATCGTACTTAGACAACTGGTTCCATTAGCCATTTTTAGGATGTCTACTGCTAGATTAAACACACCGGGGCTTTTAAGCGAATTTAAGACCCGGTTGTTTTTAATCAGTAGGAGTTTGAATGAAAATTAAAGGTTGTAATTTTTAAATGGCAAAATCTCCACCGTTTAGTATTAGCTGAAAACCGTTATATAATATATTAAATAAATAATAATAATACATCAATTGTTTTGTTTTTCGGGAATCTGCGGGCGAATGCGTGGACGAATGTGCCCCATTCAGGGGTTTTTCACATTGTGACTTTAATAACTTCTCCAGATACTATTAGTGAATGTCCGTTTCTGAGGAAGCACTAACTACAATGAAAGAAACGGTTATAATCAGTCAGCAATAATCCTTTCATAGCTATTTTCAACTTACATTTTCTTCTTTTCATTTTAACGAATAGCTGTTTCCGATATTTGTTGCAAGGCCTAACTTTGTTTTTATATTTTCAATTTTTCATTTTACAATTTTTATTTTACTTAAAATTACGAATAAGTCTAAAAATTGGCAAGCGTTTTTTTTAAATACATGTATAACTTACAAACGCAAAACCACGAGTTTCATTATTTTGGAATCGCACGTACCTATACATAAATCAATAGTTTGAATACCTTGCTAAGACTCACTATTACATATTTTGGAATAATAAACGCGATATTGAAGCGTGACGCATTTCGTACAGTCGATTCACTGTCCATCTATGTATATATAAATCTTGCAAAATGTTTGTTGCCAAACTCCTCCGATTTTTATGAAATTGTTGTGTACTTGTTAGGTATGGAAATAGGTCGTAAAGTATATTTTTTTACTCCTAAGTGTCCTCTCCCCTTTTTTAATCGCGTGAATATACTTACTATAGTATTTTTAAAATAATTTAACCTTTAGCGAGCACTTGATGAGAGCTAGTGAATCTATAGAATTTCCAGAGTCATAGAGAGGTGACTGTACGAACATGGTCTCAGAGCAAGACAAACAGAGCCGTACTAGCATTAAGTTGTTAAAGCCCCGCGACTTACGCCAAACATAAAAAAAAATCTCATTTGTTTTGTATCTCCTAGTCCCGCCATACGTAAAATTTAGAAAAAAATGTTTCGACACAACTTAAGGGAATTTTGATTACAAAAATGTGCATGTGCATGAAGCCATGAAGGGATGAACAATTCATAATAATTTTACAAAGGAAATTTGAAGGCAATTTTTGGTGCAAAATTTTCCTAATGAGAAGCTTAAAATATTTGTACAAAAGCCAATTTTTAACATAAATGGGCAGTTCTGAAGTAATTTTTGCACAAAAAAAAATATATTTAATATAATCTATATAATTTTTGCCCAGCTCTTAAAATTAAATGGTTAGCTGTTAATTAATTCATTAACTGATTAAACAAACATTTTAAAGCAAAACGCGTAAATCTTTGTACAAAAGTTTGCTTGTAGTAAGGCGTATTTTTTTGCGGAAATTATCGTGAAAGGTTCTGATATAATTTTAGACGGATGATTTTTTTTTTGTCATAAATTCCTCAAATTTAAAAATAATGGTACAAAAGTCCACATTGCACAAACATTAGTGCATACATTTTTTTAACTTAATCTAGGGGCCTAATATGCGTTTGAAGAAATTCATTTTACCTATGAATAGGGGCTTGATGTACGTAATGTGAGAAAGAGACTTTTTTTTCAACATAAGTGTCAATGCCCATTTCGCGGCCCAATATTTAACACAATAAATCGATTTAACACAATTTGCTGAATAATTGTCTAAATTTGAATAATGAATATTTTTCAAATTTTTTTAAGGATTTGATTCAGTCGATAGCCCTACTCATTTGTCTTGGCTGCAAAATTAAGTGAGTCGGGCCTCTCAACATTTTTTTCTAATAATCCCTTAATACAATAGCTGCGAACACATACATAATTCCCACATTCCCACAACCTTACTGAAATTTTATTTTTACCAAGTCTCGCAAGTTTCTTTTTTCAATGTTATCCAATTTTCATAACTCTCGAGAAAACCAATTCGATTTACAAAACAAAAGAAAACACTTTCATCGGAGCTCGATGACCGCCTAGCGCCTACTGCAATATATTTCACAATAACGCCAAAACAATCTGCAGGCGCACAATGTATTTCATTTTTTCAGCTATATCTAATCATTCATTCAAATTCAACCAAGTTCGTTTCGCAATCTCTTTCCAAACTATAATAACTGAACTCTTCTCGTTTTACATGCTCGGCCGTTTTACAGTACTTCTCTTGCCCTTTCCAATACATAAGACTCATTTCTCCTTCATCTATATGTTGTCCGATCGGCGGCGGCGGCGACGTTTCCCGCAAAAAGCTCATTCCGAGCATCAGCATTACCAATGTCCCTTTTCTATGGCCATTCGTAGAGAGTCGCCTATGTACACGTCCCAGGACCATTCATCTCACGATTGATTCGCCTGGAAGGACATTGACTATTGTACCATCTTTTGGTCAATAGTTGAAACGAAAACTTGTCTATTTTTTTCTGAATTCTTATACACACAACATTAAAAAAAAAAGTTACAAAAAACGATTAATACAAGTCATACCTATTATTAGAACATTCAATTGCCTCTTGTAAGTACTCTTCATTGTGTTGTCATGTTCAAAATCGTATTATGAGGGTATCTATTTTTTTCTCCTGTGTTGTGAATTTTTTTTTCAGTGGTTCAGCATACTCTGATGTCGGGTCCATTATCGGTGGCTGGAATATGAGGTGTTGCACGCTTCGTGCGGTGGTACCCGTCGGTCTGTATCCTTTTTTTTCGACCTGGTCTTGTTTGCTTTCACACAAAATGAACCCGAAAAAAATCGTATACCCTTGAAAGAAATGTATAAAAAATGAAATATGTTACCGAATACACGAATCCGGGGGAAAAATGAGAGATAAAATTAAAGGGTTGTATGTTATGACCCCTAAAATGCTATTAAGGATAATTTGTTTATACTGACTGTTGGCACGGATCTATAGCTTTTTTTTTGTGGTCAGCAATATTTTTGTCCGTTTCCACAAATTCTAACAAATAAATACTTGAAAGGGATTCTTATCAAAATATTTTTACAGACGAAAGCAGCCGGCATTCCGAGTGAAAGATCTTCTCCGCACTAGCTTCCCACTTGAGTCCCTTGTTGCAGTACGAACAAACGAACAACGATTATACATGTTGTTCACTTGTTCGAAAAGGATGTGATATCGCATGTCGCCACACTCATGTCGTTTGACACATTATACGCTTTGGTTTACCTCATGGTAAAAGCCTTTTTTTATACAGTTCATTTCTTCTTCTGCCTTTCCCTGGTGACATTTTTTCTACAACCGACTACGTTCACAAAATAATTATTGATATAATAGGGGTAATGCAAAACAAAATGTTATTTCACCCTACAAAACGACTGTTTTCCGGATGGTTAACTTTACGCTGTCAGGTAGTTGTTGGTCGCGCGGTGACTTTTTTACTCTCTGATGCGTGTGAGTATACTTTCTTCGGGACTCGGGAGACTGGAACCATTTTTTTGTTTTTTTTTTTGGTTCGTAATGCAATCGTTTTTTTGGTATGTGGATTTTTTTTGTACGTAGAGGTGTGATTATTATGAAATAATTGTCGCGTGACATGATCAATTTTGAGATAGAAGAGCATGCGACGCAGATATATTTCTGTGTGGGCTCGATTTAAAAAAAAAAACTTTCTAGGAAAAGTCGGAAAATATGTAATCTTAAGGAAATATTAATTTCGACAGGTTTTCTGTGGAATACATAGAAATAGGAAACTGAACACTAAGAAGAAGATGATTTTAGCTTAAGCTGCTCTTAGAAGCTGTTTTTATTTATATGTTTATACGGGATCCAAATCAGCACTTCAATTAAAAGCTTCACTTTTTGAGGAATAATTCAATATGCTCATACTACATAATTTCCAATCTGATAATAAAACATGCTTGGAAATAACAGATATATGCAGTAAAATAACGAGAACACTTTTTTATAACACATTTTAATTTTCATGTAACCATCCCATCCGCATTAATTCACTTTGCTTACTCAGCGGTCATCGTAGTACGTCCCACACTTGTCATTCATATGTGTATTTCGACTACAACATTTGCGAAGCTTCAAGTGATCTCAGATTTTAAAGTACATCGGGGTCTTCCTGTTGGTTCGTCCATTTCCTTTTTTTATATCAAGCAGATTGATTAGCAGGACTGCACTTAGTGGAAAAAGATATTTGTGCTACAAATTTACATGTTCCGTTTCATCCAATGTGTGTACTATGTCCATTGTACTTATACCTTGTTGCAAATAATTTTTAAATGTTGTTTGCCTTTTTTCTGTAGAAGCAAATGCGAAGCAATTTACTAAAATACCTTAACAGTTCTTGTCGATTATATGCGTAAAAAAACAGATGTTTCCCTTCAACGAATTTTTAATAAGAACATGCGCTAAATTTACAATATTTCCATATCCTTTTTTTTTCTTGCACCATATCGGACGTACAATTGCTGCAATTGTTCCGCATTCTCAGCAGTTGTAAAAAACGCGTATTTTTTTCTGCGCCCCCTGATAGGGTTAACAACACACGATTGCCTAATATAACATTCCTAGTATGAGTGTAATACGCACTGTGCATTGCACCTCAACGCTGAAGTCTTGCAAGAGTATAAAAAACGAGCTCCAGATGCTTCGTTTTCCGTCAAACGCCATTTATTTCGTGTACTCTAAATACTTTTAATCCACTTTATATTAAATTTGTTTGCTTACTCGTACTATACCTGGAGTTTTTTTTCACGAAACAGAAATTCATCATATCCTTATATGTAACTACATACATATATTACATAGGTGTACGGCTCCACCACACTCATGATGATAAACCACCATACACGAAATGCCAACCTATGCAGGAATCGAAGAAAACTAACATCAAGATAAGCCCACAACCTGCAATATCCAGGCAGTCTGACTTTTCCAGAAAAATGTTCTTGGTGGGTGAATTGCTATACCGCGTACATACATATATGTACGTTGCGTATCATTCTTCCGAAGAGGTAATTGAGGCAATTCAACTGGTGAAATGACCCTACACACTCATGGAAAGACCCTATCCCGTCGAATAGGAGGCGAAAGTCAGGCAAATATGTGCGAAAGGAGAGGCTCGATTGCCGATTTCGATCCGTGGACGTATCATTTAAAATTCCTTGCATTTGTTGAAAGGTGAATGTAAATTTATTTGTCGTAAATAAACGTTAAAACGATTTAAGACGGGCAAGATAAAAGATTTTGCATTACTTAAAAGATAAATATGTCCATAATACGAGATGTCGGCATAAGGTCCGGCCGAACTGCAATGCGGTTGTAGACGATAGATATAGATTGGAATATAATTTGGGTTGTGAAGCGATAATTTATACAGCTATGCATACATTCCTTAAAATGTTGTTGTATAATTTTTAGCACCTTTTCTAAAAAAATATTTTAATGACCGACAATAAATTAAAACTAATGGCAGGGCTTGAATCTAAATACCTATAAGCTTAAAGTTTTTAATAAAAGAATAAAATTATACCGATCGATAGCGTTTTTCTATGATCGTAGGAGGACTTTTAAGGCATTCATCAGAGGTGCAAGCGAAAAGTTAATGAAAAATTTGGCTTTTCCAATAATTGATAATTTAATTAAACGCATCTAATTTTTTTTTCAACCAATACAAGTGGGATTCGCTAGTTTGCATTGGCTGTAGTATAATTTTTTTTAATAAAAGCACTATTTTTTTATTTTTCTATTTAGCCATTAAATAAAAAAAAAAACTCATTGACTTATATAGAAAAATAAGTGTTTTCAATAAAAACTTAACTCTAACTTTGATTCTTGAATATCTTCACCCATTCATTTCTTACATCCAAAGCACAAAGACATAATTATTCTCCTTTTATTTTACTGCCATTGCAGTTTCTTTCTTTACATCCTTGCCCTAACACAATATTTTTACCTAATTTAAATTTATAACTTTAAAACGATGAGGTGCATAGCTACGGCAAACACGGCTATTACAGTAAAAGTATGATGTATTATCATTACAACGAATACAAGGATTGGATGAAAAACCCAAGGATATAGCAGCGCAGCCATTTCTGCGATTGGTCGATGGAAAATATCACACAAAAAACATTGCATAAATATGCTTTCCCTCTCCCCGTCGTGGACTCGCAAGAGTATTTTACTTTGGGGACTGGCTTAAAATGTTTATGTAAAATATGCCATCACCATCGGCTAACACCACCTTCGCCCGTCATCACACAATCTCCCTCTTAAACAATAGGTTTGCAATCGGGGGAAAGGAGGTACATTTTGTCCCGTCCACGTAAAATGAACCGAACAGATTTGCTTAACTACACCCTCGAAGACCATTTATCCACTATGACACTGCCAGAACTACAAAGAAACTTTAGAAAGCAAAAAAAAAATAAACTCTGCACATAGACAATTACAGAGAGATCCACCAAGTTTTATAATTTTCCTTGTGTGTAATATTTCCAGGTTCTTATATTCAGCACCTAGAAAGTGTTTTTTTTTCTCCTTTTGTTCTTGTTTGTATAAAGTCCCTCGGTCACGTTCCATACTCTTCGCGCCCACCGCATGTCTTGTTCGGACCATCGTCGTCGTCCTTCTCAACAGAATCACGCGTCCATTTCAATCTATACACTCATACAGCTTATACTTTTCTCTTGCCGTCGGTTTTTCATACAGATGAAGTTTCTCAAGTTTTCCATTTATATTTGTGTTTTTGCAAATTCAAACATCTTATCACTCCTTCTCCAGGGATGGCAAAATTTTATTCCCCGGTAAAAGCAAGCAAATAAACGAACTAACGAGCGACCAACAACCGACCCACTCGCAAACACCTCTGGTAAGCAACCCGAAAAAAAAACGGTTCTTTCTTTTGAGTATCCTTTCGTTTTCGTCGTTCTTCTGTGTAAGCCCCAAAACAAGGACGTCGACGACGACGTTGTGCTATGGCTGACATGGTGCTTGTTTTTCCAATCTTGCGTTGGTCTCTCTCCGTCGTCGTTTGGCCTAGGACCAATATGCATTCCAACACACGGACCGTTGAATAGTATAGTCAAGAGCTATTATTGCCACCACGCGCGCTAACTTTATCCTTTGCCCGGACCCCCAGACTCAAACCATCATAGAGTTGAAGGAGTCATTTATCTGACCGACCGATGAAGACGGAGAGTACGAAGAAATGACGATGAGGACTATTATGGCTCTTTTCCCTATTCGCTGGATTTTCTTTTTCTTTTGATATTTTTCCAGTTTCTCCTTTATTGTCTTTTCAGTATACTGCTGGCTGACTGCGACAACTACTACTGGTGTGATTCTTTTCAACGTTCTGAAGGAGAAAGTACAGCGGGTTGGGGTCGCCAGCTCGACGGGAATCCCGACAACCATTTACTGAAACGATACGGAGTATATACCTATATAGTATAGGCGCTATATCACAGAAGAAAAGTTGATGCTGCGAGGATATTGCAGGGTGAGCACAGCGACAAGGGACCAAGGGAGCTGATAACCGATTCTGTTTCGCTCATAGTTTGAATTTTTGTGGAATTGGTCTCGTTTGGATGCCATCTTGGCACCGTTCGGAATTTAAGAATTCGATAGACTCGTCGCTGAGATAATGGCGCGGTGTAACATTCAGTTCATATAAGTTAACATGTTTCCAAATTTATCATTTATAAAAAAGAATATACAGCAAGCTTAATACTCACATATAGATACCTACAAAATCACCGCCATCTGAAATAAATATCATTTCCTAATTTATGAGAAATTTCCACGTTTTTCGGTAATATCAAAGCATTATCCCTTATTTACCTACACGTTTTTTTCTGTGGAAAATTTTTGATTTACACGGGTTTCTCTGGAACGCATCTTCCGTGTAAAATGAGGGATTGGTGAAATGTCAAATTATTGTAGCTAATTCTAACTTCTGGCCTGTTCTTGAGACAGTAAAAATGTTTGTATGTCGAAATACAAATCTATAGAACGCCATAAATTATTCAAGGCTGTAACAATGACATCCCCTTGCAGACGGCCAGCGGGAATGGGAATGAGAGAAATTTTCTTTTCGAAAAGTAGTTCAATCAGCCAAAATTTAAAGTAAAAAAAAATATCTAAGAAAAAAATAAATGTGACCCAGAGGACGATCAACCCCCTCGAGTCTCTACCCCCACCCCTCTACCTACGGCACTGCTAACACTTATCATCGCTAAGCCTATGCAATTTGTTCAAGGTCATTCATAAAGTGATACACTAATTTAGACTACCCATTAAATAAGAATTCCCTCGACACATGTAATGTTCCATACGTGCACGAACATCCTAAATTCTGTGGCGCTTATCTTATACTTATGGTAAGTAGAAACTGGAAAGTGCCTACCCATTTTCAGTCCCAAGTCCACTTCGAAGACATCTGCGTCCACGAATTGTCTTTTTTTTTTGGGGAGGCTCAATGACTCCTTGGCTGGTTGATCCAAGCCTAAATGGTCAGATTTTGTGGATTTGAAAAGGAAATGGCGTTTCATACACGGGACTATATATTTACTCTCTCTGCAGTTACGAGATACACAAGGAATAATAAACAATGAAAACATTACAAGAACAGATGGTCAACTGAATTTATTAAATATGCTGATACATACATACGTACAAAATTTTCCGATCCATTTTTTTTGTCGCGCCTCTACCTTATTAGAGGTGTAAGTTGTCGTTCGGAACGACTCGTTCCTTCTTCTTGTTAATTCGTTCGGTCGTTTGATTTTATTGTGGCGCATCTGTGCGGTTTCAGTAGATCCGTTTGATTCCAGATTTGTAATAAAAAAAAACAGTTAAAATTGGTGATGACCGTGTTCTGAGAACTTCTTTGCGGTTTATTTGTTTTTCTCACACACGCCGCAAGGATAGGTATAGGATGAACGAACGTTTTATATCAACAACTAAGCGATAACACCTGTTGAGATTTCTGTTGTGTATATGAGGAGACCCTATGACGAACGAAAACATTACACGCGCACCTACGAGTTCGTCGTAGAGTCGCGTCGGTTAACTGATTTTTTTTAACCAAATGCAGATGATATGATAACAACAAATATGGGCATATTTAGATACAAACATATTTGGAGATACACAGAGAAAAAAAATTAGAATGGTTATCTAAAGAAATAGTCGAATTCATCTAAAGTTCGCGTTGATTTTCAGCTTATTATTCTATGTAGTTGAAACAGTTACGAAGATATGGATAATTTTTCTATTCGTCATTAGTTGAAACATCTACTTTATTTGCAAATTCAATTAATTCATTTGTAAAGACAGCTATTCATTATCTATAAATTGTTAAATGTTGGATAGCTAAATTGTGTTGAAGAAAAAAGAACGATTGTTTGTAGTTAAATTTTATATTTGAATAGTACAATCAACAACTTTTGTGGAAGAATTGACTAAACTTTTTCTTCTAATCTTGCGTGGTTAAATGAACGAATTTAATAGTATTTTCAGCTACGAAGATTAGAGAAATCAGCTATTTCTTTGGTAAAACTATCTAAATTTAAGTCAACTACTTCACTTTAGATAAAAAGTCTAAACCATTTTTTTCAGTGTATGGATACAACGTGGGAATTATATAGAAAGACGTGATATAGAATTAGGTGAAGGATATCCTGTTCATCAAGTTGAAAGTTGTATAACCTTTAGTTACGTGATTAGTTATTTGTATCCTATGTACTAATATAAAGATTTTGCAATATGAAGTGTACTTTTTCTATATAGGTACCTATAAGTACCTGCCGAATTTGTTGTGTGTATTTAATGAAAATATCTAAATAAAGAAATACCTACCACGAAATTTACTTGAAATAAGGCTTTTTTCATCATTGTCCGATATAGTCCAGATGGTACGGTGGTAAGTGTCGCTAGTGTCGACAAGAAGAGAGCAACAATTATTCTTTAAAACCTATAGCGTAATGTTCCCCTATTCAATATCAGCTGACAAACAAATAAGTTTGTCTATATCTTTAATTTTTTTCTACTTATCCAAACCTTGTCAATGAAATTGTATTTTCCTGTAGATGTAACATAGTTTCTTATTATGTAAGCGTACGCATAATCCTTCGACTATAAATTTAAATGAATACGCGACCATTGAAGGGTGAAATCGGTTGGTTTGAATATTGAGCGCGGACATTATGCGAGAATGACCGCCTGGACAGTTGTAGGTTTTTACAATTATTGGGATCACCGTATTATATGCAGGGAGAAAATTTAGGATTTTTTTTTTCATTTTCATATATGTGACGGACGAATAAGTTTGACCACTGACCGCAACGAGTGAAGCGAACGGTCAATGCCCTCCATAGGAGCACAAAATATTTCGTTATATTTATATTGTTTGTTGTTGCGTTTGATTTTTACTTTAATAATAAAGACAAGTTATTCCTATGTTGTAAAGCTTTCACAAAACAGTTATTTATAGCAAAAATTGAATAGAAAGCATATTTCAAAAATAACTTTTTTTTTGTATTTCAGAGTCGCTTCTAAATTCTAAATTCATTACCTAACCTTCATCATATACACTTCACGGAGTTTGTGGTTTCAAAACGGCGCTTTATGCGCTAATTGGGTTTTTGGCTAGCCTCTGCCTAAGCCGCCACTTTTACCAACCAACCAACCAACGCTTCTAAAATAACTGATTTCTGTACCCGAACATAGAGGCATTCTACTAGCTGGTTGATTTTTATAATGGTAGTAATTATGCCAATAAAAGATACTGCAAGCTGCGAATGAATTATTTTTTATGTGCAAAAAATGAAAAGGAAATAATGTATGCTTTTCAATAACCGGAGGCTCCATTTATTGCTTACAAGTATACAGGGTGTCCTAGACCTAGTAGACAACGTCAAGCCGAAAGTAAATTATAGCGCACATGGTACGCTACGAAAAAAAAGGTATATTACGCTTTCAGGTCCGCAAGGGAAATTTTTCTTGTTCTTCTTATCGACACTAGCGACACTTATCTTACCGTCCGCCATATAGCGGACAAATGACGGAAAATATCGGAAACATGAAAAATTTCCCTTGGGGACCTGAAAGCGTAATGTACCGAGGTATTACAATATCAAATAAAATTTGACCAATGACGCAAAAAGTTTGTCCCACTAGTGTAATAGCAAAATAAATGACCAAAAATGTGTTTTTCAAACACATGACCTTAGTGTAATAACAAAACACATCTTTGGTCAAATTTATTTTGCAGTTTTTGTTCATAAGGTCATTCAAAAATTACCAATTTGTTGTGTGGCCCATAGTGGTCATACGAACTGATTATGGTTTGGGTGCATTTAATGATCAATATAAAAAATAACGACAATTTTATAGTTTTTTTTTTGTAAATTGTGGGATATTGGAAAATTTAAAATTTAAATAAACCCGTGGAATTACATCGAAGAAAAAGTTTAATTAAACTCTCGGTAATAGCTTCGAAGTGGAACTCTTAATTTTACGATAAACCCGTTCCGTGCTCCAATTATTTCGCTCAGGATGTTAGTTTTTTTTTAATGGTCGAACGGACTCATAATAAAATTATGACTTGAAACTAGTCGCAATCCAACATATGTGTATATGGGTTTGGGGGTTCCCAACCCCTCCCAAATTTGGTGATGACGTTTGGAAGAGAAATCTGATCAATATAAAACTAGCACCGCACCTTCCAAAGAACACCGTCCGAATTTCGAGCCCGGCATACAAGTAATCTGTAGCAACCTTACTGACAGTAAGCAAGAGCAAGAGATGCAACATTACATGGATGATATCAAGATGTTTTTGCTGTTTTAGAGGTGCTTCTTCTCTCACAAAAATTATCACGGAACTAATTTTCTAATTTTATTAGGAACCACTGGACAAAGATTGATTATAGGGTCTCTCTTTCCCCTAGCTTGAGACTAAGATCCGCAGTTAATTTTGAATTTTGTCTTTCGGTACTTTTAGATGGGTGGAGAGAAAGAACCTGATTATGTAGTTACTAGAAGCTGCAAGGGTCGTCCAACTACTATGAAGCTTTGTAGCGCTTTTAAAGCTTTCTTTACTACCGTATAGAGCGGTGAAAGAAATCTCCAATGGGTGGTTTAAAATGTATGACGAAACCAGACGGATAAACTTGCAAGACAAGAACCATCGTATGATCATTTCACACTATCCGATCAAAAACACGGACGGGCGAACAATAATCACACAGCAAGTATGTATAAATGTTGCCATGCACGCTCCAAAGTTAGTGTACAATGAAGTGACGAGTCGACAGGATTATAGGAGAGGGCGAAAGTCACGAATTCCATGCAAAGTGACAGCTCAAAAATGTGCCGAGAATCTAATACATGGGAGAGCAAGCATCTAACAGTAAAGTAGAAATTGTATCAAAAATTCCTGTGCGTTTGGTTGAATTCATCTTCTTCTTCATTCTCTTTGTCTTTAATAGTGGGTTGTCAAAGCATGTAACTTTGTTTGAATTGAGATGTACTGTTACTCTACTTGTGTCAAATCGCTTTGTTTCACCAGTGTTGTTGTTGTATTTTTCTCTCCCAAGAATTTGCGCTTTCGGCATACTTTTTAAGTGACATTTCCTCTCCTTCTATTAATACCTGCTCTAATCCTTTACCTATATTAGTTGCTAGTATGTAAGTTTAGTAAAACGTTCGTTTTATTTTTTTTAGAAATAAAAGAGGACCATATTTTTCAAGCCACAAACGAGAAGGCGGAGAATATTTTTTTGAAGTTTTAAGGATCGGATGATCCATATAACTCTCAAGATAATTTTCCAGTGCTCTTTAGTATAAGTTCAGTGATTTGTATGCACAGAGGAGTTATAAAATATGAGCACCGTCAACCTAATTTCTAAGACTCCTTTGGCAATATTTTCTTGCGTACGCACATGCATGAAACACACACAAAATTTGTGAAAAGAGCTGCTTCTCTAATCTGTTTCGAACATTCACGAACCCAAACTTTTCTTTTTATTCTCCGGGCGCGGGGCCTCTTATCGTCTTCTAACAAAGCCAAAGCCCTAAGTCGAGGTGCCACATTGATGATTGATGAAATAACATGAGCCCTTTTAAATAACAAGATTACGCCTTTAAGCAAAATTAAACTGATTTTCTATATAACAAAATTTTTTTAAACTAAACTTTTGCAAATTCAACAAAGAAATGAAACAATGTCAAATAACCACTAAATGCATATTGAATCTAAGTAGCTTTGGTCATTATTTTTTAAAACGGTCATACAAGTGTGATAGGCAAATTTGCTTTGGTCAAACAAATGACCCAAAACCCGGCTGACTACGTCGCACAGTGGTCCAGAAATCAGAAATTCTTGGCCAAAAATCAAAAATACGAATTTTCGATAATAACGGTTTTTTTGATTGAATATTAATCTAGACATTCCAGGCTACTAGAAACACTTTTTATGAGGCCAATGTGCACACAAAGACTCACATATTATCTAACTGTAAATGGGTAATTTTGAAAAAAAATATTTTTAGTCGAAGTATTTGCACTAACTTTCATTAGTTCCTGTGACGTGTAGTGAGCAAATTGCAAAGTTTTTAGTACTTCAGATGGTGATTTGATTCTTTTACTTCCGTTAAGTGCATAGTTTGATCAAATAATATATAAGACAATGGAGGGTGAGTATGTTTTTCTTGTGAAGTACGTTGAAAACGAGAAGGAAATATTTACCTAATTCTAAAGTTAGGAAGGCCGCGCTGGTCCGCGATGAAATTTTTACTAACGGTAGCAGCATCCCTCGAGATCGATTCTGCAAAGAATTGGCTGCTAGTTCGCGCAAGTTTTTTTTTTACGAGCTTTAGTACAATTGTAATCATATGTAATGTTGCTTTACAAGACAATTAAAATTGATATTTTCTTGTCGGTATTGGCTAATAAATGTAAAGCTTTTATTAAGTCGTGAAGAATTTTGATCATGAAGATTACTGTAGCTATTACTGTTATTCGAATTTTAAATTTGAATGAATGACATTTCCGCTATGATGTAAAAAATTCAGAGATCTACCAGACATTTTAAATAAGAACACGTGTGTACTTTTTTCCTTATAGAATTTCACGATATATTTATATCACGTCTTGGATTATACGAAAGTATATCCGAAATACCGATAACCGAAACTAATGCGCGACTGACGGGTTTATATGCGTTTGTTGCCTCAAAAACGAGCACTTGTTGACTTTCTCAATTTTCACCAACTTCTGCCAAGGTGAGGTGCTTGTACGATTCCTTTGAAAATTGGCACATAGTCTAGGGATCACATCTTTCTTACATCATTTTATTCTAGCTCCATTATCTGTAACAGTTTTGATACGTTAAATGCAGAAAACTAGGGTTAATTTTAGCTCGAATTCAATTCAATTCGAACTGCAATGTGGTAAAATTTATTCAAATTACGTCAAAATCGAGCCAAAATTAACCCTAGTGTTCTGCCCTTTGGGCATTAAAACTGTTAGAAATAATGCTGGAAATGACTTGGGGAATCACAATCCGGTGCGTTTATGCGGCAGTTTCCGGACACCCTGTATAAAATTGTTGTACCCATAAATGTGTTCTTTCTTCAGATTCAATACAAATTAAATTAATATTCAATAATTAGGTGCCCCAAGGGTCAGTCCTTAGTCCAACACTCTACAACATCTATACCTCTGACATGCCTACTCACCCTAACTGCAATATCGCTACATACGCCGACGACACAGTCATATTTTCCACAGGTACCGACCCAGTCGAAATAGTTAATAACCTACAACTTCAACTTTCTCTTATTGACAACTTCTGTAGTAAATGGAAGATCAAGATAAATACTGATAAGACTCAAGCAGTATTTTTCACCAAGCGTCGTGCTGCCAGGTACTTACCAAATCCCCAACTGAATGTGTTAGGCTACCCGATCTCCTGGAGCAAAGATTTAAAATACCTGGGCTTATTCCTTGACTCCAAACTAACTTTTAAGGCTCACATAGAAGCCATTGAATTAAAAGTAGCCAAAAAAATAAAATCATCGTACCCGTTTATAAACAGA
Organism: Microchrysa polita; assembly: GCA_949715475.1. Taxonomy (NCBI): domain Eukaryota; kingdom Metazoa; phylum Arthropoda; class Insecta; order Diptera; family Stratiomyidae; genus Microchrysa; species Microchrysa polita. The sequence continues at coordinate 167,252 of OX454422.1, read as the reverse complement.
AATTCAAAACTATCATTAGCCAACAAACTCCTGATTTACAAGACCACCATGGCTCCATTGATCTTAAACGGCTCGCCAATTTGGATCAAATGCGCACGGACACATAAAAACAAACTACAAGTACTCCAAAATAAATGTTTAAAAATTATATTAAACAAATCTAGATACTTCTCCACGCGCCGCCTACATCAAATAACGAAAATTCCATATATCTCACAAAAAGCGACCCTCATAGAACAAAAATTTCTCACAAAATGTCACACCTCAAACATAACACAACTACGTGCCTTAGTCAACTAATGCCCTACCATAGTAAGTTAAGTCTGTCAAATCTAGTTTATAGTTAGTTGTAAGTTTCCTTTTCATTAGCTCGTAGTCCATCACTATTAGGTTTTAAGCTACTTTTTCCTAGTAATACAGTCTACTCTAATCGAACTCTAAATTGAACTGAAATAAATCTCTCTAAACTTAAAAAAAAACTTAGATGTAAAGACATTGTCTAACCACTAATTTAAGTCACACATGTATATACTATATACTAACCCTCTCACTGCAATAAAGCTACTATTTATTTATTTATTTATTTATTTATTTTTATTCAATAATTATGTAAATAAAATTAGATTTAGTTAGGTTTTCTAATGTAAATACATTTTCGTATTAACTTTATAAGCTCATAGAGCTTTTTTAAGAATATTTTCAAGCACATATAAAATATAAAATTTTATTTTATTTTCTGGAAATGAATTGTTTTATTATCAAATCAATTTTTATAATGGTTCTTGATTAAATTACGGCCGACATAAATGGGGTAGGCTGGATATAATTAATAGGTAAAATTTCGAAATTGTTTGAAAATATTTTTCCCGAAAATATATATTAATATATGCGACATAGTACAAAAAATTAGATAAAAAAAATTAGCATTTTCGAAATTCGTTTTAATTTCGAAAATGGTCGGGTTTTCAGTTTCGAAAATTGTCTCATTCGATTTAGGAGACCCAAAAACATAAAGTAATGACACTTCTATTTCAATAAAATGCCTGAGAATTTTTGGCCAAGAATTCCGGGTCTCTGGACCACTGTGCGTCGTTGGCCAAACTAATTGGTCATTTGTTTGTTCTATAGTGTAATTGGTGTCGAAAAACACTTTTGGTCATTGCAAAAGTTAGACAAACTTTGTGTGACCCACAGGACAAACTTTATTTGATAGTGTAATACCACCTTTAGGGTTTAAAGTCTAAATATAATTTAAAAAAAACATCCCTATTTGAAGTCCAGAAACAGTAAGCATGTTTGTTTTTAAGTGACCAAATAAAACTATGAATAATACTTGCAACCAGAACAGTTGCTAAGGGGAGGGCACTTTTAGGAGCCAGCGCCCTAAAACCTATACCCCACACTTCCAAAGGCTATGCTTTTTGCAATAAGAAAAGATAAGAGACATTTTTTTATTAAATGAAAATTATTTATTTTCTGAAAATCTCTTTTCTTCTTCTTCTAAATACGATAATCCAAATACAAATGTGGGCATTTTCAAAGCATTTGATCCCCTTCTGTTCTTTGAAAAAAAAAAAAAAAACAGAATTAAATATAGTCTTTAACAAAGATGATACACCAAGCTCAACAACAGGGAAATTTACTTTTTGCATGCAGAAATTCGTTGGTCCTATAGGTCTTCTTATCAGTTAAACTTATATTTTCAAAGCCTTTACAATTTTAGACAAATACAGATAGAAGCCTGAACGTGCCAAATCAGTCGAATAAGGTAGATGACCGAGCCAAGTATGTATGTATATCCTGAATGAAATTTTCCGATTAGACCAAATGTACCTTGGTCAACAATTGTCCTTAAACAATTGTGTGCTGCACAATCTATTAAGCTTCATTTCTGACATGCTGTGTGGTAGTCCAATATTTTTTAAACAGCTCTGTATCTAGCATTTCAGCATTAAGCAATGACCTAAGAGAATATGTTTTAAACGTTATTATAGTAAGCATTTATACAGGGTTGCACAACATTTATCGTCAAATTTCGTTTTGAAAAACTTTTTAACTAAATCATAAAATTATTTCCATCAGTGATGAAAATCTTTATTTGGACCTTCTCCATGCCTGTTTATTGTTTTACGATTGTTCTATATAATTTTGAAATTGATAAATTGATGAAACTCATGCATGGTGATTTCTTTAATTATTTTCTTCCAAGCAAATCTTTTTTTTTAATTTAGAACAAACTAATTTGCTTATTGTATATAATTATTATTATTAAATTTTTCATACTATAAAACAAACATTCGCAAACTCTTTTATTTTTCCGAACAAAATTATTTTTTTTTATTCTCTTACATTATCTTATTTTCTACATTCAAACACCGACCATCTTGTCTCGTTTCTTTTATTTTCAAACCCATAAAAAAATTGAATTTGCGCACAACTCTTCACATAGAACCGAAAGGAAATGCCAACTAGACCCCGTCCACTAAGCTGTGTATAATTTTCCAGCAACAACATTCGGTAACAGCGAAAGAGCGGAGAACATTTTCATTCCAATAGAAAAACGTTTGGCGCCTAACGGACACCCAAACTCGTCATGTCGCTGCTACTATACTCACCTTTCACGCTTGGCGACTTCATATACTTTTCTCCCAAAAAACGCACGTTACGACTTTCCCTCGACTTCGTCCATGGCCGCGCGTATACATATCTTAGCCGACAACCGTCATTTAAAGAGTCCGGCACCACCCACAAACTTTTCATAGATACCATCCGATTGTCCTTACACGCCCGCTCGACCCACTACCACCCCGACACGAAGATACGGCGAGCCGTATTTTAGAGACGCCTGCGAGTTCATCATACAGAATGCAACCGTACTCACCCTGTGCACCTGTATACTGACGTACACTGACGATTGGATTCTGCATGGTAGCAGGCTCTGGTCCATAGAATAAGAATGTCATTCTCGACCTTGTCCTTATCCTTTTTGAAACTTGGGTGAAACTCTCATCAGCCCGGCACCGACTTTGGTTTGGATCTCACTTCATTTTTCCTTGTTTCCTTTCTTTTTTCCGTTCTTGTTGTCTTCATGTGGATTCTCTCCATTGTTTCCCTCTCATTGGGTACTTTCGGGTTGGCTTATCACCATTCGCGCGCCGCACCGCACCCCCGTCGTATAAGATTTTCTGTCGAGTATTCAGCGTTAATGTCCTCTTGAAAATATTTGCCTGCTATAGTCCCACCATTCGTCGCCATACGTCTGGGCCTTATCCGCAACGACCCTTAAAAAGTGTATGGGGATCCATATTCTGGAAAGATGATGCCAAGAATGCCGTTACATTGGTTAAGATAGTTGTTGGCTTGCAAAAAATATATAAAGCAACTGGAAAAGTACTAAAAAATACAAGAGAGGGAGGGAGTTTGTTCTAAGGACTGAGGATGAAATGGAGAATCTTAAAATAACGGTATATAGGTAAGGATGAGTTCAGACATAATGCTTTTAATATATTCACATGTATTTCACATGTTCCTGTTTAAAATGATACGTTTATCTATATGTACACAAACTGATTTTTAAGATTTATTTAACCCTTAGCACTACACTAGCTATACATATTCAACATACACAACTATACTCGTGGGGGCCTAGATCCTAGATTCATTAGAAAATATTTTTTTTATTTATTTATTTACAGAAAGTATGTAACTTATTAACCTTAACAAAATTAAAAACATGCTTTAAATGCAATAACATAATTTTACTAAGATTAAAAATAAAAATAAAATAAAAGTGACATTTAGAACGTCTGATAAATACTCGCAACAACTGGGTAAATTCTAATTTTTATGTGAAGTTTCTTACTCAAAACATAATGGAATGAACAAAAAACGAACCCTATATATAAATAGTTTAAAATAAACTATTTTTTTCGCACTAATAAATATTGTTGGCTGTATTTTATGTTCATGCAACTTAAAAATCCATGAAAAAAATGTTAGTATTACTAAAAAGAACGAGACCGAGGCTAATTTTGGGTGCGGCCGAAATTTGGATTTGGATGTTTTGTGGCATCAATAGAAATGCATTTTTTAGAAGTTTCGTTGAAATTGGCGCACAAATAAAAATTTTTTTCTTAACCCTAGAGTGGGCGCGCTATGAGCATTTTGCCGCCCTCACCGAAAAAATCTTAATAATTCGTAAAATAATTCTTCGTTAAGTTTGCGCTTTTCAGTAGCTGCCCCTATTTTCATCCAGAACTCGTGCCGAAAGGCTGTACGTCGTCAGTGGGCGGAGTGGGGCTGGAGAAGGAGGTTGTTACCATCTGGCGGCAATTTGCTCATCGCGCGCCTTCTCACGTTGGTAAAATCATCTCATATAAAAAAAAACATATTTTTGGCAAAGTTGGAATTGGGTATGGGTATGTTTTATGGTGCATTTATTGTACTAACTATAATAACGCTGTTAATTTCCTTTTTTATGAGTATTACATACGATAATGTAGAATATATTAAAAGTCTATTAAAATGCGTTGCGTTTTCGAAAACCTTTAATAAACCGAAGTTCTCAAAATAGATTTCAATAAATATGTTAATTTGTCATTGCTTATTTGTGTTTTACTTTAATCTGAAGAAAATCAATTAATTCAGTTGCCTTATTCCTACTTAAAATGGTCACTGAAAAGGAGCGGCAAAATGCTCCCCATGCGCCCACTGACGTTTCTCGGAAAGACGCGCACACTCTAGGGTTAAAAGAACCTAATATAGGGGGATGGGTTGATATGGCTGATGATCCGATTCCATCCGTTTCTTAAAAATGTTTTGTGGCATCAGTACAGTTTGGTTGAAATTGGTGCACAAATAAAAAGGTGTTTCTTAGAAGAACCTAATTTGGGGAGTTGGATTTGTATGGCAGTCCCATGACCCCACGGTCCGATTCCATCTATTCTTACGTATGTTTTGTGGCATTAATATATACACATTTGTGTAGAATTTGGTTGAAATTTGTGTGCAAATAAAAAAGTTTTTCTCGGGAAAAAACAAATTTAGGGGATTGGGTTTGTATGACAGCCCCATGACCCCATGGTCCGATTTTAGCGATTCAAACATACAAACTGCCTGCAAAAGAAAGAAGCTTGTGTGCAAATTTTCAGCTCGATAACTTTTAAACTGGCCGAGTAAAACGTGTCGAAACAAACGGACAGACGGACATCGTTCAATCGACTCAGCTCATCATGCTGATCATTATATACATATTTTATATGGTCAGAGATGCTTCCTTTAATGCGTTACAAACTTCATGACAAAGTTAATATACCCTTTCACTCTACGAGCGAAGGGTATAAAAATTGGAGATAGCCACTCATATGTACTTACGGTAAGAAAACAAGTTTCTAGCAAATCGGCAACTGAAACAAAACATAAGCTAAGCTACGGCACAGAAGACTCAAACCATGCTTATCCTTGCCGACTAATCCCAGCTAAAGATCCTTCAAATTGTTCCCAAACGATAGAAACAATACCATGCCTAGTGAATATGTTACTGGTACATAAAAAAAACTTTCTCAGCCGGAAAAAATGATTTATAAAATAAGCTGTTGCAAAAATTTCACCCCACTCCGCGGCACGACTCAGACCTTACTCATTGTCCTTGCATAACATTGGCGTTGTCCGGTACATGGTAAGTATACCTACGATTCTGGCCTGACCAGTGTCCAGGTCGTGGTTCTTATTAGCATATGAAATATTCCACGTTTTCAATTTCGTTTGCTTCGCAACCCCGTATGAAAACTCGTTGCAAAGAGCTGGATGAAAAGAGGGTTGTATTTTATTATGTAACTTGAGACACGGTCATCATTGTCCCTTATGGTCAGTTAGCAAAAGCATTACGCATATAGAGGGATCAACGGGGTGGTTGGCAGAAATAATCCATTATTTCGTATATACATGTCCTGATATATACCGTATTGTGAACTTCATTGCGAGAGCACCGCCAGGATATACGACGACATTCCATTGAGAAAAATCCTTGATTCTGTAATCTCAACTTTAGAAGGACGAAAATACGTACGCATATACCGGAAATACGAACAATTTCTACCAGATATGAGGCAGATTTAAAATAAATTTTTGGAAAATCGTATATTTCTAATTTTTCTGCGATATGTTTCACCACACTACACTGTCTGCTTGCATCATACACGACACTTCTCTCGACATTATCACGAATTGGCGGAATGGGAACCATACAATACTGGTAAAACAATAAAAATTCCGAAAGGAAAATAACAACGCAGAAGCAACTAAGCCCGTACAAGATAACAACATAATAAAAGGCAAAAGTTTTATATGCGAATGATACTTTGCTTCGACAAAGTCGGAAAAACTTTTTCTCATTTTCTTATCTAGTTGCCATTAAAATTTACCCTCCTATATATTATTTTTTATTTTATTTTCTAATTTCACTACACATACGTTTTGTAGTATGTATGTCGTAATAATTCTACGAAAAAAATATTATAATATAAGAATTCGGTGGACTGGGACTGTATGTACATATATCGTATATTTGTTTAATGTAGTTACTAAATATATATTACTTCTTTAAATGTAAGTACTTAATTTTGGGCACAGTTGTGTGAAGAACTTAAACCTAGGCGATCAACTGTTTTTTAGAATCCATTGCAGGATATACAGGTAAAAAAAATAAAACGGTATGTTAAAAATAGATGTCAATAGGCAATGAAGAACATATTGAAGCGCACATTTAGCTGAAGGGTTCAGAGTCCTAGCTGTCTGCGTTCAAAAGTTACAGCCGTTCAAAGATGCGACCGAAGGACAAATAATCCAAGGCGGGACCAATCGCAAAGGGGCCGATTTTTAACAAAAGATTTGATGGAGTGTTTAGGGAGCCGATGCAAAGCATATTGGGCGCACATTTTGCTGAAAATTTCAGGGTCCTAGCTTTCCGTTCCTTAAATGTTACAGCCGCTCAAAGATGCGACCCACGAATAAAAAAAATTCAACCGCAAGGGAGGTCGTATTTTTTCAATGTTTTTTTTTTCGATTTGAAGTTGTATCATTCTAAAAAACACCCTGCATATACAACCATATTACTTTCTTAAAACAACCTGGAAACGTCTAAAGAGAAGATAGAACTCAACAATTAAAATATATAAAATACTAACTGAGTGAATTGAGATTTTTTATGACTATATCTCTTGCTATCAAGATGCTATTGAATTACCCGACAAAAGATTGTGGAAAATTATATGAAATAAAAGTGGGTGCTGGAGTGACTCATGCACAGAGGTACAGTTTATTGTGAAATGAAACAGCACTCATCCATTACTTGCCGGAAAGAACGTTTTCTTCGTGCAAGCATTTGCACACAATTTTTCTTGTCAAAAATTTGAAAGAAGGACAATTGGGATGATGGTAGTACGGCTGACATATCTATAAGTATAAATAATGACATAAAGAATCAATAGCAGTCATCCTTATCTGCTAAATTCGTTAGAATTCACATTCGTCTATATCCGTACATTCCAAGCAACAAAAAACTAAAAAGGAGCCGACCAAAAACTGAAAATTCCCAAAAGAAGGACGGAGAAGATGTCTTGCAAGGAAATCGCTGATAAAACGAAAATGCAGATTTTATGAAGCTCAGGGAGAGAATTGTTTCATTCTGGACACAATACCTAGTCTATGCCAAAGCTTTACACATATATATACAATTTATAGTCGTCGTCTTGGTTAGAACTCATTCTGCCAAACCACGTCGCCCACGTCCCTGACTTGATGACATAAAGGGGATATAAAATCCTTTTTTACAGACTTGGAAGTATGTATTCTTCTTATGAGTGAATTTTCTTCCTACCGTCCATATATATCTGCACACACCACAATAGCCCAAATATCCCAGAGCCCATCTCATTTGGCACTATATATGCTGCTACTATACCTCCAAGGCAACCTTAGTTCACCTCATTCCCTTGTCTCGGGTTGATATATTTCATTCCAGCTATTCTAGCATCAGTCGAGGAAAAATGACTTGGAATACCAAGCGAGTGTGTCTGTGTGTGTGGCATATTTTATAGGAAGAAAAAACAAACGAAGAAGACGAAGAATTGGCGTGAACTTTCTTCTAAATTAGATCCACTTGAGAGGGTCTTTTAAAATTTTTTGCGGAGAGCTACCTAAATAATGAGGCACACATACATTCTGAGGAGATGCGGCAACTGTGAAACAACGACAATGATAGTCCAATGAGTTTTTTTCCTTACTCAGAGGAGAGAAAATTGGTGGGAGGGGGGGGGAGGCAGGATGTGGAGGTAGCTGGGTGAATTAAGGATACGTGTGTTTATATGAGATATAGGGGGGCATATGATAGGACCATCGATGCAAGTACGACGACCGGTTTGAGGAGGGCTACACTCTTCTACAAACAACACATTCAACTCATTTAGAAAGAATGTCGGGATAGCATCCAAGTGTACTCTATGGAGAACATTTCTTTTTTGTACAAGATTTGCCAGGGGCTGATATGGAGACGATGACTAAGGAGACGATGGTATGGAATGTATAGTCAGATGCCAGGATGCGTGATGCCCAATTTGATGGAGTGATATAATTTTTCAGAATATTATAATCGCTCACTTGTTGGTATAGGTGGGAGATGAATCTTATACCTTTTTCCTGCCAGTGCGAGAGAAAGAGGAAGCAAGGATCTGCAAAAGTTCAAATTAAGGATACAACACCAGCAGATTAAACTAAAAAAAAACATCTCACAACTACGTATTCAAAAATATCCAAATATTGACGCGAGAAAAAAAATCGACACTAAAACTTACCCGTGGCGTATCTTACATATTTCGACAAGGATTATATATCTGGATAGGTGACAATTTCTTATTTTTATTTTTTGTTTCACATTCCCGCCTTTCTTGTCCTGTTGTGGCATGCAAGATAATTCCAACATTGGAGCTAAAATAGTAAAGGTGTTTGAATAAAAACGGTGAGGGTTTAGTCAGAAAGTGATCTCACTTAAAATCAATATGACATGGTCCACCTTCGTCCTGCACAGCCCTATAAGAAAATGAAGGAAAAAATCGCCGTCGGGAGAATTTCGAATTAAAAAATAGGTAAAATTCGGAAAGACGGAGCTCGATTTCCTATGTATGTCTATATGATTATAAGAAATGAATGAAGAATTAAGGAGGGCGCAGCATATTGAAAAAGATAGAAACCAATGACTTTTCACAAACAATAAACCAAATAAACACAATTCATTAATATTTTTTCAACGAAATAAACTGTGCTACATATATCTTTAACACTTTCCCGGACACAACGTCTATAGACGTCCAATTTTGAGCATTTGACCATACAAATCGTGTCAAATTTTGGCGTTGTGTCCGGCAATGAGTTAAGTACATAGCACAAAAGCACAGTTTGCCATTTTTAAGCTATTGGGTGTATATGGGCAAGTACTCGTATAAGTAGGTACAGAGTAAAAATTGTTGGATTTTATTTTAAAATGTTTGACTTACACATTAAGTTTTTTAAAATTGTTATTTAAGTAGTATTGGAATATATTTTAAATTATCACATTAGAAACAAAAGTAATTTTCAATAAATCAATAGACGGCACAAGTGTCAAAAATAGTGCAAAAGTTGAATTGGACAGATTTGTCCAGCAATATCTCCACACTTAAACCACCATCTTGTTCAAACAATCATAATATTCAGCACTCACTGTTTACGAGTAGTGTGCAATTCTTATTATTACTGTAAAAGTTGCATGGCCAATTGTCCAAATTATCGTTAAGTACCTACACTTAATGCTTAATAATCAAAATCATGTAGAATATTCAAGCACATATCGCACCACAACCATTTCCGAACAAAGCACACATTAATAACGAATCACTATCTATCGTTAAGGAAATTTACAATCACTGACATGAATTTAGGTTAATTCATTTTAAAAGAGCAAGACCTAACATCCAGAGAACACATTATAATCAAATGTCTTTCTCATCACACGTCTATCACGAGCAAACGAACTTTCTTTATTTTCAAATAATTATAATAGACTAGTCCAACAAGTTTTGCCAACCCACCAAAGGATCTTTGACCTCTTACGCAACACTGCGTATTTGAATCAAAATATATGTAGGTACACGCAAAGTATTCACGAGGACAGGAGTGAGTGCAAGTACACGTAACTATGCACACATCTGTCCACTATGATGTCAACACAGTCAGTTAAACTTAAAAAAAAAAAAATGGTAAATATATCTAGAGGATTTTTCAGCCTTGCATACATGCCTCCGACAAGGATGAAAGATTTACACAAAATTGCGTTTGGTCACATTCAATACATGTTGTGTGTATACATAAAAAAGAACCGATTGTAATATGCATAATATTCCGAATACACATCAGATATCACATACACCCTTTTTGAGTCAGGGGAATGAATAATATGTTGCTTGACCATTGTCCAGATTTATAGTTATAGTCGTTATAATTGAGGAAAGGTTGAGGAATTGCCTATACAACCAAGAGGGAGACTACTATGCAGTTGAGTTGAATTGATTAGAAAGGGTTGAATGACCATCTCAACGTGCCAACGCTAGACAATTTGGTTGTTATCCTATATGCGCTTATGCTTATCCATCTTGACCCTTATCCTGAGCGTAAAATATTAGGTATGCGTATATGTGATTTTTTTTTTGTTTTTTGTTTATTTCGCTCAAAGAGCAAACTGTCTTTAGATGTAAACACATACAAGTGAGTAAGAAATGTATAACTGATTTCTAAGCATACATTTCGATTAGTATTTATTTACCTGAATATATGCTCTGTCGCGCGGATCAACTAATGTAATAAAATAATTTCACAATCACAAACAATCAGCAACTATACTTTATACAGACGCGGACATTTTTGTTTTAAAAATTTCTTTAGATTGATTTATACGGCAACTATTCAAAAGTGGCATTAGCGATCTTTTTTCCCAAACCAAACTTATTCGACTTCTTTTAAAGCTCCCAAAAACCAGCTCTCTAGCACTAACGCGCGCCGCCCCGGACAAGAGGACAATTCCCCGCCCCTTAGGTGCACTCTACCAGATATATTGGGTCGTATGAATAAAAAAAATACTTTGCTTAGTGCTTGGCTAACCCGGTCGATTAAAATCTAAATTGTTATTGTTTGTGCTTGTTTAGCCAAGTATTTAGCAAAGCTTATTTTTGTTCATACGACCAATTGATAATAGGGCAATTCCAATTCTGGGCTTTGTAGAAAGTTTGTTTGGAATTTCAAAATTAAAGCTTAGTACAGTCGAACTTCCCTAAACGGACACTTCTAATAACCGGACATTTCTCATAAACGGACACTTTTATTTTCCCAAACGTTTTTCCTTACATTTTACTAGAAAAATAACTTCCAATAGCCGGACACTCTCATAACTGGACACGGACAGTACTTTTATTCCCTTTCTGAACAAGCAAGTCTCTAATAAACGGACAGTTCCACAAATAAAATTCGAAATTCTTGCATTACAGAATTGTATTTCGAGCTAAGAAGTTTTGAAATTACCGGAAAATCAGTCTTTTGCGTAAAACAAAATTCACTTTCCAGAAATCGCTGTACAAATCTGGTTTATCTCTCAGTGTAGGTGGAATTTCTTAGAAATTCAGGAGTCACGGCATTTAATCGTGCAGTTTTCCATTATTTTAAAATATGAAAGTTTAAAAAAATTTTGCCTCTTGAAGAAAAAGTGCAAGAAGAAGTCAATTTAGAATTCACGAAAATAGTGTTCTTGATCTCGAAAAAATTTGTAAATGGATTCGCAGCGCAGTCCCAATTCGTTTTATAAAATGTTATACCTTTGTGAAATATTCTCATAAGCGGACAAAATCTCAATCCCCAATGGTGTCCGCTTATGGGAAGTTCGACTGTATTGAAAATTCTCCGAGAATTTTTTTTTCCACCGCCGTAAAAAAATATATAGACATTCTACACAAAAACCTTGCGAATTATAAACGGACGTAAGAAATCGAAAATTAATGCAAAAATATTTTCCACTAAAACACTCAACACATTTAAGAAAATAAAGATTAACTTCAATAACTTCGTAAAGGTAGTAACTATGTTGACTGAGCGAAAAACATGCATTTAGGTCTCCCGCGAAAGATGTGCCGTGGAAACTTGCCTTCAACGTCGGTTAATGGAGATTTTTTGCGAGACTTTTGAGTACCACCATGTGAATGGGATTTAACGACCATCAATTTTTTTACAGTAGGCATTTCTACGGATTTCACGTGAAATGCAGATGTTAGTACCTACTCTAATGCTGAAAATAGATATGATGCAGCAATAGCAATAGCAGCAGCAATGATAATGCATTGGGCCGCTGCTGGTGCATATCTATTAAAGCAATTGCTTCGCAATCGAATTTTCAGTTTCAGTTGGTTCAACGTGCGTGGTATATTTTCATGAATGCGTCATCTGGAAAATTATTAGATGATAAAAAAGAATTAATTAAATCGGGGGAGCTAAGCCAAATCTCGATATACGCATGTCCGAAAACAAATAAGGGAGAACTGTTACTGCGGCTCTGGCAGTGTGTAGGTACTGTGGATCCTCTTGATTAGCCCTAACTCCTTGAGGACATTCGACTACAACTGAATTCGAAGTGTGATACGGTTGTCAGCCATACCTTCTCCAGTCGCATTTTAGTTCTTCTGGCGGCGACAGGCCACGCCGAGTTTTAAAAACTCGTTCTCTATGAACCGTTATATCACAGAGTGGCGACCGAACGATTACAATCAAATTTCTCATGTTTTTTTTTAATTCAATATTTATTTAGTAGGATATATCACATAAATGCAATAATGATTATACGTGATTCGTCCTCAAATCTCAAATCTTTACCTACCCTTCAGCAAGAATTAATACAAACACAAGTGCAAATTTATTGTGAAAATAAGATGAAATCAATTTTCAATTAAGGGATAAATGCAATGCGTTTATTATTAAAAAAATAATAGTACATGACTGAGCGAATTGTACTACGAATTTCTTTTCAGGAGTGGGCGGGTGCTTGCATCACAGAAGTAGAATTTAGGCATCTTGTACTAAGCATTTTTCGATTTTATGCAAGAACTCATTTCAATTCTGGACTCAAAGCCCCGCAAGAACTTTGCATATGTAAAATGCAATTAAAATGAAAATAATGATTCAGTTGTCAGTTGATAAATAAAAACATCTTCAACGAATTTTTTTTATTAGGTAACAGATGTCCTCCTTTAAGTAAAAACACTATTCCGATGTTTCTAAAAAAATGTGCACAACGGTTGTAAAATGCTCTTTGTGGTATCATTTGCTTTTCAATCGAGTACTAAAACCCTCCCCTAAAATTTGGTGGTGACTGCCCAGCTTGGACACCCCCCCCCCCTTAGAGCGGGCGCTGCCCAAAACTTGGAAAAGGCTCAAAAATATGTTTTCGGTGTAAAAATCCAGGGACTTATTCATATGTTTAATAACTTTCAAATGGTTTGATTAAAGCTAAAAAAAGATAATACAGTCAAACCTGTCTAATCGGACCACTAACGGGGCCGGTCAAAATCGGTCCGATTAGCAGGTGGTCCGATTACCAAGGGATGCCAGAAAAAAATTTGAAAAAATGTTGAACCGTTATTTATGAATATTGTCACCTGTGCATTTGCTATTAATGTTTTGAAACCGCTCAACATCGTAACTGCTTTGTGATTTTTTGAATTCGCTTTTTTATTATAAATTCTCCCCACACACAGTTCTACCGAAATTTTGAATATCCTTCATTATTTTACAAAGCGTTTTTTATAATGAAAGTCAAAAGGATTCCCCATTTCCCAATATGGTTCAATCAATCCTCCCATTAACTTCACTGGCATCGTCTTGTCCGAGAAACTACAGAATTTTCTAGCCACTTCATCTACCCAACACTGATGCAATGGTGCCGTCTACGAAATTTCACGTGGCAATGGCGAATAATATAGCTCATTGTAATCGGAACTTAAGTAATTGTAGTAACGTAATTTCTAAAAAAAAAATTTAACAACAAAATGTCTTGCATTGTTGCCTGTATGGGAACTAGGCTGTATACTCTGTGAAGTAAACTATCTGTTGGTCCGTGTGGTGAAATAAATAAAGGTTACAATTTGTAGTTTTGGTCCGATTTTGGAGATTTAACTAGTGGTTGGTCCGATTGTGGAGGTTCGTCTAGTACTGATCCATCCAAATGGAAGTCACCGATTGTGGTCCATGGTCCGATTAAGAGGTGGTTCGTTTATAAAGGTTATTTTGTATGAAAAACCAAATAAAATTGACCCATGGCGGTCCAATTAAAAGGTGGTCCGATTAAAGAGTGGTCCGATTAACAGGTTTTGTAATTGGAAAATGAATTTCAATTTGTGGATTTTGTATTGAAAAGCATTGTATTGTATTGTATTTGAAAGCAAAAAATATAAAAGTCACAAGCTTCACTATAATTCAGAGTTGGTAGAATCATTTATAGAGCTATAAGAATTTGACTTTAGAAAATTGATTGTCAGTCTACCATTGCATTACAATTCACTTTGCGTTTAATGAAATCCTTTCGTCACGACGAGCCGCACCCAAGTTTGGATAAATTTCGCGTTTTATTGTCAATAGGCAATATATATCTTCTATTTTCGAAAACAATATTATGTCCTTTGCAGGACCGTCCGCCCATAAAATGGTGAGCATATCTATAAAGTTTATTTACACAGTATCTTACGAATATCTCGGTTTTCCTTTACAATGTACTTAGCTTCGTACGGCCAGAGACGCCAACAAGACGAAATTAATCCTATATATACATAGCTACAATAATAAATTTCCATTTTACAAATAAATATAGTCTATTCGCGCAGATAACGTTCTTAATCGTCCCTATAGTCGGCTCTTTCGATATCCCTAACAAAATTCTTGCCTTTCCTGGACTTTACCAGGATATTGAGGATTGTGATTGTGTGTTTATATACGAGTATGACACAGACGCCGACAGTAAATATACATAAACCACTTCTATACACTTTATTGTTAGAAGACTAGATGAGAATAAGATGACTCATAGTCGTCAATCTTCATCCGGACCATGATGTGAAAAAAAATCCTCCCTGCGCATAGCATCCCTAGTGATGTCCCAATGAAGAAGAAATAGAATTTTTGTACCGATAAATTGGCTGGAATTCGGAAATGGTTGACTGACACGAAATATCCATCTAAATCCTTTTCATTTCCCTTCATTTATCTGCCCCGCGACCGACCCTATTGGTCACAAAATTTCGTAATTTGTATATATAGGTGTGTTGAGAGAAAGAAATGGAAGTCAATTTATTGATTTCGGGGAGCGAAATGGAATAAGAAATTGGAATTTCTAGAAATGGGCAAGAGTTCATTTGGCCTTTTATTGTTTTATGGAGCTAAGATAGTAAAATAATGCGTCATCTCAAAAGGATAGCCAAGATTTATTCCCTCCTTTCCTTTATTAAGTATTATGGAAGTTTTATACCTGCGTAAAAACAGTCTCACCTTTAATGACCTCACATCAATTTTCGGTTTTTGCACTTGGGATGAAGCAGTAGTAGTAGTCGTATTTTTAACATATACATATACATTTCTATTGGAGTGTAGAATGAGTTTTAAGATGTGACATAGAGCAACTTAGCAATTTTTTTCTTTTCGACTTCGGTCGTCCCAGCCTCTAAATGAACAATCATAACTATCAAACATCGGACCTAGGCCGCAGATGTGTTCTCTCTCTCTCTTGGTTACCGTAACTCCTAGTGGAGCATGGTGCGTTGATGACTACCGTGTGTAATCATTAACGTTACAAAGACAACTGAATTCGGAGTGTGATATGGTTGTCAGCCATACCACTTCCTAGTCGCATTATTAGTTTATTATTCTACGATAAGAATATTTCTTATCATCTTCTTCTGAATAATAAACTTGCGACGAGTCGTGCCGTGCAGATGTATTGGTGACATTCAATTTCCAGGATCTTAACTAATTTTTGTGGAGGTTTCGAGATCAACAGGACGCTAGGCATAATTATTTATTTAGTCAATACACTTCGAAATACGCTTAACATCTGCATGAGACGTTAGTACGACACATGGCTTGTGAATTCGGAAACCACCAAAACTGTGGGATTCGAACCCACGACCCTGTGCTACACAAGCGACCGACTACAGACTGCAAGCTGGTGCGTATAAAAATTATGAGATTTACAACTGCATATCTGTAATCTAATCTTTTCATGAGGAGAGAAGCGACACTTTGCGATAACTCTGCTGTCTGCCACTTGTGGGTGCATGAAGTAGTTTTCATCACTTGTAATCACTGTTACGTTGTGTAAGGACGCCTTTGCTACATTTAATAATTAATATAATATTTTCTACAATTTGAAGAAAATAACTCAATTTTGTTATATTATTATTTATCATTTGTTATATTATTATTTATTATTAATCAAAACGGCTGATACATTCAACACAAGTTTTATGCAACTATTTCATATGGATCAATTTTTTGCCTATAATATACAAACATAACACAACATGGACCCATTTCTCTATAACGTATTAAATGACTAGCACTGCGCTTATTCAAAGAGCATTCTGCGGCCATCTAGAGGACTTGTTGTAAAACTTATTGTGCTTTTTGAATCTATTCGCAACCAGATGTCGCTAATTGTCTAACGAACGGTTATTTATATTCTTCGAAACAAAGTATAATGCATCGCCACCAATTACATCAAAGGACCCTCCCTGTCCTTTGTACAACATTTCAGAGGCAGGACATCATTTTGAGACCCTTTGATTACTGTTCACGCGATTCTTTATTTTGTTTTTCGTGGCACCAACCACGATCCAACAGATGCAATAGTAATTTTCACTTAGGGTGATAGGGTCTAATGAATTCGAAAATAGGAAAGGGTATAACACGAAGGCGGTGCATGCTTGTATGAATACGCACATAAGAGGATACCCGCGGTGATACAATATAAGGGTGACCACAGCACATTGATTTAAAAAATATATAATTTGAAAATGGCTCGAACGTTCGGTGAGGGCTCATTGCGGAGAAAGCTTCATTGCCTCCAAAGCAACCCTTTCTTTTCTTTTACATATGTACTACTTTTCTTTAAATGTTAAAATAACATAACATCGCAAGTGTACTGCATGTTCGGGAAAGCCAAATCATATATTTTTCATCACCCGCACCACATCGCGTGCAATTCCTTGAGAAATTCGACGATAAAGCGAAAGCAAGAGAGTAACAACTCCTCCAAGAAAAGAATAACCTGTGCTTTCTCCGTCGTGAAAGATTCTCTTAAGGATGCTCGATGTACAAATGTTCTCAATAAAGAGAAAACTCTGTAAACGCGGCAAGAGCTTTGTGTGCGAGGAGAGGGAGGGAGAGGAAGTTTCCTTCATACAACATTTTTTTACCGGGGGAGATGGCGGCGGTTTATGTGGATTTTGTGGTGTTTTCTTCATCTCTGTATATGAAACGTGACAAAAGGATAGAACGACTAGTTTTTATTTCTGCAATGGCACTGTAAAATAAGACGCCTGTATGAAAAAGATGGCTTGTTATTAAAAAACGGGTAACGGTGCCAAAAATTCTAGACTAGGAAGGATTTTAAATGTGCATTCATTTTTCCCCCATCGTGTTAAAAGAAGCACAAATCGTTGCAATTGCATAATCATAGTATTCATTCTAATTTGAACATTTCTCGATGAGATTCACTCAGTATTAGAAAAATCTATACTGCTGTGTATTTATTTTTCAATATACATAGGTTACATATGACTATACATTCTTACTATGTAGTCGGATGAGTTGTGGTTGCAGGATTTTTGATGTTTTTTTTTTGCATTTTATCTATCCTCTATCAAAACAAAGTTTTCCGTAATAGCTTGAAGCTTTCGGCCTCCTGTGGAAAAAAAGAAACTAGTAATGAGGCATTAAGCAATATTTACTAAATTTGAGTATCGTTTTTGATTTGTTATGAGTTTGGCATTGATGACTTCATAATTTTATCGAATTTCAAGTTGGCCGTATTTCTCCTATGATTTTTAAAATATATGTTTCCAGTACCGTTACCATGCAATTTATTAACCCCAATCCTAAAATTTTCTCGAGTCAACAGTTAACACATAAATACAAAATATTTGGCATGAAAAAACTATGGTTAACTTTTTAGGAACGCTTATAAATGCTGAATATATAGCCTGTTATTTCGTTAATACGTATAGAACAAAAACGGATACTAGCATTTATTTATTCGAAATTACCATAATGTCTCATTATAACGGTTAATAATTATAAATATTTTTTTTTTCAACTTCATGTATTATATCATTGTTTGCTTTTAATTATACATTACACTGCAATAAAAGTACGAATTGGCTAGTGCCCGTTTTTCACTGTCAAATAAAAAGTGAAAATCAAGGGTAAAATCAATGTGTTGATGTATTTTCTTCTTCCTTCGTTTGCTGACGATATGGAAGAGATCTATAGACACAGAATAGATTTTCCTTTGCAAAGTGCAAAATATAATTGGTATTATAATTGACTACCGTGTAATGATTATATTTTCAATCAATAATTTTGTCGATTGATTGAAAATATGGAACTTAAAACAAACAAAAAATAAACACTTCGCGTGACCTTAGTGGTTTCAACCCCAAACGAAATATTACGGCACTAATAACAAATAAACTATAAATTTATTGCAACAGAATTAGATAACAGATGTAAACAAAATAACAACTTTGCATTATAGACCTGAATTTGGGTAATAAATGATAGACTTGCTCCATTTTTTACAAACTACAAATTACACATAATCAAACAATATCATTGAAATCAAGTATTAAATTCGATGAATTTTCTATCCATAGCTCAAAACGTATCCCATATTCTCCATAAGCGTTTCCTTGATTGCCGGTTGCAATGCCTTTTGCATATAAGTCGTCAGCAGGCCTCGTACACCGATAGAGAAAAGTTGTTCCAACTCGCGGCTGAGAGCATCGTTAACTTCATTTGAATTGGTCAACTCAGCATTGTACCAATTCTGTTGTTGCGGACGATGCTGATACGTCTGATCGTCGTTTGAAGAAAACAATTCACTGAATGTTCGACTGGAATATGCATCCGGGGTATCCTTATTTCCTCCTATAAAATCATCGCTGAAATTAACCAAATCGTCAGAGACATCATCAGCACCCTTTGAGTGTTTTCTATACTCCTTGCGCGAATAATATTCATTGCTCTCCATACTGTCAGTCCGGCGATGGTGATTGTAATGTCTCGAGCCGGATCTTTTAATTGGTTCGGGTCGATGTTTATAGTCATTGTCAAGTCCATCATCCTTCGCATGTCCTGTGGTATATTCGAAGCGATTTCGTTTTGAATTTTTCCTAAACTTAATGCCCGTCGGTCCCTGACATCCATGTGCAAAAACCGATAAAAAGCCAGGCTCTGAAAAATGTGAGTCCGTTCGTACAGAGGCGGGACCAGCACGGCCCGTTTCCAGACCACCGCTATTATCACTTTGGTGTGGTCCAAACGCCAGCGGAGTTGTTCGAAATTCAATTCCAGCCCGGCGTAACCTCAGAATCATACTACAATATCCCCCGCTTGGTTGTAATATTACACGGCCGCTAATTGTTAAATCGGGAAACACTAGACGCGTATCGAGCGTACGATTGTGAGCATTAAATTGGCATCTATCAACCACGACCCACGGTTCCTTTTGATGATTGGGTAAGCGCACTCGCATTTCCGCCACCTCGATCTTATCGACGGGTTGGCGTAGACTTTCGCCTGCAGCACCCTTTTCCTCACTTCCCGTGGACGGACGAGAGTTATGATGTTGGTATTGGCTACTGCCGCCAGTCAGATCCAGCTTTTCGTTGGGACTCGAATTAAAGTCACCAAAATTGCCGTATAGCGTGTGATATCGTGAATAAGGCGTTACATCGATTCTAGTGCGACCGTTTCCGAATTTCAAGCGATTCCGGTGCAGCATACTGTCCAAAGTATCCTCCAATTTTCGCGAACATTTTTGCGCTGACGATGAAGCGACTGAGTTGTAATACGGTGACGGATGATAGTGGTTGTACAATTGCTGCTGGGTTACGGCATCTAGATGGGTCGGACAACGACAACGTTGCGTGTATTAGATATATTATATATTGAATATTATGCAACCCGAGTCCATTATTAAAACTTACAATTTATAATGAAGCATATTATCCACTGAATACAGAACCAATGACCGAAAAGTACCGATTGAACACACATTGTAAAATTTATATGTATATTTCCACTGCCTTTATCACAAGTTAAAATTGTTTCACGATATGCACTCTTTTATTTGCAAACTTTTTCTTAGAATTACACGAAACGAAGTGTTACTTTTTCAATAAACGGTAAGATATGCGACGTATGCACTGCAAAATCTAAAGTACTAGTATCGTGAAGTGTTTCAAATAGGTGGTCTTCTGCTTCCATTCATAATATGGTTGCATTGTCGTTTTGTTTTTCGCTCCCCACGCGGTGCACATAATAGGAGAACAAAGACCCTTTCTTTATAATCTTCAGTCGCACGAAAGCGACAACAACGGGAAAAGTCAAAGAAATACAAATATGCAACTAAGATTGAAGAAGAAAGTGTCTGTTGTCGTACGTAATGTGTATTTCATTTCACAAAACAGAGTATTTGGCCTTTAAAATGAATATGAATGAATTTTACGCTTCGTTGATCGCACACAGGTTCGCAGAGGTACTGAACCCTCGGGGTTCGGAAAGTTCTACGGAAATGTATGATCAAAACTTATCATACATATCTAATAATAATACCTAAACGCGAAGATCAATAATATCGCATTTAGGTACCTAAAATCGTTGTAAATTTATAAAATGTTAAATTCGATCGTAATTCTGATAGACTGATTCTCCCTTTGGCTCTGATGTGACATAATTGCGTATTTTAATTATTGCCTTGGCAGTACAATGGTGCAATGCATTTTCCTAATTTCCAATTTAATTTTCTTTTTGGTTCACTGTAACAGAAATACTATATTCAGGAAGTTACAAGCCAGCGGATCACTATATAGTTCTTTTGGAACTTCTGAGCGTAACCAATTATGTATCAGAAACCTCAGCAATTGTGGCAACAAAAGAAATAGTCCAATACCTCTGGTCACATAACGTGTAGGTTATATTATGGTAAAACGAAAAGAAAACTTCAAAGTTGAATGATTTTGCGTAGCATAACAGTCGATCACAGATCATACAAAGAGGGGACCAGATGTCATCTAACGCAGGTTTGAAAGACGAGGGAACATTTACAACAAAAAGTGTAACAGGTAGGTATAAATGTCGCGTATAATGTGCGATCTTTTATTCACACCTTTGGATTTTTATTTTTATTTTACATGAAATTGAAATAAGAATTTGCGTAATTTAACTAAGAAATCACACTGAATCACATTTTTAAGGTTTTGTTTGAATTCAGTTGTAGGTAGGTACATATAAAAAAATCCTAACGTAAAATTTAACATAAAAATATCAGACAGAACGAATGAATTGGTTTTTAAATGCAGTTTAATCTATTTTACTTCGACATACTTTTAAAGTTAAATGATTTATTCATTTGACATGTTCCGATTAAAAAAAAGTTGATTGATCAAAGAAATATTACTTTCGAACCTACCAGTTTTTGCCAATCAATATGCAGTATATCATGCGTGGACACATCATACATACAGGACTAATATACCAAACACCTAAGACAAATCAAGACAATTGTCATGTTGTCTTTAATTATTATTTTTATGTGACTGTTCTTCTTCTTTATGGCACGATAGCCAGACATCGGGCCTTGGCCGCCTGGATTGAAGACCTCCAATTGTCGTGGTCACCTTGTCCTGCAGTTCCGAAAGCCTAGCGTCCTGTGGGCGTCCTCACATACAGAATGCTCCCATCGGACTCTCGGTCGTCCACGCAATCTGGCTCCGTCCACTCGTTGCGCGTTCATCACCTTTTTGGGCATGCGATGGTCGTTCATCCTGTGTACATGCCCCGCCCATTGCAGTCGCTGAAATTTCACGATTTTCGAGACATGTAGCTCATCATACAGCTGATACAACTCAAGGTTGTACCGGATTTCGTTCATCACCTTTTTGGGCATGCGATGGTCGTTTATCCTTTGTACATGTCCCGCCCATTGCAGTCGCTGAAATTTCACGATTTTCGACACATCATCATACAGCTGATACAACTCAAGGTTGTACCGGATGCGCCATTCATCTCGTTCACGAATGGCCCCGAAGATTCTTCGGAGAACCTTTCGATCGAATGTGTCCAACAGGTTCAGAGTTTTGGGTTAGGGTCCATGCCTCGCAGCCATAGCATAGCACAGGTCAGATTATGGTTTTATACACGTAGAGCTTCGTGTTCCTGTGCACTAGCTTCGAATTCATAATTGGGAGGACCGAAAAATAACACTTATTACCTAGTTGTATCCGTCGCCTTATCTCATCTGTTTCGTTAGCGTCCTTTGACAAATTGCAGCCCAGGTAAGTGAAGTTGTCTACATACTCTATATTGAGGTCCCCCACTGTGATGCTTGAATTTACTGGCGTTCTTGTTTTTGATTGCATCATGACCATGGTTATAGATTCGTTGATATGTAGCCCAACTTCTTTGGCGGCGTTATTGAGATTATGCAGAAGTCTTTCTGCATCACCCAATCTTCGAGACATGATGTTGATGTCGTCGGAATACGCTACATATTGAGTCGACTTAATGAGTAGCGTTCCACTGCTGTCCAAATGCATGGCTCGAATTACATGCTCCAGAGCCAGGTTGAAGAGCGTCGGCGCCAGCCCGTCGCCTTGCTTGAGTCCAGTACGAGTTTCAAATAGGTCAGTGAGTCTGTTCTGAACTCTGACCTGCGAGACGGTATTAGACATCGTCATCCTTATGAGTCGCACTTCCTTAGCCGGTATACCAAAATGCAGCAGAATGTTGTACAGTACGCTTCGATCGATACTGTCGTATGCCTGCTTGAAGTCGACAAATATTTGGTATACGTCGATGTTATATTCCCAGCACTTCTGGAGTAAAAGCTTCACTGTAAAAAGCTGATCTGTCGTCGAACGATCAGGTCTAAAGCCGCCTTGGTACTCGCCAATGATTTCTTCTGCGTACGGATTAATTCTATTTTGTAGAATCTTAGATAAAATCTTATGTGACTGTTGCACTGTGGAAAAAAATAATGTTTTTTCATTTAAAAATTGTACACCTAATATTAGCGCAAAATGATACAATGTTAGAATCAAATACGTCGAGTTGTTATTTTAAAAGATTGATCAGAATTTTGAATTAAAAAAAAACATACCTAAAATGCCAGAGATATGTACATAATGTCCCTGACATATTTTGGCTAAGTAACTGCCTTTAACTATAATGTACAAGACATTCAATATTTATGTACAAAGATAGGTTTCCTTAATAAGTCCAACAGCGGTATAATTCCACATTTTTACTCTAACTGGCTGGAAAATTTTCCAATAAAAATATCACTTGTTCTAATAATTTACGTCCTTTTAGCGGCATCCCTTCAGTAAAAAATACGGTTGCTAATATTATAAATAAATATATTCATCAATTAAATCAATTTAAGATTAAGAGGCATTCCATCTTGAAATAGTGAGAACATTTTAAAAATAAATTAACTTCGTTTTATTCCTCGAAAAAATATTTTATAAAAGTTCTAAAAAGTTTATTATAAATTAAATAATTT
The DNA here is from genome assembly GCA_949715475.1 of Microchrysa polita. Taxonomy (NCBI): domain Eukaryota; kingdom Metazoa; phylum Arthropoda; class Insecta; order Diptera; family Stratiomyidae; genus Microchrysa; species Microchrysa polita. The sequence goes on along the minus strand of OX454422.1, from coordinate 143,350 downwards.
AGTAAATATATAAATTATTATTCTGAGCATCTTCAAATTAACTGTTTTAATTTATTAAAATAAAGAAGCTATTAAGCTTTTATTTTAAATTACTTACATACACACACTTGGAGAAAAAAATAAGTACATCCCTCATGTATCTTTTTAAGCTAAATTTTCATAGCATTTTCAAAATTGTGATACTCGAAATATATTGCCATTATAACAATTTGGATACAACAATACCAACAGAACCGAAAAAGTAAATGGCATCCCCCAATTATCTTAGTCCCTCCCGATATAAACTTTGAAGTGGACATTCAGCTTGGTCAATTTAATAAGTACACCATCGATTTTTTTAATTTTTTGACAATAAGTTGGTACTTTCGGTAAGGATTTATTTTTTTATTCATTTGTGCATACGTTAAATTAAAAACAATCAAAAATACTTAAGGAGCGAAAAAACATGGTAGTTACAAAAAAAAAAACAAAAATCATTTTCTCAATAACGGAATAATCCAGCTAAACATTGAATTTACTGTGTAATTCATTAAAAACTAAATAAAAACAGTCTCAAATGCGGTTAAGTCCATATAAGGGCCTTAAAGATAACTGTCGATCTCATTATCACTATAGCGAAAAAAGTTCCCTTGGCTTGATTGATGATTTTTGCGGCAAATATTGAAAAATTGGAATCCATTTGAAAAGTTAATCGAAGAATACAAGAAGTAAAGCACTTTTGGCAAAAACTTGAGAACTTTCCATCGCGACGTCAAAATGTGTTGACGATACAAGAAAATTTTGGAGGTATAGTTCTTCTTTTTCCAGGCCGAACAATGAAAACTCACAGAATATTCTGTTTTATTTACGACATCGTAATAAATTGGATTGGAAACGTATCTTATCATAATATTCTCCATTCAGGAAGAAAAAATGATATACGATACATCAATTGGCTATTTCCCATGGAGGCGAAAAAAAAAACATGGTATATAATTTTTTTTTATAGTTTGGTTTCGTTCAAATATACCTAAAAACCGTTACTATACTATAAGAAATGTTTATTGAGAGTCCTAGATGAACCCATACACTTTAAATGGGGATTTCAGCAGCTGGTCAAGGATTTGCTTGACTAAATCGAGTGGCTTTTAACGTAATTACTAGAGTTAAATTGAATCCGTAATGTTTAGGGAGAGTTGAATGACGAATTAGAAACAAAGCTTGCCACAAAACGGACCAATTGCGGAATTTTCTGAAAGTATCTGGATATATGGTATGTGTTGGAACATGCATTGTCATGAATTGTCTCCGGAGGGCCAACGAAAACCTTTTTTTTTTTTCAAAATAATGGACAATTCAGTTTTGAATAATAAAAGAAATCAAATTCTTGTCGAATCCGAACCAAATATTTTAATTTAAACCAGTTTTAATCAAATTAACTGAAATGTACTTATTATTTTGTCCAGCTTTTTTAATCGGTTCTTACTTTTTTAAGGTAAATCAAAGCTGTTATTTATTTTAATTCGCTTATTTACATATTATTTGATTCCTCACCAGTTAAACATGTAAATATCAACATATGATATTATTTACTCAAATAGCTACTTGGCTACAGCGTAATGAGAAAAAATCGTATGGGTGTACTTATTTTTGTGGCCATATATCTTTTGCTTAAAAGGTGATCAGAGAGCAGACATAAAAAAAATTGATCATATTATGGTACAAGTTTTGTTTTAAGAATTTTGAAAACAAATTAACAAATTAGTGCGTGGATGATGAGCTTACTGGTGGGAAATGAGTAAATCCTTCAATGCATTAATGAATCTTTTTCGATTTTTTTTTTATTGGATATACAGAGTTGAGTCTCTCGATTCCATGTTTAGATTGGATTCATTTGATTAAATCTTGTCGCGTGTATCCAATGAAACAACTAAAAGCGCACTGGCAATGACAATAATCATTGACGTGTCTTGACACTTGGGAATTTGCATTTTATTTTTTTTCCAACAAATACAGAAATTAGTACAAAAATACCAAACCCTACGACTGCAGTGATTGTAAAAAGTAAAAGTATAGCTGAAACTGTGATGATTGTGCTGCGCCCAAAAGTCACTGATCCAAATCATAATTAGGCACACAATCTCTCGTAATGATCCTATACTAGTGCTAAGCTTGCAGAGCAGAAACGACGAACAAAATAGAGAATGTGGATACAAACATAAACAAAACATCTAATATCTACCTACACATTCTCACAAAACCACTTTTGTCTTTTATGATGTCAGTCTGAATTTTCGTTTTCTATTTTCACACGCAGCAAGCCAGAAGAATAATACGTTTCTTCATTATACTATTTTATTATGCATGTATTGCTTTGTTATGCTGTTTTTTTATTTAGGTATATATTTTATTGATAAATCACGTCGTGGATGAATAAAAAATGTGATACTTTTACGTGATTTTTGCGATGGCTGTCACCCACCTAATGTCGAATTCCTAAACGATTCTAATCAAAATATGAAAAACGGTACCTTCTATCCCCATTTTCTCAGCTAAATTCAATTGCGTTCTAATTGTGTAGCATCCTCATGCCCGACTGGTAAGGATACGTATCCTTTCAAATTATTTACGCTCTAGGCCAATACGTACATATAGCAGTGGCAGCATAAGGCTTCTTCTGATGTTATAAGTACACACGATTCGAATAAAAGAAATTGTCCCGAGGCCGAAAAATAAGGAACATCGTCGCATAGTATGTCCTTTTCACTCCCCATGTTTGGAAAACTAATGTACTAGATTCATGCATGTATTCAAAAATCCGGCACACATAGCTCGACTCAATAGGAAAAAAATATCTACGATCCTTTTCCTTTATGTTTGAAGCGGAACATTTTTCCACCAACGGAAAATATAATTATCAACGCCACCGACTCTTCGAGATGCGAGCAAGTTGAAAAAATATGCCGAGGGCGGCACGAGATGTCGATGATATTTTTTTCCACCAACTGCAGCCTCATGTCTATATCTCTTTCGTTTATATATATTTATGTAACGAAGTCGCCTCATATGTCCTTTCTTTTTTCGCTACATAAGGCATGTGCGCTTGCATACACGAGTCGCGCGACGCGTATCAGCGACTTCTTCTTTTCTCTCCTATATAAGATGAAATGGCTCCGCCCCGTCTTCCTGTTTACATCCTTATGCCATCGTATCGTGGACAAGGAACATGATGCTGGTTGATGGTATACGGAGACAAGGAACAAGGATGCTAGGACATAGTCGCGCTTCGCTAGGTAACTTCAATTTTTTGTTGGCAAAAGAAAGAAAACAGGATTTCCTCTAAGGAGTGTGTGAAGAAGAACGTGTGAGCATTTTTTTAATTTTGCATTTGTAGATTTCCAAGATATCACTTTTGAGTTTTAAGACCTTCAGTTTTGGAGGACTACAATTTACCAAATAAATTATCCAGTCCAACCAACTTAATTTTAGATTTCACAAAAGAAAAGAACATTTAGAATATCCCTGATCGTCTGATTCAATTCCTGGAAAGTCCTTTGACTGTGGACATGTACTCTATGAAATCAATTCCATTGTCATTTGCTTATTAAACAGTTAAGGTAAGGAAAAATATTTTGGTGTTAAGCATACTATACCATAAAAATAATTCAGACACTTGGCATACAAATATATTACATATGAAAGGGTGCGCATATATTATGGTGGAGGCGTTCTAGGATTTTATTCTTCTGCTTCCTGGCTACATATGCGGTTTGGTTACGCATTTTAACACGTTGCTCCCGTAGTAGAGATTTCCATGGACAAAGCAGAATTCGTTCATCTATCCGCATAGGTTTCGTCACCTTTTACATCTTCAGGACAATAAATTAGCTTTACTCGTCCTTAGCTTCCTATATAAGAGAATGAAGTTAAACGGAAAAATTCCAAGCGTATACGTCAATATAAGGCGAAGAAAAACAGGGAAATGCAATTTTCCTAGGAATGATAACAGCTAGAAGAGTTGGCATTCGATTTTCCAATTAGGGATTAGGGTTGTCTTTTATGTGAATGATAAATTTCAGATATCTATGAATGCGTCTATACACTCGTCTATGCTTCGGCCCAGCCCTTAGCTCCATATGAATTACACACATACACTATACTTTGCTCGAGAAAGTGAAAAAGGATATCGCGCTTCTCTTGTGTCGACAAAAACCTTTTAAAAAGATACGAAGGGTGCCAAATGTAGGCAGGTTTCCAACGAAACGAATGGTACCGTGTTTGTCGTATACGTACATCCTTTTCGGGGGGAAATAGTTTTTAACATAATGCTTAGCCCAAGGAGTGGCACGCGGTTGGTTGGTCCCGGTTGCCATCGTACTGTGCATAGTTCTTTCTCTACTTTCCTACTCTAGATTTTTGGAATTTTGTTTGGGGATTCGACTTTTTTTTTTGTATTTCACTCCGCAGCCCCGTCTTTATATGTTTGTCGCAACCAACGTTGTTTCACGTTTAATTCTTATATGGGGAGCTCAGTACACACACCGCACATGAAAAACCTGCGCTCCTTCTATTTTTTTTCCTTCATGGGGGAGATCTTATATAGTAAGACGTCGACGAAAGGGATATGTAATGTACTTTTCTCCTTTTTTTATCCACACCAGACCATACGAATAGTCAATCCGATGGAATGAAGAGTGAGAAAGAAAGAGAAGGCGGGGGGTTGTTGGACGAATTCTGTGTTATCTCGTTGAGGGTGGAAAAAAGGAAAATTTCTAATTAGAGCTCCGCTGTTTGAGGACGACGACAATGGTATCCAGGGTATAGACAGAAAGTACGGCCATTGTTTTTAGACGTTTTTACAAGCATACACTCTTTCCATGCACACCCGCACTCTCACGTAAACTCAACTGAATTTTATTTGCACATCTTGGAAGATAAAGAATTATCTTGAACGACAAAAGGTAGTAACGATACATGGGAAAAACAGAAGGATTCCATAGGGATGTAGGGTGAGTAGTTCTAGAAGCCTTTTTGCTCGTTATCTGTGGATATTGGATAGGTACATGTATTAGTTTAAGTTATGGGAAGGAGGGTGGGTTGGCGAAAGAATATAACCATTTTGGGGAATAGGAAATGAACAAACGCCTGTTCACTATAAGGAAGGCCGTTTATCTATAAGATGCAAATGTAGACGAAATTAAGAAAATTTATTTAAGTTGGGAGATGATAAATTCATGATTTTACATTTATGATTTCCACTTTTATATAATTATAAATGGGCAACTGGCATTGATTCTATTTGAACTTTGTCGAGGGGTTCGCAGTACTAAAGGGATGACCCGATCGTTCTACATTCAATATTCTCGATCTTGGTCTCTCGTGAACTTTGTTTTTGAAAAAAAAAAATACAAATATTGAAAGCTTGGGTCGCATTTTTAACGACTGCAATCTCTTGAACGGGAACAGCTATAAGACTCTGAAATTTTCAGCAGAATGTTGCCGCAACATGTCCTTCATCACCCTCTTAATCTTCCGTTTATGAACAATTTAAACAAAAATTCGAAGAATTCGAAAATTGACCCTGTTTTTGATAATATTGAAAAATTCGCCCTGCTTTGTTTTTAATTTTTGTGGAGAAGTTAGGTCGCATGTTGATGTAACTCAGTTTAAAAATAAACTGGGTCATTTAGCCAAATTAGGTCGCATGTTTGAACGGCTGTATATTTTGAAGACTCTGAAATTTTCAGCAAAATGTGCGCCGCAACATGTTCTGTATCGGCGTTTTAACCCATTAACGACGAAACCCTAAAATCTTACCGATTGAGCTGAAACATTCCACGTCGGCTAAAAATACATTTTGTAGAAAAAAGGCTCCGGGCACTGTTACATATATGTAACCAGTGGTGTATTTAGAAAATTCTCAAAGGCGGGGGGGGGGGGCACAGAGTACGGGGCTAATTTGTTACATAAAGTTTTGGTGTGGGGATACCCGAGAGCAGCTACATAGGAAAAATATTGGCAAGACTGAGGGATCGTTGATCCTTGATTTAAGGTGAAACCCAAGGAGACCTTAAGTTTTCAATAGACTTGAAATATAATATTTCAAGGTGGGTAGCTACCTTGACTTCAAGTGAGGATGCATTGACTCGTGAATATAAGTGATTTCTATGAAAAAGTATGGAAAATGACATTTATTTTAATTTCGGCATCCTTGACTCAAGCTCTCCTTGAGTTAAGGTATGTTTATAAATACGGGCCTGAGAGTTCTTTGCATTTCAGGTTTATTGCACCAAAAGTTTAGTTTTCCTGACATATCTTAGAATGACACTCATTAACTGCTTTTGGCTTTTCCTGAACCAAAATACGGAGGGCCTTAAAAAAGTTTGCGTAGTGTAGATCGAAGCAGCCTGAAGCCGAAAAGGAATTTTACGAATATGTACTTAATTGGCTATAGAATTAATGCAATGACCAAAGAGACTGTTTCCATATGAAGAAACGGATTCCAGACGGAACACTTTTCTTTGGAAGAGAAATTTCAAACATCGTCCGAAATTCTGCCAAATTTCGGCCAAATTCCGCCAAAAAGTGGTTCTGCTTACTTTGAAAGAAACACAGATGAAAAGCTGATACAACAAATTTTGGCTGACATTGTTGTCTTGAATTCCATGGCAAGTTTAAGCGAATTTGAATGCAAAATTAGGATTTACTGAAAAAGAGTGCTTTATAGGTTTTGTCAAAAATCTAGTAACAGATTCCGTAAAATCGTAACAAGTGCCGAATAATATTTTACAAGTACAATCCAGAATACTACACGGTTGTAAATTTTGGTGTAAACCGGGAGTAAATTTTATAAATAAAATAGTACAACTCCTATTCCAAAACTTGAATCAAATTTGACCCTTTTCAACTTATAATTTTAGTTTATTCAAAAATTATATTAATTATAACCGCTACAGAAAAAAACTATCCAAATACCCTTTTTATATTATACATTTTACACCGTTAGGGATAGAATAAATTGCATTGAATGTTGTTATAGCATAAAAGGGTAGAATCAATCCTACTATGTTATCAAATCTACACTATCAACGCAAGAAACCCATTCAACCTAGAAATCTATTGATTTGTAGTCTGTCTGGTTCAGTGAACAGCGCGCTTGCCTACAAATCACAGAATTGTGGATTCGAACCCGACTGCACTCGTATTCTAATTTTCATTTTTTCGAGCGGTTTGTATAAATTTGCTTATCAATTTTATACTATTGAAGAGTAACATTTTTATCAAGTATAATTATACTTTTAATATAGTTAAAATATATTTTTGGTAAAGTTTTTATATGGAAATGTATGAATATATTTTTTTATAAAAATTACACCAAAATTTTCAGCCGTGTAGGAATTATCCGTGGAGTAGAGCCGGGAAGTGATCAATCGATTAATTAAAATGAAGCAACAAAAGTAAGCAGGAAGGTATGATTGTTTGTTATTTCCATGTGTACTACACTATAGCTTCAAATCTATAGTATCTGCAATACCTTTTAAAACGAGTCCTATGGTAAGCTGAAGCAACATGCCATAACAAATCAATTGCAAAATAAAATTGAGAAGGAATGGCTACGATGATGTTTACTTCGTGAAAATTGAAGCATTGAAGAAAGTACCCCTCAGGCAGGGCACCACAGACACCGAACCGTAGGAATTGGAAAATGTATGCTAAAAATGCTTTCCCACCAAAACACTTCAATTTTTAGAATTTTAACAGAAAGAGAAGCATCTGGTTTAAGGACTTTTACAGCAGCCCAACACGAATTTACGGCCAAATTAAAATACACAAGCCCGATCGAAAAATCAGACCGATTGTTTCAAATATTTATCAATTCAGCGGCTTCCAAGACATCGATACCGCAACAACATCCCCTCAACTTATATCAACATAAGATGGGGTCACTTCACACATGACGAGACTTTCAGTAGCAGTAGCAGTCCTTGTTTCCGAACAGATTCATGTCGAGATTGGGCAACGTTTCATGACCACCTCGTTGCCTCGACATAATCATAGCTTGTACTTATTCTCTTAGAGTAAGAGTTCATCAACGAGGAGATCTGGCGAATTGAGAAGATGATGTGATGATAATGTTTCGAAAAAGATTTACAAAGTTTAGTAATAGAAACGCTCAAAATAAAAAGGGAAAATTTGGTACTGCAATTTTTAGTATGGTGTGAAAAAAGTTTGATGTGCTCACAGGGGGGGGGGGGCACGTGCCCCTGTGCCCCCTGTAAATACGCCACTGTATGTAACATTAGGTACTGGAGCTACTCGAGGGTGTTACTTATATATAACATCAGGCGTGATATGGGGAAAATGTATTTAAGGTATATTTTTGATTTTTTTTTTCAAAAAGAAAATATTTCAGTAAATTTTTTTCAATCAATGGAAAAATAGATGAAAGCCGATATTTGAGATGAAGTTTGGAATGTAGATAAGACAACCATAACGTAGAAATAATGCGAAATGTGTGCGAAAAACTAATAGATTTACAAAAATATTATGTCGAATATTGTATAATTTTATTTTATTATGTATGTATGTGTTGTTGTATGGGGAGTTGTTGTTGTTTCCTTGAGAAGTTTCTTGAACACCCACAGAATTAAAAGATTTTACAATTATCAGAATTAAATTGAATAACTAATCCTTAGCCTCATAAAAATAATTTAACTTTGGAAATTTTCGAAAAAAAAAGAAAAAAAACAAAACTAAATGGACGTTATTAAAATATAATGTGAAAAGCAACGTGTCTGCTAAAATAAAAGAATTCCGTTGAAAAGAAAGGAGAGTAGCTCCATCCAATTTTGAACAGCTCTAACTTCCGAACACTGTCAGCTAGAACCTTTAATTTTCCAGCAAAGTATGACCAATACGGTACTCTGACTGTGCTGAATTTCCTAATTACCGACGCAATCATTCCCGAGTTATTGAAATTTTTCTCTTGGAAATCACAAAAGTGGAGTATGCACGGCACGGCAACTTCTGAATGCTGATAGGTGGAACCTTGAAATTAGCAGTAAATGTGGGTACGCTTTAGAGCCTCGAATTTTTCACCAAGTATGGTGAAAGTGCAGTACTCGACGACTGTGCTGAATATCAGAATTGTTAACGCAATAATCCCCAATTAGTGAAAATAATTTATTCACAAATACAAAAGTGAGGCTTGGGCGGCTGTAACGCTGATATGTGGAACTTTGAAATTTGCGGCACATGTGGCCACGAGCGTGCCAAAAAATTGGCCAATGATGTAAAGAGTCAAATTAAAAACCGAAATAATAAGCATAAAACAGCAAAGCAAAAAAATAAAGTAAAACTACTGAAATAATAAATTAGTGGTGTTGTTTTATGCCATTTTTTCTGCTAGGTATGAGAATAATTAGAGTATGCTTTATGGAAAAACGAACGAGTAAATCTCATAAATTTCAAACAAATATCAATGAAAAAACTATCGCGAATCTAGTATACATGTCTAATTTAAAATAACTAAAAATTATTTCAGCGAAATCCTCTCGGGGATTTCAGTTTGTGATAATTTATTTTGTCGTCTCGCATTACGGCGTATGTGTGTCTAATTTCATTTAAAAAAAAATTTTCATCCTAGTTCCGTTATGGGCGTTCTTTCGCATTACCACGATTTCACCATTTACCTAAAATTTTAACAGAATTTATTTCGCTACGCATATAATGGCATCCAGGCCATTATTATTAGCATAATTGACATCAGCCATCATAAGCAGGCGACTCTTTTGTGCCAACGCATCCTTGTGTGAAGCCATGACGAAGAAAGAAAATTTCATCGCCATTTCGGCATCCCCACGTGTAGTTCCTGAGCGCGAGAGCTGCGATACTGATGCTGTATATAGGAGTGTGGGTGATGATGGTGACGCCGAACGACGACAGGGGACAAAGAAAAACAAAAAGGGGGTTATTCTTAAAGTTTAATTACTGTGTGTGCTTATGATGATGACGCCATATCCATTTCTTATTTTCAACGTCCTTTTAGATTTTCGTATATGGTTTTCTTCCATCCCGCTGTTTTCGAGAGTGCTATCTTGCGTACATATACTCAAGTATATGATTGTATACTTTCATTTGAATTTTCCCCAAACGTGTTTCGCATTCGTAACGAATTGTAATTTTATGTTTGAATACAGAGCAGTAGCGGCTCGTGTTCATGTCACATGACAATAAATGATGGTATTTCTTAAGGATTTCTGGGAGAGTTACCCTTTAAGTTTTTTTTCCATAAAAGGCTTGATATATCAACGTTTTCATTTTAAGTCAAATGACGCCCATAACATAAAGGAAAGACGCTTTGATAATACCTACGCTACATGCGAACTATTGTTATTGAATACAACCTGAGCTGAATTTCAAATAAAACAGATAAAATTTTACATTTCTCAACAACTAAGCTCTCGTTTCAGCACAAAAGGCAATTAACGATTATATTCGTGTATGGATTGCTGGATTTCATATTAACAATATTATCACAATCTATAATGGCGACAAATTATATTACGACGATGAAAACGCGCGACTTGGTTAGGTAGTTTTCTATACAAACAAGCTACTTTTTACAGCATTTTGCGTACATCCTCAGGGAAAAAGGATTGAACGTCCTACGTACCCAAACATACACACAAACATCTATAGATAACAGAATATTCGCGTTAATGGCATACACGGGGAAGCTCGCGGCTGAAGGGAGTAATGTGGAATATAGCATGGCATTAACTCTCGGCATATAACGTATAACTAGGCAAAACTCAGTTTAAGTTTGAAAGTAATTAAAAAGATGACAACTTTTCGTGATTAATTAATGAAAGGCTTGTAGAGGCAGGCAAATTTAGAGATTTGTCGAATCCAGTTGCAAGACTTGTGCTCGCAGTTAATGTAGTTAGGCATTTTCGTTAGTTATGTCACCGTTCCTTTCAGTTGGGAGCAAAGCTGAGTAGTCCGGCCTCATATAATCAGGTTGTCTAATTTAAAGTTTTTTTTTTTCGTTGAATATAAACCTGAATGTTAATAGTCGATGTAGACGTTCGTTGCGATTATAAAGTAATGTAACGAAAAAAAAAGATATGCCTACTGTTAGCTTATAGGACACCTAAAATATGGCACACCCTGAAGCGAATTAAACATTGGCAAGATTTAGACACTATTAAATGAATCAAGAGGAATTTTCCTTAGTATGTAAATTATTCTTGCAGTATCTATTTATTCATTAACCTTCAAGCGGGCGCGCATTATTTTGTGACATAACCGGGCGCGCGGCGGTAATTTACCGCCCAAGTCTTTCCCCTTCCATTTGCGCTCAACCGTACAACTTCCATTCTCATAATTCTGGTAAATTGAAAGAAGAGCATGTCCCAAATAAGTGATCATCATAAAAACTATTATCAGTTGAACAATAAAACAAGTTCTGCAGTTTTAGCGAAGCACGTCACTTCGGTGATATTACACAGAGCACACACATTTTGAACACAACTATGTATATACCGAAATATACCATCCCCGAATATTTGATGACCGCTGGAAAGGTATTGAAGGTAAAATTTAGCCAACATTTTATTGTATCGTGTGTATAACAGTATGACTTAAGAATACATACTTCTCCCACGTCGATCCGGCCAACGGGAGAAAAGCTATGCGTGTTTATATGATCAGGGCGGTAAATTACCGCCCGCGCGGCCGCTTGAAGGTTTTTGAAATAACAAATAGCTGCGTTTTCCTTTATTAAGTTTACACGTTTCCAGTCGTCCAAACTCAGATCTTCTCCACCCACTATATTTTTTCTACATTTTATGAGACGCCTATAACTCATAGAGGCAGTGGCGCAACCAGTATATTGTCCTGGAGGGGGAGTTTGCCTCCCCAGGTTGAGTGATGGTGCCATTTTCTAGTAATGACGCTATACGGAATGGTGTTCTAAGCTCCCATTGTATACGCTTATTTTCTATGAAACCGAAACATTAGCGCGACTTTTCACAAGTGAAGTCCAGCGCTGTGGTTGTGAAATACATGTCCTATCGAAATTACAGAATAATTTGTGAATGGCCTGCCCTACACGAGAAAAAAAAGGAATTGATGTCGTTCTAATGGCTCCAGAGAACCTTATTTTCTCAAGTGGAGTAGACAGTAGGAGTTAACTCCTTCTAAAAAAGAACCAATTAATTTTAGATGTGAATTACTGCGATGGTGTTACGGTAAAACATCGAAACATATAACGCTTTAATCCGCCTAATTTTTTATACTTGAAAATATTTTCACAACAACTTGGCTTTACTTATTTTTACGCAATTTTGTACAGAAATATATTTTATATAAATCACGTATATCTAGTCACGAGAATGAATTAACATTCTTTTACTGTTTCAATTGCAATGAAAAATTCAAATGTTCAGTCGAAATGTTTCTCACGTGTTCAGCTGAAAAATATTTAGCGCTCGGTAAAAATTGTATAATTGAAATAGGTGGACTTTTTTGTGAAGCATTGATGTATTTTGAAAGTTTTATTTTTTTATTTTTGCAAAAAACCCCTTACACCTTTGCGTTTGTCATATTTTTTATTTGCACAAAAATGTTTCTAAAATTCGGGTAAGGATAATTCAATTTAATTTTTTATGAAATCATGCAACGAAATGCTTTGCTTCATATTTCATTCTGCAATTATTCCTTTTTCAATTTATAGGTCTGGGAGGGGCTTAAGCCCCCTTAGCCCAACGCTGTTTAGCCGTCGTTATATCAAACTGGTTGTTGCTGTGCCATCCTGGAAGATTTTTGGTGCTTTGCATTCAATGTTTGCATTATTAGTTTCAAAGTTAAATGTATCTATTAGGCTTTTCATTTTATTCCAACGATTCGTATCCTCTTCTTTGATTCAGCCAACGCCTTCTAGATATATCAAGGCCGCAACTCAGCTGTACGATGACATCATGGATCCTGCTGAAAATGTTCGTCGGACACGGGGAAACAACAACAATGTCATGAGAAGCAACAACAATGCAATGCAATTTAATCTGCGGATTTGATGTTTACGAGTCTATATTGCGGCCTTAATACTAAGCCCAATTGGCTGATTTCAGACTATAAGACGAAACCGGACGGGTAAACTTGCAAGACAAGAGAGCTTTTGTAGTGGCCAGCAGACAAGCATTGTTCATTTCAAATTGTAAGAACGAGTCTTACGAAAGAAAAAAATCGTGACACGATTGTTTTTCTTTCGTAGGAATCGTACGATCGATAAGACGATTGCATCTACCAATAGTTCAGGCGTTCTGCAAAGACAATTAGCGCGTGTTTTACTTGCATTTTAATCTTGTCGACTCGTCACTTCATTGTACACTAACTTTGGAGCGTGCATGGCAACATTTATACATACTTGCTGTGTGATTATTGTTCGCCGGTCGGTGTTTTGATCGGATAGTGTGAAATGATCATACGATGGTTCTTATCGTCCAAGTTTACCCGTCCGGTCGTTTTCTTACAATTTGAATGAAGCCATTGGAGAGTGTCGTTAAGCTGCCAATAACAATTATGCCGTTACCATGGCGTTGAACCATGGTATTTTTATACCCTTCGCTCATAGAGTGAAAGGGTATATTAACTTTGTCATGAAGTTTGTAACGCATTGAAGGAAGCATCTCCGACTATATAAAAACTATACATATATGATCAGCATGACGAGATGAATCGATTGGGCGATGTCCGTCTGTCCGTCTGTTGCAGCGCGTTTTTCTCGGCCACTATAAAAGCTACGGAGCTGAAATTTTGCACACGTGCTTACTTTTGTTGCAGGCTGTTTGTATGTTTGAATCACCGAAATTGGATCACTGGGTCATGGGGCTGCCAGACAAACCTAGCCCCCCAATTTAAGTTCTTCTAAGAAAAACTTTTTTATTTGTGCACCAATTTCAACCAAATTTCACACAAATGTGTTTCTCTCGATGACACAAAACATATCTAAGAATGGATCAAATCTGACCCCAACCCCCATTTTGGTTCTTCTAAGAAACATTTTTTGCACCAATTTCACAAAACCTTGAATAAATGTGTCTTTGCCAAAGCAAGAAAAAAGTTCAAAACGAATGGAATGGTACTGTGCGGTCATGCTTCCGACACCCCAATAAAATTTTCTGAGTAAATATTTTTATTTGCCCACTTATTTCAACCAAGCCAAAACTTTTGTCAAGACGGAAGAAAAAGGATGAGGAGGGTGATTAAATACAAGTCATAGGTACGCCCGAAAAACATTTAAGCCCAAGGGGAGCAAAGGGTATCCAAATTTCGGCCGCGCGATGATGGATTTTTTTTAAGGATTAAAAAAGTATTTATTCAAAATTACTCACTGTTAAGATTTCAATCTATACCTATATATTTTTTGGAAAACCGATTTGTACCATTTTTTTTTAAACCAACCAACCTTAACCAAACTTCACCCAAGTGTGTTGGTAGAATTTATTAGCACAAAATAACTTTAGGTTTCATTCAGGTGTGACGGGTATTCAAATTTTGGTCGCGCCCGAAATTAGCAACGGTCTGGTTTTTCTGAGTCTATATGTAGAAGCTATACATTAAGCTGAAACTCAATATTGAATTCTTTTGCTTTTTTAACATTAAAAATAAAATAAATTCAAAGAGAAATGGTTTATTTGGCGCTATCGATAAGTTTGTCGTTTTTTTTTCAAAAATTAACCAATAAATCTGTCTATATAAAATTGTGTTTATTCTTAAATAGAAATGTGTTTTGGCTGTACCATTATGAAGTAAAATTATGTTGTCTTTAATTTTCAGAATGTTCTCATTTTTAAATCTTCATCGGCCTTCTATTCTCTTACTCAGCGTCAGTTCTATACCGTCTTCAAACGCGCTCCATTTCTCCATTTCAACTACTTCCCTAAAACATCAGAAGACTATATAAAATTAAAAGCCCCTATCTAAACGAAACCCCCGCACCTATCGACATAATTTCAACCACTTCAAGGACCCACGAAGACCATATATGCCTTGATGTTTGAACATGTAAGGAAAAATAGACGTTGTCGGGAATCCTTAATGCAAGCCCATCATCAGCCTATAGCATAAGCATATTTGAGCATATGAGTTATGTCCATAGGGGTTTCACACATAAAAAGAGGAGGAGGGAGTGTTTTTTCAACGAAATTTTGAAACAAATTCCTTTTTAACATAGCCACTGCTGAAATTTCTACATAATATAATCTTTCTATATAAATTTTCCTTTTCTCGAGGCAAGGCAATGCCATAGCATGGTGCCAACGACGACGAAACGTTGCTCACTGTAAACTCATACGTTTCCCACCATGGGAGCGTACCACTTTCACACTTTTCTACATTGGATTCAGTTTCAGTTTTTCTTGCGCCGTTGACGATAAATGGAGGCGGCAACAACGACGAGATCCCACTCAAAAAAGGAAAGAAGGATTACGTCGTCGTCGTTTCTGCCAAAGACGATATGATGACGACAAGGACAACGCAGTGGTGGTAGCAACTGTTTTTCCTATTGGAACCAACTTTTCTAGCAAAGTTTTGCTTTCGACTTATGTCATCTTCCGCGCCACACTCTTTCTCTCTGTGTTAGATATTCGTAGGAATGTACATCGACCGAAGAGCAGAAACATAAAGAAGAACGTTACGTTGCGACTGCGAGCGAACCTTTTATTTAAGTAGGAAAAACATTAAAACAAAAAAACGAAAGGATTTTTGGAGAGATACCGGGGGCCACGCTTTCTCTGCACACAAATTCGTAATCCTTTTTCTATGGATGTTTAGTATATTTGTACGAACGCCGTCTGAATTCTCAAGCAAGAGACAAGGGGACCTCGGAAGGGGATATGAATCGAGAGACGAGTTCCGCCCCATGATAACCAAGGATATGAGTGCGAGCGCGAGGTGGTTAGACAATACCATATCAGAAGAAACATAAAGATATATTCTTTAAGATAAAGGCCCCCTGTTATTTAGTCACTGACATTATATTGGATGGTTCTAATATTGTACTCCAAACCACCCTTTTACGTGCCTTCTACCTCACTCAAGAGAAAAAAGGCTATGAACAGCATCAGCGAAAAAGCAAGAAGAACCTTACAAAACTTCAAATTATCTACACAATAACGCGCGATGGTGGTGAAAAAGTCTGTCTGTGGTAGTTGGCTTGAAATGGTTTTCAAAAAGATATAAGGTTGCGCGTTATATGCTTTCCAAGCTCAATCACTATTCATGCAATTTTCCGTAGTTTTTGGGATCATGATTTTATGAAATATGTATATCTATGAAATAGTGTTGTTGGAGAAAAAAGGAAAAAGATATTTATACAAGAGCCAAAGGGTTCGCGGCTTTCAAGCGAATAGGCTGATGGGATGATATGGGCGCATATAGCCAGCCGGGTCGAAAATTTATTTAAAAATTAAGAAAGCTGTACCATTTTAATGAGGTTTTCTCCCCTATTCCGAGGATAAAAAAGCGATAACAAACTTGAATGAATTGGGCCATTTCAGACTGTACGAAAACGACCGTACGATCAAGCTTTTACAAAAACAAAAGCATGGATAATCGTACATACGTACGCGTTATACGACCGAAAAACAATTGTACGTACGCTGTTTGTTTTTGTAAAAGCTTGATCGTACGGTCGTTTTCGTACAGTCTGAAATGGCCCATTGTATAGTGAATTTTGTAGAATTTAAAATCCAAGCTAATCAAGCTAAGTCTCTTGAAAAAAGCAGACGAGCACACAATTATATTTAAAACCCATGAAGCGTTTTGTAAAAGTTTACCGAAATCAAACATTAGACATTTTACATTTGCGGAAATGAAACAAAAAAAAACGAAAATGTCGGTTCACTCTCACTTAATTTTTCTGCCTATTCACCATTAATTAAATTACATGCTCCATAATTTGATCAAAACTGCACCGAAACACCCTTTCTTTTCTATTCACTTGTATAACCAAGAAGATAAGATGGCTTTTAACATACCTCGCGCTTTTTCCTGACAAAGTGCTCTGACTACTAATTTATTAGTTGCAAATTTGTTTATACGCGAGTTCGTAGCTACAATCTTCGCGGGTTTCGATTATACAAGACAAGAAAAATAACCCGCACTGCGCCCTTTTCGAAACAGAATTATTAAATGTAAACATCTGAGAGACACATACGTACGAGGGCTTGCTTACTTGCTATCGTTGAAAATTTTAGGGATACGCAATTGAATTTTAGCTGGCAATCGAGCTTCGGAACAATAAATTTCAGACACTTTGGGGGTAATGACAGTAAATTCACCATCACGACGCCGGGACTCAAATTATTCTCGCATAATTGAGGTGACTAACGCGTTGAGTAAAAATTTTCGAAAATGAGTTGCTTCGACCCTTTTGTGTGACTGTGAGAAACCAAGAGGACCATCATATCATATCTGTTTCTTGCAAGACGTATTCAAATCACGGGCAGACACGGATTAAAAAAAACCTAATTTGGTTCACACACTATCAAAATTGACCAGTGTCCGGTTTATGAATATCTCGTATTGACCCTTTGAAACTCAACCCTTTGATAAACAATCCGAATTCAGTGCATTCCAATACATTGCGACTGCACAGTATCTACATCTTCGTGAACCTGTGCACGCACAAACCTATGCCTACTATACGTGTAAATCACCATACGCACATACCTGTTCAGGTTATAGATAGGACGAGAGGTCCCTATAAAAAAAACGATACAAAGAAAAGGGGTTGCATACCAAACACGCACAAAAGGATATTCCTATTCTGGACTTTTCGTCGACATCTTTTCAACCCAAAGAAAAGTTTCTTCTAATTATATTCAGAATGCGAGTGTATCTTTATGAGCACATTGTGTGAAAATATTCCTTCAAGGAACGAAAGGGATCTTTGAATGAATTGGACTTTTATTGAAAATGGGCAATGGGGACACGATATACACAGGAAAATGACCAGTGGTCAGTTGTTGTATAAGTTTATTTGTTATAATTTATTTACCTCTGGTGTCCTTGCAGGCTGGCTCGCTGCTTTTTCATAGCAACGGTCCGTTCGGCAAATCAGTAAAGGTTGATGGGAAAATTAACTTGATTTTCGAGTTTTTGGTCATGTATCCTTGGGCCTTGATTTTTTTCACATTCCCTAACATACTGTGGCATAGTTAGTCTGGCATAAAGCGAATGTAACGTATTTTTTGAAAAAGCAAACGGCGGAAATATACTGTCATTGCTATAAAATAGATAAGTTAAACATGTAAACCATAAATATAACATCTGCGGCGTAGCAACGCAATACAAAATCATTTTATTTGGGTGCGTTTGAGGACAGGATATCTTTTAGATATTACTAAAATAACATAGTTGGTGACTTTGAATTCTGTTTGACCCGAACCCGAAAATATTCATTTATCCTCAAATTGCCGAATTTATCTCCTATTTAATATTCTTTACCAATATCAAGGAAAATTATAATATAATATTATCAATATATTAGAAATGAATAAATATTTTAAATTGAAAATGAAGCCAAACGGAATACGGTTTTTATTTAATATTGTCACTGCGCACATTTTAAGGCCTCCTGACCGCACGCTGTCATAAGCAAAACAACGCGGAACATTTCGAAAATCAATGCATACTGTTGAGATGCAAACCAACGCTAAACATCATACTACCTTTTGACTTTAATTCATATCAATTAGGATTCCCCATGTATGTTCATTGGATTTGGATAGTGTCGCCAAGATGATATAGAAGTAATGAGCAATGTCCCATGGCAAAAATAACCTTTTTGGCAGCAGGATTTGGGGTACACTTTGCTTAACATTTCAGAGGGTTGGCCGTTCAGATATAACAACCGTTCAATTTTGAGAGCGACCCAAGAAAAAAATATCGCAGGTACGAACGGGGACAAATTCCGGAAAATTGTTGACAAATATAAGATGCCGCTATACAGCATGTTTCGGTACACATTTTGCCCAAAATTTCACAGTCCTCGCTGCTCCGTTCAGAAGTTACAGCTGTTGAAAGATGCGAGTGACCAAAGAAAAAAAAACGAAAAATGGGGATCCAGGGCAAACAGGGTCGGGGTTTTCCGAAAATTATTGAGAAAAATCAAAGGGCCAATGTGGAGCATGTTAACGGGTAGATTTTTCTGCGAATTTCAGAGTCCTTGCTATCTCCGTTCAGAAGTTACAGCCATTCAAAGCAGCAAAAAAAGAACAAAACGAGAACGAGTTCTAAAAAGCTTGAATTCTAAATAGCACGATGAGTATACCCTATACGCATGAACAAACCTAGAATGCGTAAAACCGAAAATATTCAATTTCATTTTTTTTAAGGAAGGAAGGGGTAGATGGGTCGAACCTCGAACATCTTTAGTATCTTATAACGGCATCCTGCAGCTATAATTTGCTGTAAATTTGAAGTTTTTCGCGAGATTCTATCAAAAGATATGGCTGAATATTGCTTTGTAGGGGATGTAATGATGAAAATTTCAGGTCGCTAGCGATATTCTGTTGAAAAATAGGGCCGAATTAAACTATCACGGAGGGGTTCCCCTTGGTTCGATTTGGCCCATTTTCAATACCATCCAAGCTTTTATCAAAACAATCATCTGACCTAAATTTCAAAACGCTATCTTTATTATTTCGGGAGTTATCGTGCAAGCTGACAGACACACGGACGGACATGGCCTATTCGAATCAGGGACCGACCCTGATCAATTATATATACTTTGCCATATCTCCGGTGGCTCCTTTGAGGTGTCACATAAATCTTCGTAACGAAAATAATGTACCCTATACCATCTTATGAGTACAGGGTGTAAAAATAATCGCAAAAGAGGACCAAGGGCAAATGAGGCCAATTTTCTGAAAATTTATGATAAAGGAAAGATCAAGAGGCTGACATACAGCATGTTTCGGCTCACAAAATTTCAGAATCCTAGCTATCTCTGTTCAGAAGTTACAGCTGTTCAAAGATGCGACACTTGACTAAAAAAAATCGCAGTAACTGGACCAATGGCAAACGGGATAAATATTATGAAAATTTTAAATAAACTAAGTCAGAGTCCTAACCAGAGATTACAGCCGTTCGGAATTGCGGCACAAGAACAAATAAACGGGGGACAGAAAAGACAAACGGGGTCAATTTTCCAATTTTTTGTGTTAAATGTAGGATCAAGCGGCCTATTTTCTATCTGCCTCCGTTCAGAAGTTACGCTCGCTTCGTTTTAATTATTATTATTCTTTGGTTAGCCACTCTGCCAAACAATTTAATTTATACATTTGATGTTGTTTTTATAAAAAAATAACAGGCGCGACAGCTCAATATGGGACTAAGGCCGCAGATGTGTGAGTGACATCAAATTTCGAAGATCTTCCTGTTTTTTGTTGAGGTGTTGAGATCAACAGCACGCTTAGCAGTGTCGGTTATCCCCATAAAGTGGTAGTCGGCACCTGAGTGGGATCGTGACATGGGTCGTGAGTTCCAAAAACAGCCTAAACTGAATTGGTTCACGGTGAGAATCGAACCCACGACCCTGTGCACCGGACGTGTGCGCACTACCCACAACACCAACCAGACTACTACTACTACTATTAGGTATTTATACATATTATATATTGAGATGAAAATTCACTTGAGACTTTAAATAGACTGATAATACATAATATATATTACAATCATGTTTTTTTTTTTTTCAAATTAAAACAATCACTAACAAAACGAGTCCGCATCTTCAAATTCATTAGATTTTAAGAATCGTGATAATATTCAGTTTAATCTGGGTGCTGGAATCTTCTGCAGATCACTAAGTTTCTCTGAATATTGCCGTCGTCCTGATCATGCCAGCATTTTTCAAGCAGAAATGCTTGCAATCATGAAGGCCTGTCTTGCTCTCAGCGACATACAAAACAACCAGAATATCGCCATCTGCTCAGATAGTCAGGCTGCTATCATGGCTTTACAATCAGTGAAAACGACCTCCAAGGTTGTTGAAGTATGTGAGGAAGCATTAACCAGCCTTGGTTCACAACAAAGAATCACCCTAGTGTGGGTACCCGGACACAGGAACATAGAGGGTAACGAGATGGCTGACGAACTAGCCAAAATGGGTGCCACTCTTGACAGCTCTCATGCGGAGCGTGTTTGCGTTCCGATGGCAGCTGTTAAGAGTAAGACCTCAACCCACTCCATAAGGGCTGCTAATTCCAACTGGCGAAATCTGAGGACATGCGTTACATCAAGGAAGATGTGGCCCTCCCATGACTGGAAAAGAACGTCTGAGATTCTGACTAAACTGCGTAGAGATATCGCATAGCTTACTGCTGTTATCACGGGGCACTGGCCAATGGGGATCCACGCTGCCAGGCTGGGCATCCCCTTCAACGCGCATTGCCGCAGCTGCGGTAATGTAAATGAGAGGGAAACCCTGATTCACTTTCTGTGTGAGTGCCCGGGTCTTGCCAGAACCCGGTTTAGGACGCTCGGTAGGGCTTTTCTGGGAGGCTTGGAGGATGCAGCTAATGTGAAATTAGGGGAGCTGCTGTACTTCCTAAATAACACTGGCTGGTTCAAGGCACCTCCCCACTCCTAAATTCATTAACTAACCTTCATCATATACACTAGTTAAACTTCACGGAGTTTATGGTTTCAAAACGGCGCTTTATACGCTAATTGGGCTTTTGGCTAGCCTCTGCCTAAGCGGCCACTTTTACCAACCAACCAACCAACCAACCAGTTTAATCACTCCTTGCATAACTGTAGCTTAAATTACAGTTACAATTTTGAGTGTGAAGTAATGGGCAGTTTACGCGGAAATAGGCGTAGAGTTTTGAAGCCAATTCATCTCGATACTTTGTTTCATGCTAAGTTCCAACACATCTTGGCAAATTGTTATGTAATATGTTACATACATTGATTCTAAAGCATACCTGCTTATGTTGTGCCTCTATACAATTTCCACAAATTCGCCATTTTCAAAACATCGCGCAAAAGGTACTTAAAATACAAATTTTATGCGTAATGTAATTTTCTTGGAAAATTTCCTGATACGAATTACCACCTGATTAACTTAACTTGGAAAATGTTCACTCTCTTCATATACATAAGAATTTTCTCTATACGAGTAGTAGGTATACCTTTACAAAGTGCTTGAAGAAAATACTAATGCGACAGAAGCACACATTTTGGATGATGGATTCGATAGGAAAGGATGCATACAAAAGTCGTCATATCGTCGTACATAAATGTACGAAAATTTTCCTATCTGAGAGTACTTTCTGCAATGCTGGAAACTTCCTCAAGAGAAAGTTTTCTCGACTTTTCCGCCATCTGTATCATCTCAGCCATATCCCTTCATATACGATGCGTGTATACATACTTATATTATTTTAAAGATGCGCGTCACACTGTATTGTATTGACTGAAATCATAGTATTGGGGGAAGAAACTCCATTACCACATATCCTGAAAATGTTTTTCGTGAAAACGATGGTCGTGAATCGGACCCACCACGGACGACGTCGAGAACTGCTGATGTTGGTTATAATATGAACTCTGCTCTGCTTGGAACTGGTGGAACATGGTGGCATACAACACAACCATTGGTAGTACGGTGGGGGTGGGGGTGTTGGCACGTTCGCAAGTCTCATTTCCATACACAAAATTTTCAAAATATATGACTTTTCTTCTTTGCCTAGACCCAAGTAATAAAATTCCGTTATAGCACGCGGTGTATGCAAAAGCGCCATTTGGTAAATTTATGACTTGGTGCGCGAAAAAGAGGCGGGTGACTTCGCGCACCACACCAATGTCGAAAAGGCTATAGGTACAAGACGGCAAAATTCACTAGTTCGTAGAGCACCAGGGATATGCAGTATGATATCTTTGGCTGGATGTTTCATATGAAGGATTCATTCAGATTGTGTACTCTTGCTATGGTCGGAATAAATATCAAATTTTAATATTACACTTTGAGTAATCTATTTCGTAAGATAGTCAAACAAATTTGGAAAGAACAGGGGGATTCAGGGAAAGGTACAAGGAGTGCATAGAAGAGACAGCGCCAGTGCGTCTACGAAAATGTTGAGTTCACTTCCCTTACAAAGATTACATATAATATGGAGCGCCAAATTTTATGAAAACTAACGAACCGGGTGAAGAATACAACTTTGTGGAAAGATACTTTATTTATTATTCCACACAGGGTATCCTGTGTGACGCCACACTTATTCAAACATGCGTTGATATATAAGCTTATTTCAAAAATAATAGTGCCCGGTTGCCCTAGGCGCTAAATTTTTGGGCGACATTTTGACTAGCATTTAAAAAAAACTGAAATTTCTGTTCAGTACAAAGCTCTGTTAAAGAAAAACTCCAGATTTGATTATACGATGTGGGTTATTATGTTCATGTCCTTCATGTTAAATAAATTTGTCGAACTAACTTTTTCATGAAGCAGGCCTGCATTAAAGGGGGCAATGTCCTCTTCCGGCTAGCTCATGTACTACTTCGAAACCTACCAGGTGAAGGATTCCTATAGGCATATCTATAGGGGGGGGGGGGTTGATTTGGTGCATGTTGTCAGTTAACTCAAGAATCGTCACGACCCTTAAACTCTTAACACTATAGGGTTAAAAGAAATCGCAAATACGACGATATGTATATGTACTAAATTTCTTATTTCCTTGCAATTATCTTAGATGCAATTTTTAATCGCGCTTAATGCTTTCGTTGCAAACTTGTCAGGGCTACCATTCTCTTTGAAAAGTTTGAACTTTTATTGCGAATCTGCTATTGGCTTTCAAAAAGTACGATATTGTCAAAAATTATTACCATCATCCAAGTTTGCTATTCAAACCCCAGTCAGTTTTTATGAGCTTCGCGAAATTTCGCCTAAATGTTTCGTAATCCAAATCACTTCCATCGTTATCTTTCAAATGATAAACTAACATGAAATTTCTAATATAAGTATTAGAGCTTCCATATTGCGTCGAACTGTGTAAAACAAATTTAAAAATCCATACCTAATTAACATGTCGTTTAACAATTTCTTCATTTTAAAACTTGATTCCGTGTTTCCGCACTCAGAAAAATGGACCACGTAAACTTAAAAGTTTTTGTACCATTATTTTAATTGGACGGCCATTTACCAGATTTCTTCACAAAAGTAAAAAGATGAAATAATTAATATAACTGGATGAATCCTATTGAGATATTTTGTATGGAATGAAATCTGTCCAATAAATCCATGGGACATCAGATTACATTTTAATCAGTTTGTCCCATTAAATTAACAAGATCTGATATGATTAACTAATAATAGGATGGATCCTTTCAAAACAAATACAAAACTAATAAAATTAACTATATCGCTCAAAAAAATGCATCCCGTAAAGTTAATAATTTCTGTCTTATAAATTTAACAGGGCGGCAAAAGGCAAGACTATACTTCCGAAAATAGACCAGCTGCTTTGTTTTATATAACGCCCTATAGCATTAATGGGATAGGCCTTTTAATTGAATTTCAAGCATACAGATGTGTTTTGCAAGATAACCAACATCATGCTCCGTAGCCGAGACCGTTCGGTTGTCTCCCCGTGACTTGGTAAGTTTTAAAGAGTACCAACAAATCGGATTTTCAATACTCAGCCTGGCCAAATATCACGATTCTTAAAAAAAAATCCACAATGACGTTGCGTGGATGGTAAAATAATATGAGAAAAAATAGTTCGCTCCGATTACGAGTGAAACGAATTTATTTTTTTTCATAGGATTGATCCTATTAATTCAACTAGATATATCCTTTTGGAAAATAACCAGACCATGTGTTTATTTTTAAATGAGCCAACTATTAAAACAAACGGATATTTATCGAGTGAAAGTAATGGTTTCTATATGATTTTTCCTATTGATTAAAAATAATGGGACAAAATGATTAGTTTAATGGGATTTCCCATTGAAATTTTTCTGTGTGCGGGTCAGAAACCTGGCCCGATTTTGAAAAACAAGTCGAGGCAGGAGTTTGCTTCTTGAAATATACTTTATTATATAAGGCAACAATACCTACATTAAATTGCAAACAATTTTGATACACACCATATCCGGTTCACCTGACGGTCAAAATATCCGCTTATGTATGGTGACTTTAAAAACTTTATATAAAGTGGCCCACTTTGGCGGTTTCTTTTTTAATCATAAATGAAACATATAAAGAGGAATGAATAGTCGACTTTACAAAAAAAACAGTGCCTTGCATTTACGTTTTGAAGATATTTCTATTGTATTATTATTAGAGGTACGGAAATTTCGTTTTTACGAAATAGATGCGAGTTTCGGCGAAAATTGCTCTTTTATGCGAATAAATGTTCTAATTTGGACTTTTTCCAGTTTATTTTTGTCCAAAAATGGCAATTATTGCAGATAATTTTTCATCTCAGATATTTTTTTCAGACGTTTTCCGTTAATAAGAATAGAGAAATTATTAAATGCAGAGAGCTCACGAGCACGATGGCTTGCGAAAACCGAGCAAGCCCAACTTAAGTGCTTGCTCGGTGTTCAGCAAGGTTTGATAAATGAACTTTGTTTTCTGCAATGCGATTTTTTCTCGTGGTTCGGTGAACCCCAAAATTGAAATGAGCTTTACGTAAAAAAAGATAAAAGCGTAACGATATTAGCGGCCTATGCCTCAGCAGTTTCTCGTTTTACCGTTACCGTAACTCCTTGAGGAGTGGTCTTGTCGACTAATATCTATGTGTGTTGTCTGAATTCGGAGTATGATGCAGTTGGCAGACACACTTCATACTGAATAATAAACATGCGACGTTTTTTGCAACGCGAGTTTTTAACAGTCGTTTAACTGTGAATCTACAGAATTTCTAAAGTTATAGAAAATTAAAATAACAACAAGAAAATTTACAAAACTAGGTTTTTAGGCAAATTTCAGCAAAATTTCCAATATCCTAAATTAGTTTATGCGAAATTCCTGTTTTTAATTTGCGAAATTTCCGTATCTCTAATTATTATATATTTTATAATGTTAGTTGAACGAATTAATTATAATAATTATTTAGTCAGCCATCTTTTTTATTTATATAATTTGCACGTCACAACGTAAACCAGCGTCGAATTGCAGTCAGCATATCTTCTCATTAATTTTAAGGATTTACATTACACTCGTGCCGCATACATAACGATACATATTTCATTTTGAAAATGTATATCTAAAGTATAAGAATGTACAAGCATCCTTTCCATTTTATTTCATCTTTGTTCTTCTCTAGTACTGGTTAAGGCCGTTTTTCCTCCATCAAATGTATTCTAAAATTATATAAAGGAGCCTGTGGAAAAACAACCAAAAGAAACATGAAACAATCATGGGAGCGACACGGCCAACCCGGGTGGTGAAAGGGGCCAGTTGGTGAATAGAAAATGGTATAGGGAAAAAGTCTTAAGTGCTACAAAAGAAATGGGGAAAAAGGAGGAAAATTCACGTAGTAGAGATATAAGATCGTATCGTATCATTTTTGGCCCGGCTGGCGTTCCTTAATATGCTTTCATGTTTGAAAGCAACTATGTCGGTGGGTCTCGCCTCCTCGTATATAGT
This sequence comes from Microchrysa polita, assembly GCA_949715475.1. Classification (NCBI taxonomy): domain Eukaryota; kingdom Metazoa; phylum Arthropoda; class Insecta; order Diptera; family Stratiomyidae; genus Microchrysa; species Microchrysa polita. The sequence goes on along the minus strand of OX454422.1, from coordinate 116,700 downwards.
CACTGCGGTGCTATATTTGAAGGCAAATGCAAAAGGATGCGAAGTTGGGGTTGGGGTGGCACGCCATAGAATTTTCTTTTGTGACTCCCTGTACGACGCATTCTTAAGAGTTGAATAATGAATGAGAAAAGCATATAGGTATAGGTACATAATGTATATAGAGTGGGTGGAAAGAAAAGAGGTCGAAAATGAAAAATATAAAGGAGATGACGACGACGACAACGAAAAATTATGACTCCCTTGTTGGTAAATGGTTAGAGAGAATTCTTTGTTGAAGAAAATTACATCATTTTGCCTTTTAGAAATCCGCCGATCAGCAACTACGTGCTTTCCGCACTTTATCGTCTTTGATAGCTCACCCCATCCAATTTATACGCGCATACATGCTATTGATCCAGCCATAGTTGTAAGTTTCAGGCGAGGGTTATTTTAAAGGTTTAGTATGGAGGACTACGGTCTAAGTCCCCTTTATATTGAAAAAGTATTCATGTTTCTTTAATAAATTCGTTTTAATTACATATTTTTGATCTTTTCTTGTCTGTATGTATTTTATTTCACAAATGTCGAAAAGTATAACGTTTTTGATTATTTTTCCGAATTGCGACCGTTATCTGCAAAATAACGAAAATAATGTCGATAATGGCGAAATTTTTTTACTGAGCAGAAAGTCAAAGATGATAATATCTTACGGTTAGGCGATTATTCAGCAGATCCGAAACGCGAAACAATAAAATTTGGCGCTTGAAATGGGCCAACTATACGGATTAATCGTGGCCAACGTCATTAAATACAATTATTTCCGAAAGCAATGCCGGTCAGTCTTCTTTATTTTTATACCCTATAACCATAAGATGGTATAGGGTATATTGTTCTTGTTACGCCGATATTATGTAACACCTCAAAGGAGCCACCGGAAGTATGGCAAAGTATATATATAAATGATCAGGGTCGGTCCCTGAATCTAATAAGTCATGTCTGTCTGTCTGTCTGTCCGTGTGTCTGTCTGTTAGCACGATAACTCCCGAAATAATGAAGCTAGCGGTTTGAAATTTCGGTCGAATGTTTCTTTTGCTAAAATCTTGGACGGTATTGAAAATGGGCCAAATCGGACCACGGGTTCCCCTACCTCCCATACAAACTACCCCTCCTTGATATTTTAATTCGGCCATAACTTTCGCTAGAATATCACTATCGACTTGAAATTTTGATCAATATATGATTCTGACATATACTGTGAGTTGATGGAAAGTGGAGTAGGTCCGACTACCCTACTTCCCCTACAAAGTTATATTCAGCCATATCTTTTGATAGAATGTCACGAAAAACTTCAAATTAGTATCAAATGGTAGCCGTTGGATGCCTTGACAAGGTAATAAAGATATGTCAGGTCCGACCCATCTACCCCTCCCTCCCCCACAAAAAATATGAAATTTAATATTTTGGATTTTGCGTGCCTTCTAGGTATGTACATGGGTATAGGGTATACACTCATATTCGCACGATTAGAACTCGGTCTCGTTTTTTTTTCATTTTTATTTATTTTTAGTCAGATATACTATCAAAATCCTTACCAATACGTCGAAAACCTGATTTCGTTAAGCGCGCACCTATGTGTCAAGTGGTTAGGCGCGCAGACTACAATTGTAACCAAAATTAAAAATTACATAAAAAATATTATTCAGTTTAAATTGATTTTTTCTGCTTGAATTTGATAACTGTACAGCATAAAAATATAAAATTCTAAATTTTTTGTTATACATATATAACAAAAGCGGGCAAACTGTCGATTAGTCATAAAATCTTCGAAATGAAACATTTAGCGTGAGAATGCAGTTAAAAATGTCCAGTTAATGGAAATTCAAACATTGCTCGCATTTTTTTAACCAACGTTCATAATTCTCCTAATTCTTAGGAGTACAATTACTTGCTGGAAATCAATTTAATGAATCATACTGATTAATATTTTACTCACAATATTCGGATTAACTATTCTCACACTATTTTCACTAGAATTGATAAAAATGTGTGTGTTAGTATATAGTATAACATAATCATGCTGTAAGAAATTTGGATTTTCGACCCCAGGTTTTTCTTCAAAATAGTAATAACATTTTAACGACATTTTACTACTGCTATTTTCTACAATAATTTATAAATATATTTTTATTTTTAACGGATATCGATTACTGCCAAAACAGTTACATGATTGGGCGCATTGGCTACAAGCCAGGTGAATTTTGATCGCAAAAATGTATTTGTTTTTAGGTTCTAAAAATATACAAAACACTCTTACTCGATGTAGAAGCAACATTTTAACAGCTACTGAGCACACCGAATGAATGTATGTTCATATTCTCAAAATAATTGTTATTCAAAGAAGTGTGAGCTACAATTAGGCCTTTATTTATAATAACAATAATAAATAATCAAATAATAATCGATTATTTTCGTTTCGATTATACCAATAATCGATTATTGAAATAATCGAAAAATAATCGAGAAATAATCGAAAATACGGTTAATCGAAAAAAGATTAATCGAAAATACGATTAATCGAAAATACAAATAATCAAAAATACGAATATTCGAAAATACAATTATTAGAAAACACAATTTTCGCTGCTTGGCGGAAGATGTCTGTGGCAAATGAAAGGTCTCGACTCCCTATTGACGACTCCGAAGTCATTTCTCAATAGTCACCCCGTTCTCCCGCTGCAGCTCCGCAAAGTGGTTGTCACCCGCCAAGCAGCGAATAAGAATAAACTTTTAATTTATAAGATGGTGATTCAACCAATCGCGACATATGGCTCCCCCGTTTGGGGTCTTTATTCAAAATCAGTAAAAAAGAAAATACAAATCACCCAGAACAAGATCCTTAAACACATATTTTATAAACCATTTTTCTACTCGACCAGGAGGTTACACAGAGAAACTAAAATTAAAACTATCGACACATTAATAGCTAACAGCACCCCCAAGTTCCTGGTTTCCGGATGCACAAATATTGATAATAGCTTAATACGCCTACTGAATTTGTAATATTATACGTTAAAACTTTAGGATAAGTAGATTTAGTTTTTAGGTTAAGTTTTTATATGTATATTTATATTCTCACATAAGGTTTTTAAAATTTTTCCTTAAACCATCTAATTTTAGTTGAAACTTAATAAGAATTAATTGTACTAAACTAAATATTTTCCAATCTAGAGTTAAGGCTGACGCAAGCCGGTATCTTTGTTAACTAATATGTAATGCATGAATGATTTGTCTGAAATAAATATTGAATTGAATTGAAAAAAAAAACACTTTGTGCAGCTGTAGCGGGAGAACGAGAGTGACTAGGGAGAAATGACTTCGGAATCGTCAATAGGGATTCGAGACCTTTCATTTGCCACCAATTTCCTTGGGCGACATGAAAATTGTCATTTCCGTCCACTGCCAGAGGTCACCCGCCAAGCAGCGAAACAACCACTTTGCGGAGCTGCAGCAGGAGAACGGGGGTGACTAGGGAGAAATTACTTCTGGATCGTTACGAATTCGAGACGAAGATTTTCATTTTCGGCTACTGCCAGACATTTCTCGTAAGCAGCGAGATAACCACTTTCCGGAGCTGCAGCGGGAGAACGGGGTGACTAGGCAAAAATCATTTCGGAATCGTCAATAGGGAGTCGAGACCATTCGATTGCCACCAAATTCGTTCGGCGACACGAAAATTGTCATTTCCATCAAGTGCCTGACGTTTCCCGCCAAGCAGCGGAGCAGCCACTTTGTAGAGTTACAGCGGGAAAACCGAGGCGACTAGGGGGAAAATTACGGAATCGTTAGTAGGGAGTCGACACCTTTCAATTGCCTTTTAATTTTGTTTGCCAGACAGACATCTGCCCCCAAGCAGCGAAAATCGTGTTTTTTTTTAATAACTGTATTTCCGATTATTCGTATTTTCGATTAATTGTATTTTCGGTTTATCGTATTTTCAATTAATCGTATTTTCAATTATTCGTATTTTCGATTAATCGTATTTTAGATTAATCGTATTTTCGATTAATCGTATTTTCGATTAATCGTATTTTCGATTATTTTGAGTTTCGATTAATCGTATCATCGATTATTTCCAATAATCGAACAGGCCTAGCTACAATCGTAGCCCGCGCGCCTAACGAAGTGTTAAAACAATTCGTCACTACCATGAATCTTGTCTCGTTACATTAGTGAAACATTTGTTGTTTCAAGGAAATCTCTCATCTATGATAAAGCAGCAATATTATATAGTTGAAGATTCCTTTTTTAGTATGGAAAATATGTTTCTTCATTCAGCAAGACTCAACGTCGATTCGTGGTCGACGTAAGGGGTGCTCTGCATCATAGAAGTATGCATCAAATGATACAAGACCAGGAGCGTCCAACTTAATTCTAAAGCATTCATGCCCTTTTAAAACGGAAAGCATTTCTATAACAATGCAAAAATTTGCCGGTGCTTAAATTTAGAAATATACCGGGCCGATTCAGACACATATGCGGGCCAACTTTTATAATTCGCTAAGTTTCACATATATTTATTTATATTTATCATCATTGATATTTGTGTGAAGCATTTAATATTTGAAAAACATATTATCTATGGAAAATGTACCTTTGAATTGTGTATAGAAATTTGTTCGGTTTTTTTTTCTTTTTACACTCAAATCTGAACGCATTGGAATCAATAAAGCCAAATTTCTAATTTTTTATAGCATCTAACGTTCAAAATTTGTTTAGCTCTCCAATGATTTTTATAAAAGCCAGATTATATACGATAAGTTATTAATTATTTCATCACCTTATTAACACCCAACATTCTTTTTTTAATTTAAATTACGCATTAACATTAAAAAGGAATTTTATATGCGATTCTGCTATTAGGATCAACAAATATCTGTACATTGTACTACCAAGTTGATTTATTTGCATCAGATGATCAGCGAAATCCGACATTTTCGGAAATGCTTACTAAATTAAAATACATATGTATGTTCGGACAGGTGGGCACTTTAAAATAATTCATTTATTTTCGAAGAACGCTCATAATAAAAATAACGATTTTACAGAAATTTATCAAACCACCGAAACAAGCACTATTTATCGCTCTCCCATCTTGAGCTCTGTCCACTCGCAAATTCCCTTACATAACGAATTATAAAGTTGAGAGATACTAAATTCGATATTAAAACAGGATGGAACGCACCTAACGGTATAAAATATAACTTATTTCTACTAAATCTTTTGACAGTTAAAAAAATATATTTTTGACGATGTGGCTGGAATTATGGTTGGTGACCGCACATCGGCGCAATAAATCGTTATTCGAGTATGAAATAATAATCTTGAGTTTATCGCCGACAAACAGCGTGTATATGATGCTCTCCAATTTTCTGGAAGGGTCAAAACTATAAATTAGTTCCGACGAGCAAGCCGTTTGAAGGTTCTGGTGGCGTCTTAATTTATGGGAGTTGCATTTTTATTGATGACACTGTGATACTAAATGTATTGTTTTTTTTTAGGGTTTTACTAACCTGTACACCACCTAGCGCTAGCGGCGACTTATTGAATGGCTGTTGGCATTTTGGTGAAGTATCCACAGTTATTCTATCTCCATATCCGATTTCCCTGGATGTTGCAAAAGAAGCAATAACTCGAAAAAAATCGAATATTTAAATAGCTATTTAAATATTTGTTTCTTTTCGGGTCAATAAGAACAATCAATAAATTACTAAGAAAGTTTGTTGGCTGTAGATATTTACATTGGTCTTTATTGATAGTTAAGATTATGAATGTTTCATTGCAAGATTAAGTTAATTATTTGTGCAGCCGTGAGTCTCCGGTATACTTCCTACTCATGACAACGAAGCTCGAAGTCCATCCTTGTTCATCCAAAAAATGTGCGGTTTTGAAATGTTTTGTCAGCTATCATAGATTGTGTAGCGATTTTGTCTTGCAGCGTATTTTTTTTTTTTTTGCAGACTATCGTAAATCAATTTTACCCAAGGATCCATTGGGGAAAATAAGATGCTTTACTTTATGACTTTCGGCTTTGGGGGCCGTGTTCAGTTGAACACATGGAGCACCATACGTTACGCCACTGGATATAGATGGGCGCCGTGTTGTATTCCATGTTTGGCATTCCTGACTAATTTAAACTTATGTTACCTACCATTGATCAACTCAATGAAATTATTCTCTAAAAAAAAAATTTAAAAGTTTGCTATAATAACGTGTTTACAATGTACCTAGATATGTGAAATGAAACACATCATTGTAATCATATTTCAAGAAACTCTTCTGTTTCGTAGAAATACGGTAACTTCATATTACTCCTCCTGAGATTTATAAGAAAAAGTGTTTTATTTAGGGAAATAAATTGTTCACTTATAATCATCGAACATGTTCTTAACATCGTTTTAAGAGTTCGTGATATTGGCGAAGAGAAATACTTAGATAAATATTAACAAAAAGTTATAGCATTTGCGAATATTCATATTCTTGGTCTTGAGATCCCACTCCTTTTAATTTGTCTTTAAAGATAAATCTCTAGAAACAACCCCTAATACTTTCACTAAAATGAGTATAATTAGAAAAGGTGAGGACAGAGTGCATCATCAATTGAAAAGGATCGCACTTGAAAACTTTGTTAGAAGAATCATTATGCTTAGTGTCCCCTTATTGTGTTTAGGTATACTAACAAGCATTACGTCGGAAGAAAGATATGGTCCTTTATAATATGCTTATTTTAAGGTTTGCCTATTTTAAAACAATAGGTAGATGAATTATGTATCTTTCCCTTTTTGCCACTTATATATACATATTCTCTCTACTTGTCAAATCTATTTCTTCTCCAGAATTCTAACAACATACATGAACGCCATAAATTAGTCCAAATAATTTATCCCGGACAAGGAGTTTACTATAGTTTTACAAGGTACAGCACAGCACATGCAAATACCCTATAGTCCGTAAGAGCGAAAATCACTCTTTATATCTTTCTGTAATTTGGAGGAAATATAGGCTCTGTCTAAAGTTCGCACCCTTGAAATGAAAGAAAATTATATTTAATACCGTATATATAGGTAAGTTGCAGATGCTACCAAATACCGTTTGCTCTTGCCGAATATGTATAAAAGTTCAAATATATAGGAAGCTTCAAGGATATGGAGGGTCTTCGAATGTTGGTTCACGATTTTGTTTTTTGTGATTAGATATATGCCATTAGAATTCAATAATATATCATTGAAACAAGATTGGGTCATATCCTTTCATTTAACAAGTATAGGATGTTAAGATGGTTCGACGAAAACTGACTATAAGTATAGAATACGGGTTGTTTCATGTTCAACATCCTATTATATCATCATTACCTAATGTGTGGTATGATAGCCCGACGTTTAACTCTACATATTATATATCGTAATGATACATATGTACATATTCCAATTAAAAAAAATAAAATTAACAAAAAAAAATATTATTGAATACCTCATAAACACAAAAGTTCGCTCCTTATTCAATTCCCACGCTCGGGAATCAATAAATACCAACTGTTGCTTTTTTCAGACATTTTTCCATATATTTGTCTCCGCATTCTATACACAATGTCATCCGGTGTACCATACCCGTTAGCCACAGGCCTCCCAACTCTACGAAAAATTCCTAACCGCGTGTAATGCAAACCTCAAATAGACAACCATGATGACTTCGTGATTTACTGAAAAAAATACAAACAGTCACACAAAAACAGCGGAAACGGTTTAAATTCCCGTCTAACCCCTAGGGAGCACTTGTCTGCCCGGACACCACACTAACACATTTTACATTTGCTTTCGTACATTATGATCTCTCCCTGTACTTGTCTCCCCTTCTCCGGTATGTGTCACAGTAAATCACTTTAAATCCTCGTAATTGACCAAACTAATTAAAAAGAAAGCTACACGGCCCGTTGGTGGTCTTTCGGAATTCAACTGGTACACGGGAAAAATTCTAATAAAAGAAAAAAAAACAAAATGGGCTGTTCATCTTCACACAACATGGTCAAGTCGGCTACACTACAGCATCACAGCGCCGACGGTTTGGCCATGATTTTGTAGTTAGCATTGAAAATACATACAAAAAAAAGTATGTACATACCAACCAAACATATCGGAATTGACCTTTATACGTTGAGGAGCCATTCCTGAAATCCAGTATCCCTTCATTGCATTTTGGTTTAGCGTCCCCTTTTACTCAATGCAGAAACAGTCTGAATTGGCATATTTTTGTATCTCCTACACTGCCATGGAATTAAGATATATGGACTCATTGCTGTTCTATCCAGGAGAGCTTTCAGGCATAGAGAGGCGAAAGTAAAAAAACCCGAAGCCATAACAAAAGAGCAAAAACGTATCACGTGTTCCCACGCAATGAAACGTGCTAATCTAATAAAACAAGCAAAACCATCCAAAAATCCCAAATCTGTTAAAAGCTTGAATATGCTCATGGGTCGGCATGGAAAAAAAGTTGAAACACAGCTTACTCCAGAGCCGCGATAGAAGAGACTACCTCTAACTTGTCAAGTTGCCATGTATAAATGTTCATGACCACACGATTGACCAGGGATGAGAGCGCATTCACTAGGTACATTATGGCTGAAAACCGCCAGTGTGGCACCGGACAAAAAGTCCCGAGGCAACCTGAAGTAAACATTTGATGAAAAAATCTCCCTTTTTTTCCTGTTTCGTTTTCACGTACTGAATATCGAGTTTGCAGTTTGCATTTGGGGCTCCTTTTTTTCCTCAAAAGAAGGCAATAAATGTAGAGAGGAGAACTTGAAAAATGTATCCTGCATGGGGACACATCGCATCCAAAGGGTTCAACAACTGAAAAGTTCCCTTCGTCACCTACTCCTGAATACGAGAGCATCCCTTACTTTAAAACCCACAAGTTGACATATTTATTCTATTGTTACCTTCTTACAAATGGAATGGAGCCTTTGTCATCTACCATATGTTCGCTATGGCATGTAAACGGTAAAGCTTGCTGAGCCCCAATAACGCTCTTGACTAACGACGTTTATATTCAATTTACCGCCAACTGGACTTTCAGTTTTTTTGTTTGGCTTTCGTCATTCCTATTCTGTATGCAGCTACCCTTAACGAATGGTGTACGCTCTTAACTACATGCTATATAATACTGTATGTATCTCACTTTGTTGTGTTATGAACAGATTCAAAGTGTAACATGGCCACATCCACCTCATTTCGTGGCATGATTGTATGCAAAGACCCTCCGTCATGAAGAGGAATATTTCTTATTGGACTAAATACTGGGACTGTCCTGACATCTTGCGAATAATGTCGGAATTTCCATCATAAACGTAGCGTATGTGTGAACCGAAAGGATATGAGTATTTAATAAAGCGCTTTCGATTTAAAGCTTTTGCATTACAGTCAAATATTCATCCTACGTTTAATAAGGACATTAATAACATTTAAAAGGCTCCTTTGGAATGAATAGATAAAAAATATGATTTTCTTTTGAAAATTCGAAATACATAAGCATTTGTTTATTGTTAATTGTGAACATAATAAATCATGATAATATATAGAGTCATATAGGCCAAGAAAAGGCCGGTTATAAATATGTACACATGTAATTATTAAAAGAGCTTTCAACGAATTGAGTACCTGTGATGTACAAGCTAAGAACAGTGTTTTAAGATTTGGCATCAGGAACATAAATCATTTTCTCCTTGTACAAATTACACTTTTTTCAAATATGAAATTCACTTAGGTACGGTAACAGTCTGAATTGGATTTGATTTTTTTTTTAATCAAATGGTGGCCTGAATCAAGTGATGAGTCAAATGTATCTAGGAAAGAAGATCGTTAGCCGCAGTCGCCAGTTGTCGGCGCGGGTAGCATTAGAATCAATTTAGTACAGCGACAGGAAGTGACGAGCGGCGAATACTAAAAACATTTATGGTGGGAATCTTGGCTTAATTTTCGACCCTACGTACGAGTCCGATCAAAAATGGCGTTACAAATACCCTTTGCAAAGGGGTGGGACTTATTTGTTTATTGTTAAATAGTGAACCAGGAAAGGAAAACATTACTGTTTTACGCCCCTATTTTAAAACAGTTGGGCTACGTTAGTTATAGAGGATGACGCCTTTTTAGTATCGATGAATACAATCAAGAGTATTTTGTGTAATTTTGGGTTTTTAACTTAATTTAAAAAATATGTTTACATACATATAAAATAAGTAATAATACGTGAATGAATGAATATATTGTATTAAAAAATAAATTTTTTTATTGATAGTCTTAGTAGTCATTTGATTGCATTATTGCATACGGCCGCCTGTATCGCTTACCGCCAATTGTAGCGGTCACGCGACCTTGTCCTCCAGTTTCGGGGCCCTGCAATGCTCAAACGGTTTTTCCTAATAACTGCGCGAACTGACGTAAGATATGTCCCTTTGATTCCGCTTGTGCATGCAAATAATTGCTGAAATTACCACCGGGTCCCTCAGAAGTTAGACTCTTCAGCTTAGGCTGTAGACAAATAAACGTGTCTAAACATATGTACTGAGTTGCATCTCTTCTTTTAAAAGCAGTAAGTTTCATTTAGCATAATGCTGCGCTTACACTTGACAATGAATTGGCAAATTTTTCTAATAGTGTTGTCTGAAGCACCAGAGTTGCCGTTAGGTTCCAAGGAAAGTAGCGGAATTTTTTTTTTGGTTAACAGGAAGTTTCAACATTTAAACCCAACGTAAGCTTCCCAATTGCCACCTTAAATGCCTGTTAAATGAAATTTCAAAATATAGAGAATATTTTGAAGCTAAAATTGGTGGAGAATATCCAAATATACCTACGAGGAAATCATGCATGTGTTACTCGATACCAGTGTTGCCACTCGTGTTACAATTGTAACAGTTTGTTACAATTTTCGATTTCTTGTTACAATGTTACACCCCGACCAATTTTGTTACAATCAAGGCAAGAGTGGAGGGATCAACTATATTTTAATATTTTTCTACTATAGCATGAACATGACATGAACAATTATTTTGCAAAACACATATTCTCTATATTTGTGATTTGATCATGATCAGCCATCTATTCAGGTAGGAATGTCCAACTTGTGGTCCGCGGGCCACATGCGGCCCACATCGCAGTTTTGTGAGGCCCACGGCCAGATCGGAGAAACACAGTATACCTATAGCAGCACATTGTGTATGAAATGAAAATGTTTATAATGGCTTACAAATTATGTAATTTAACAATCTTACCCTTTGTTCTAGGAAGTTTAAACAAATTGTGGATATTTTGACATATCGTTTCTCCTATATACTCCAATCAACGGGGAGATTTTACATTGCAAAAATTGGGGATGTCTGCATATCAAAAATTTGAGACATCCCAATTTTTGCACGCTAACCCCTATTAGTTCAGACATTTTCAAGCTCCTTTACATATTTTAATTTATAACTCTCTACTATTTGTGAAGCAATCATTCAACTAACTTGCGCACATTTATTGCTAAAATAGTTCATTAACAACAAGATCTTAAAATTTGTTACACCCAACCTAAAAATGTTACAATTTTATCAGATAAATGTTACACTTAGAAATCTGAAAACGGCAACCCTGCTCGATACCCGATAATGAGGTCTCCCATTGCGATGCTCGAATTTACGGGCGTTCTTTTCTTGTTTTGTCGAAGTCACATTCCCAGCACTTCTGGAGCTATTACTTACACAGTAAAAAGCTGATCGGTCCATGTCTGAAGCCGCCTTGCTATATTCGCCAATGAATTGCTTATCGTACGAACTAATTATATCCTTTGGCGGGCGATACGCTCTCGCGCCTCTTGATTTTTCTAGATTTTAGATAAGATCTTATAAGACGTATAAACTAATGAGAATTAGTTTTTAAATAAAATAAATTGGATTTCAGTAATAAATGCGGCTTTTAAATCAAATGTGTCTTTTTTTATAGGAATGCTTATTAAATTATTTATATTATAAGGTTATACCCATTTATAAGGTTATACCCATATTAGTTTCTCAGCAATAAATTGTTATATTTGAGTCAACGTTACATTGCATATAAGTTGGGAGTGTTTATAATGTTGCACTATATTCTTTCTATCCGCACTGCTTTTAAAGTTTTTGTTGAATTTTGATGACGGTATTCTATCTCAGGTCTTTACTATAGCCACTAGGATAAATATAAACTCACCTTAAAAACTAAAACTTTTATTTTGGTTCTTATCAGAAGAGTTTACATTTAGTTTAATGGGATTTAATCGTTTCATTTTGTATTTGTTAAATTAACCGTAAACAATATCTCTTAGGCCGCGCGCATACTAAAGGCGTATTGGAGCGTAGCGTATCGTCAACCTGTCGCCCAATACAACGCTTGTATTAGGCGACAGGTTTTACGCTACGCTACCTTTCAATGCGCCTTTAGTCTGCTCGCGGCCTTAATCAAGAAAAAATAAAAAAACACGAATGTAACGGTTTCGAGGTTTCATTGCAATAAATGCAAATAAATATTAAATTCATTGGCTCTGACAGCTTACAGTAGTACTGAAGACAAACACAAGGGGATTGAAATGGGGAGAACTGCGTAAAAAAGTGTATAACTATAACCATATTTTGTATCAAAATATATCAAAATTTATCAAAATGTACCCGTCCTGAGGTGCCCACGGCCGCATACAAAATTGTAGGGCGCTTCCCTTCTAAATTAAAAACTCGTCCCTGGAATGCGGGGAGTAACATAACGCCATTGGATGCATCACGGCGACATTAATAAAGATGATGGTCAGGGCTTCGTCACGGATGAAGTCTACTAAATAGCATGGCATTGGCTTATAAAATTTCGCGACGATTGAACCATTGGTTCAAATTACATTTTTACGTGAGCCACAGAGAGTGTCATAACAACATAACAACACTACAACAACAAAAAAACACAAGACGAAAGACACAGACACCGGTAATTATCTTGAAGATCCATCTTCCATTTTCCACCGATGTTTCAGCATCGCGAAGTGGCAACACCCTGATGCCGTCTTCTTTTCTCTTTCCAAAATTGTCCCCCAGGTCCCCGAAAAAAGGACACCGAAGAACGCGTGCTGTCTTCGTGCTATCTGTCATTCGACTCCCCCTCCCCCCAGGAAAAATCGTTAAGTTGCCATTTCTCCGTAAAGTTGGCCGCTTGCTAATTCTGGACCAGCTGATCCAATAACATTTGCAATTCCGACCCACAGTTGTCTACTAATAATTTTTTTTATTTTATTAACTCGATGTAGACAACTGCAGGTCGAAAACGGTCCGTTACGGTTTTTACTGGTAAACTTGTATTTATTTCGGTCACTCTAGCAACGTGAAGTACTATTACATACACATACTCGGGACGAGAGTCTCGCCTGGTAAACTGTGAAAATTACCATGGCAAATTAAGGACTTGTCTTCTTTAGCTTTGAGGACGACACCACAAACTCCCAAAATTTCTCCACAAACTTAGGAAGAGGGGTAGGCAGACCTTTCTTTCGCTTTTCTAATATACATTTTATTCTTTTTGTGTCATTGGCACATTCAAATTTTATTAAAGTATTCCCTCTCAAACTTACAGCTAAGATCTTAGCACCTGTAAAATCTTATCTTTGAAATTTAATGATCTTTCTTTCAGAAGCTTTCGTTTGGTATGCATGAACATAGTTTCAATTGGATTATGACTACTGACATGGCGCCCGCAGCAAAAACAAAAACACTTCAATGCAAATACGATGTCGTTGTGCTCACTAAAACGCAGGACTCTCGAATGCGTATGTGTTGTGTTTGACACCAAATTTATGAATGATGTTCAATTAACTTCCCAGGGAGACCTTTATGTGACATTTCCTTTGTTCTAACGGTTTAACATTCCGATCAGCAAAAATGTTTTGAATGTTCCATTTAAGCCATGAAATGGCCAAACCCGGCAAACAGAGCAAATTTGTCCTCAAACATCGTACTTCAAACATATCTCGCTGTCTTGTAACGCGATTAGAAATTTTGAAAGGAATTTCAAAATAATATCTATAGACCCATTAAATAAGTTTTCCAAGAAGACAGCATCAAAATAAGTTCTTCGTACCTCAAGTGTATTAGTATTCAATAATTCCTGAATATACGCATAATTTATGTCTTTACTATGGTTATGTGCAGTTTATAGGCGATGTATCTTAAAAATTGATGCTGAACTTTTTTAATCGTATAAGTGTATGAATTATAAAATGGGTTTCATACAACGGATATAAGAAAAAAATACCACGACTTTAAGGCATGAATGTTATTGAATTCCGTGGAGTTCCTAATAACAAAGCCAAGCATGCTCTGAAATGTCCTGAATATGCTCCTTGAAATTTAAGAATGCATCCATCGGTATGTCGAGATCTTTAATTGAGGTTACTTGTCCCAGTGGATGAGTATCCAAATAATAAACACATTGATGTTTTGCTGGTCTTCTACTATACAATAAACTGACACTTAGATAAATTCGTTCTAAACGATTTCGTACACAATAGGTAAAAAAAATTGTTTAGATTCCTTTGTAGAATACAACCATCTTCATAACATTTGATTTCCTTAAATATATTACAGTCATCAGAAAATAATAAAAATTCAACGTCTTCGATAACTGACAGATCATTAATAAATATTAAAAATAAAACCCGATCTAGATGTGATCCTTGAGGAACAGATGTTGCCAAAAATTGCTATGATTTGTTATTTACGTTCACAATAAAGATCAATTTCTCAAATAATCTTTTATCCAGCTTATTTCTGACACGAAAAAAAAAACAAAATTTATCAACTCTTTAATTAGTACCTATAGCAAAATCAAGTTTATCGAACGCCTTGGAAAAATCGGTGAAAACCGAATGAACTTCGGATTTATTCTTAAAAACATTTTCGGGATGCACGATAAGATATTAATCGGTCTATAATTGCGAATATCTGCTCTAGCACCTAATTTATGGATAGGCAAGCCATAGCTTACTTTCCAATAATCAGGAAATTGGCCTGAAGATAAGGATTTATTGAAAAGAATAGTGAATGGAAGCATTATATTAGCAGCCCAATTTTTCAGCAAGATCGCTGGAATGTCATCTGGTCCAGGTCTTTCCGAGATATCTAGCATACTTAGTTTTCTGAAAAACGCTTCTGTATTAATAGGAATATTGGATAAACTAAAGTTAGTACGATTATTTAACGATTGAAAATCAAAGGACGACCAGATTTCATTATTGTAAACTTTAGAAAAATGATTTGCAAATAAATTCGAAATATCAGCATAGTTAGAACTATTCTAATGCTGTTCAGAAACATAGTTCTGGTAAAATATTGCATTTTTTTTAAGAGTTAATGTATTTCCAAAAATGTTTAATATTTAAAGTCCCTATCGATAACTAACGACTTAACTATTAATCGGTGCAGAAGTTGTGCGACACGCGTCAGCTATAACTGCGCGACATATGTGTACATTACGTACCTAGTATACGGTTGATGTTTCGTCAATATTTCTTAGCTCCGCCTAGGTGGAAATTTTATAATATGCTTATTTACAATGGTGGCTACTGACACTGAAAAGACGAAAGGTGAACTGAAATCCAATAGAAACGTTGAAGTATAATTTCCCCTAGCGACTCCTCACCATATCCCAGCGAAATTCTAAGGAAAATTTCCATAAACTCTTAAACATCAATTCCCTAACTACTTCCTAAAGTATTCAAAAGAAAACAATCAGAAAGCCAACGGTGATGCTTAAAAACGTCAGTGGACGGCTATACCTATATTATATGGTGGTGATGATGAAGATTCTTCCTGTTATCGTGCAAAATGAAACTTTTCGAGACCTGAGATGAACGAAATTAATTTGAAAGTTGAAAGGGGACAAAACTCTCTATTATAAACAAAACTCACAAAACGGTTCGCCTTCAGCCAAGAGTTACACGGTGGGCTGGTTATAAGATTTTAATATATTCTAAGCAGAAAACCACACACCGCAGATACTGCATAGGTTCCTATGTACCATAAGAACATCTTTGCATATAAGATTTTATAAGAAGAAACGCGAAAGCGGCAGGAAAAGTTAAGAAGAGTCGCTGCGCGCTATTTGCCACAGCCTGAATACTGCTATTTCGTGTAGTAACTGAGCAAAGGTGGCAGAGTGAAAGGAAAAGATAATATTTCAAAAGTATGATGGTTGCTCGCAATACATTCCCGACAGCGAACTATTCAATATATCACCCACCCCCATATAGCGCTTCCATTAATATTATTCTTGAAAGCAACCTAAGAAACCATCCTTACTTCTTGATAAAACCTCCCAACCCAACCAACACTTTATCCCACAACTCTCCCACCCATATTATTTATTCATCGCGCGAAGCCTATACAATGTTCCGTTCTCTTAGACGTATAGGACCAACAGCACATTGCAGTCCTTACAGCAAACAGCTATAATAAATAGACAAACCAAAATGTTCGCTCCGCCATTAAAGTCCTTTGAAAGAACGCGCGTTACCCTTCAATCGTATCCATCAGCAAAGAATCCCTTCATCTCTTTTGCCTCGTCATCTTACACCACCCTCATAATTCCAATGTATCTCTGTCTCTCTCTTTCTGTTAAGGGCTCTCTTTATTTTTCGTTCCTTTTCAACCAACATCAGGCGTCTTTTTAATCCAACATTACACATAGATGTTCCGTGGGCTGTACGCGTGGCCCAGAAGATGATGAGGGTGTAGGGGAGTTGCAAGCATGGCAGAAGAAATATTCTTCCTGCCATGATGTATAAGTTTAAGGCACTGTAGAAAATGGCAACATCTTTTCTGTTACATGTAGCGTATAAAGGTTGCCGAGCGAATTCCGTGCGATAGGGTGAATTGGGTCGCGCGTGTGGGCGTTTTTCATTGGGTGGACTGAATTTAGGATGTAGAGTGCTTGTACTGTACGATTCTACGCAACGCCCAGATTTATATAAAATAAATGAATTCAGACTTTCGTTTCTTCCCGGGGCCAATTTTCTTTAGAAATTTATGTCGCGGGAGTGATAATAATCATCTCCTTGACGCAATCTTAGAAGGCCTATATATGCTGCAACACATTGTCTTCGACAGACGCCATATAATTTCACCGCCATCTTACTTCGGGGGAAACTATTTGGCAATATGTATAATAGATAAATTAAATTCGTTTTTTTCTTCAATATTTCAAGTCAAAGGTAATAATTTACATATAAATGATACATTAGCCGAGTTTTTGAAACAGCTAACCTACACTATACGGGGTAATTTTCGTACAAACGCTAACCTGTGACTTTATTCAGGTTAGAAATTATATTGCTATCCAGTTTTAATTAGCTTTCCAAAACTCGCCTAAATGTATGCAATCCCAATTGTTTCCTATTACGTTTTCCAATGACTAGCTAAAATTAAATTTTGAAATGAAAAGCTCTAAGGTATAGTTTCCATGCAACACGCAAAAAAAAAATAGTTTTCGTTTGTAAATTCATGTTAAAAAAGTTGTTTGTCGAATTCTTATTCTAACAAAATTATGATTCGTACATAAAATATGTTTTCATTAAAAAAAAATACCGGCGTACAGAGGGCTGCGCCCGAAATACGAGGGTTTTTTAGAATTTTAATGCATAGTGAATATTTTTTGTACATATATTTTATAAGCAACAAATAAGAATTGTGCACAATATTAACGAAATGCTTTCTGTAAATCTATTTTTGGATTGGTCTAATTAATTAATTACTATTTACCCAGTTTGTATAAAAGTACTCCAATGCAAATCTACAGGCAGTTTTCGATTTACGATTTCTGATGGCCTTGGAGCAAAAAGAAACTCAGGCAAACGTAAGGATAGCTTGGCTATTATATATGAACTGAATTATTAGCTGTAAATCTACTGTTACTGTTGTTTTTTATAAAGGAAAAGCAACTTATATTAAATGATTCCATTGTGTCCCCTGAGCCCATGCAAGCTTTCCTATGAGTATTGAACAAGTTTACTATTGCAGCTATTCAGGGACATCCTGTTAACTTGGTCCTACAAACTTCAAAAATATTTGAGGCAAACACTATTACCATTTTATGCATTTCCACCAAATTTCATATTCATTGTTTCATCAAGTTAAAAGATATGCATGGAAGAAATGCTTAAGTGGCTTCCCTTGCATTGTGAAAGGTCCTTACTAAATACTTACTTGGCTATATTTTCGGTTTGGATACAGTTATTCAAATGAAAATTCGTAGAAATATTCCCTATGTAATTTTCTAAAAACCCTTAGCAGAATTTTCATATTTGGAAACCTAAGAGGGGCTACACACGAACAAATTTACTGTTATTTACTTTTCCTTAGCAAAAGTCAACAGTTTTAATATTTAGCGTATAAAAGGCCATACTGATCAATCTTTGTGCAAAGTTTCATATCGATCCCTCTAACGGTTTAGAAAAACCGAGGTCGAAAAGGAAGTTTAACTTTAAACGCCAATAACTTTTTTACCGTTACTCAAAACAGAATTTTTTTAACTGATATGAGATGTACTCGTTTAGATCTTTGATTTAAATACCATACGTCAATCCCCGATAAAAACTAAAAAAATCGAAATTTTTCAAACGTTCGGGACACCCTACACTCCTACCAACTTCTAAGGTATTTGTGCCAAAGACTGTAACCATTCTACACATTCCTACCAATTTTCATGACAATCGGTTGAGCCGTTCGCGAGTTATTTAGTAAACAGACAGATTCCTTTAACTACAATCCTCGGGCCAGTAAACACCTTCATTATCCATTAACATAAGAAAAAGCTATATTTTATTTATTAGAGAAGTTATTTATTCTAAGCTTATACATTAATGTATTTACAGCAATTATAACATTACCAATTAATTTTTATTTTCTAAGTTGGCGTTTGACTTTGTGGAAATGCAATCGGCTTAACGCACAATTATTATCGTACTATCGATCGTTCGTCCACACGATTTTTTCCTATCTGAATCGCTAAAAAACTGTAAGCCACTTTTTGAGCAACTTTGTCAAGTTGCATAATCACATAAAAAATCTTCGAATGACCTTTTGCCTTTTGGCAAAGTAATACAACTGTGTGAACAAATTAAAACATCAATCCTTTAAAAAAATCCTTCTCCATTGTAATTTTACCTTTCATTATTACCCTTTACTAGTTCTACTATCCATAGTTTAGTTATTCGATAGTGAAACTATCAATAGTTTTTCGAATAAACTATCGAAAATATGTCTATCAAATAGTAAATAGATAGTAAGACTTAGCGAATGACTATTCAAGTAAGACTATTGAAAAACTATCAATAGTAAAACTATCGAAAGTAAAACTATCGAATAACTATCGAAAGTAAAACTATCGAATAACTATTTTGGACTATCGATAGTAAAAGCTATCGAATAACTATTCGATAGTTATTCGATAGTGCCCATCACTAATTTGTGCCAAAGACTGTAACCATTCTACACATTCCTACCGAATTTCATGGCAATCGGTTGAGCCGTTCGCGAGTTATTTAGTGAACAGACGGGCAGACGGACGGACGAACGGACGGACAAAATCGATTTCATAAGGGTTTTTTGAAAAAAAATTCTAAAAAACCCTAAAAATTACATTTGAACTTTTGCGTTTGTAAAGTGAAAACAGGGCTTTAATATTTATGAGCAATGTTTTGAAATAAATGGCAATGCCTACGTGACAATTTGAAATTTAACCTGAATGCTACACTCGATAATTTTTTTGCGCGCCTGGGTCAGCAAACCTGCACCCGATGTGAAAAAACACGGTCATTGTATAATAAGATCGCGTTGCTTTTGGCGCGTCCCTTGTTCTGGCATGGCGACATAATTTTTGAGCCTATTTCTACAGGCCTATCTCTAAAGGTACGTATTCGTAGAGCCAATTCATGTGATGATCGCTAAGCGATCGTAGTTTTGCATCCAATTTTGAGCCATATTTGCATATTTTTTGAATGCTGCTACTTTCCTTGTATCGGCTATTAACTAAACCAACGGTTCTTAACCGGTGGTCCGCGGACCACTGGTGGTCCCTGAGGCGACCCTAGGTGGTCCGCGAAGCCTTTGCTGTGGTTCCCTCAAAATCCGATACGATAATTATCGAATTTCACGCAGCTCAATCTTAACTTGAAACTTGAATGTTGGAAGCGGACGGGAGTCCGTTTTGACTGAGCTGTTTTCATTGAGAAATTGACCGTTGTGCACTGTGTAAGATATTAAGTGTAATGCATTGTATTGGTCGCAAAAAGAAATGTGAGTGTACCTTATTACGATGAAATTAAATACCGTCAAAATTAGTTTTATAATGCTTCTTTTTTAGGTAACGAACGCAAGATGATTGCGATGTGCAAGAAAACGAGGACGGCCGAGAGCTTGATAGGAATGTTCACTTAATGTGCAGTAGCTACGTGTCTTTATAGACTTGAGGGTTATCATAATTGTAGGTAAACAGTTCAGGTGTTTAAGGCGATGCATATTTTGAAAACTTATTATTTTCCGACCAGACCATGATCGTAATTTACATTGCTGCTATTATTGATCTTCGGTGGCACTTCTAAATATACAGGTTTCTGTTGGTACAAATGAACCAGCAATGCCATATTTAGGTATAGGAGTTAATGTAAAAATTGTTGTTCTTCCAGTAAGAACTGTAGGGAAGGGCTTTATAATCTGATAAACAAAAACGGGACTTAAAAATTATGAGCAATCTCTGGATGAAACAAACCGAAATATTGGGCAACACCCTTTACGAAAATTAATGAGAGTTTTGAAATTCGTTCAGGCTTAGCAAAATCACACCCAGCAGGGACGTAGCCAGGGGAGGGGTCCAGGGGGTCCGGACCCCTCCCGAAATGTTTTGAATGGGCTTCGAAATTTCAGTGACGACATGAAACATGGACACTGTAATAAGTTACCATCGGGATTTTTCTATGGAGATTCCTTCCCGTAATTTACTCTTTGCTATAGTGAAAATACAAGGTGGCAAGAGCATAAGCATTAATGGGGCGACACAGTCCAGTGTAATTATAATCAGCTGTGGCTGTGACGCGGCTTGCAGTTCTAAGTCGGTTCTCCTCGTTTCTATCTCGTTTGACTAAATTGATTTGCTCGAGATTGCAAATTTGATGCAGTTTGATCTAACGAATAAAAAACATTAAATTCATATTTAACCGTTTCCATAAAATTTGGACTAGTATTCGGCTTACGATGAGGGTAACTACATTCATATGCAAATTACTTTATCATAGATTTTATGTCATTTTCAATTAATGGCCGTTACTTAAAAACTAATGATTCACTTTAGTTCGTTTGATATGTTCATTGAAAGATTCCATCAGTTGTTTCATTGTGTGTGGTTTATTTCATCAAAATCGCTAATCCATGAACGCCTCGGCAAAAAATTCGACGGAGTGTGACATGGGCATTGGGTAGATCAAGAAGACATTCTTCCTATGAATTGCCGGAGCGTGGGTTCGAGTTTCACTGCCACCATGGACGTTTGTGTTTTCTTTATCAAAATGCTCCTATATACGACAGCCGGTTCTTCGATGTAAAGCGCCCTAGAGCTACCCGTTGTCATGTGGATAAGAGCTGCAAAAACAATTGAGGCTATTTCCGCAAACGCCTTCGTTGATGAAAGAACAGCATCTCACGTATGAATTTTTAGAATTTTTTATCAATTTTTGAATCAAATCTTCCGCTTTTCAATCTGTTTAAAGGTTCCCGCGATACGTGAGATCATTAGGTGGGTTTTTTTTTCTATCGGGTACAGGAGAGAACAGCACAGATTCCTTACAAATTTAACAGTTTTGTTCTATATAGAAAAACTCGTAACCAACTTCATGTTCAAATTTGTAAGAGAAGTTGCTCTGCCCCGTACTGGATAGGCAGAAAAACCGTGTCAAAGTCATGATTTTCGTGACTCTAAATTGTCACGAACTATGCGTTTTAAGAGTTTCAAATAAATGAACGTTACGAATTTTTCGGAAGAGAACTGTTGTGGTTCCTTTATTGCCCGTTATATGGCGGATGGTGAGGTAAGTGTCGCTAGTGTCGATAAAAAAGGAATTCGTATATCGAGAGCTGATAGCGTAACGTTCCCTAAATATTAAGTCAGTGTAATTCGTGAATATATTATTGGTCAAATAAAATAGGTCGAAATCTAGATGATCAATGGAGGCATTGTTCTTCTGAAAATTGCGAAAGGTTTAATAAAGTCTCAAAAATTTGAAACCACTTTTTTTTTCTCTTAATAAATGAAGTGACTTTTCCTGAACGATCGGACAATACTATATCCTCTAGAATCAATACCAAAACTCTAATTTCAAAAAAAAAAAAAATTCTTTACCTGGTATTGAGCGTTGGACCCCTCCCGAAACCAGATCCTGGCTACGTCCCTGACACCCAGAGTCCTTTACAAGATTATCTCCGCCAGTCGACATTTCTGGATGATGGTCTTAAAAGCAACAATATCCGTTTGGCGTTATTTCCTCATTTTTCTAATCGAAAACGTCAACTGACAAGACAAAATTAAGTTGTGTTCCAAAGGTAAATTGAATGAATTCTATTAGTTTCCCTATTGATATAACCAAGGTGCAGTACGTTCACCCCAAGAAGTAGTCTTCAGTACAAGATTTCATGATTTGAATCGTTCTTATCACAATTGCAATTTGGTGGTCCGCATGAACTAACGAGTTTGATCAAGTGGTCCCTCATGTGCAAAAGGTTAAGAACCACTGAACTAAACGAACATGTCTGCATAGAAAATATACGCATAAAGTGTTCAATACCGGTGGTTTAACTTCGACCGCTGAGCGAACATCACACCCAGAAAAAAACGTGTATTAAAACCAATGTTTTGAAGAACATTTTACCTTTGAGTGTGTGCTGTATGTAACGTGTACATACAGGAAGATATCAGAATGGTACACGTTACATACAGCACACACTCAAAGGTAAAATGTTGTTCAGTAGGTTTTAATGTTATATGGAGTTCCATCTCTATTCCAATTTCTTATTTTATGGTAATAGAATTAATACATGCCCACATTCAACTAGTTAAGATTTTAGAAACGCTGACAACATTCCACATCTTTTCTCATGGCAATGTGTTTAAGGTTTTCTATGAATAAAAAAATATGAAGATTTGAAATGAAATTAAATCACAATAAAAAAATAAAAATAAAATAAAAAAAAAAAACATTTAAAACAATTATTTTTTTCAATAAAATTCAATGAAATTTTTACATAGAATCGATGAACAATCTTATCCCAGCAAAACAATTTCTATCGTCCGCGATACGAATTCAATTCTCCTGATAGAAAACATTTCTCGAATTTCATATCGTTTTCGGATTAAAGGCGTCACTCCCTTCGTGAAGGAATAGTGACCGATATTAATTCGCCAGGATGATAATTTGGCGATAATAGACTAATACATAGAAAAAGTGAAAAAATTTATTTTTTTTTTTATTTTTCCCTTTTTTCTAATTTTTTTCTTCTATTTTATCCTTTACTTTTTTTACCTTATTTTAGCTTTACCTTTTTACACTTTGCTTCTACTGGGAATCGAACCGGGCACCTATCGTTTCGTAGTCCTACGTTCTACACCTGAGCTATCTAAGATTACAAATTATGGGAATAAATTAGTCGTTTTATTTTTTGACAATTTCATCATTCTCTCGTTGTGAGGGATTACTATTTTATCATCCTTGCAATAATAAGACGATATTTCGTTAATAGGAGTAGCATTACTGACATATTGATCACAATAAAATGATTTTTCGTCGGGAAGACAAGTCTACGATAAATTTTTCATTTGAATAATATCGCTTTCGAATCATTTTTGTGATTTTTCGAAAAAATCGATAAAATTGTTTGCTGGGATTGTTATAATCGAATATTCACTTCATATTTTCAATGATATTTCTACCATTGTCCCAAAAAGGCTATTTCATCGGCTCAAGCTCTGCACTTGTTCAGAAAATTATCTGCACTAATTCGAACTGAATGCATTGCTGATATAGAGTCCAAAGTATCTGAAGTGCATACGTGGAGCAGTTTTTGATATATTTTTTTAAATAAAAAGGTACTGTATTAAAGGAAATTTTCATTTTGTAATTTTTAGTTAAGGGGCTCTTCACCTACTTCACTTGAAGAGCCGCTACTGACTTGCGGCAAATTTAAGCGGAGCCTTGCCTTGACAAAACGAAACTCTTTCTGGTACGCAAAAACGTGAACCCGTTTTCGTATTGAGGATAGCCGATAAAAAGATTTTTGCCGAGCTGGACGACATGGGTTGCGCCACTACTACATGTTGAGCTGGATATTTTACTATGTCTTTTGTAATATTCCTGATATCGTATTACTCAAGTATTCTTGATAATACATACATATTTGAAACTTAAGGGATTATCTTGAGCGAGAATTCTGGTCGTTAATTCTGTTTTTTTTTCTTCCAATGTGCACAATAGTGTCCATAATTTTTTCAGAAATGTCCTTATGGGTTGTTATGGGACGCACACGTCGTTCTTCACAATGTAATGATAAAATATATCAAGCCGGGCCGCATTGAAAACTGCTTTAAGGTTACTATAGGAGCAGTATAACGTAATATTTCCGTCAGAAAAAATGCCTTTATGTATCATATACATATGTATACTCGTATGTCTACATTATCACATCAAACAAAAAGGTTTACATTCTCCCCAATTTAATTATTAGAGCGGACAAAAATCAAATTCACTCAGGCAGGATACCAGCTTCTTAGTGGTTAACAAAAGACGTCGAAACACATTGTTTTTGCCTGCTTTCGCCATTATATTATACATAAGCTTTCCTATTCAAGGTTTGCTTATCGTAACAAATTTCTTTGGGGACGGAAGAGAAAAGAAAATGTTTTGGAAACGTGTTGCCCCCATGTATGTAAAGGATAATATGGAATGGTACGTAGGTATATATGTATATAGTTTAAGGCAAAATATATGTATACAACTTTATCAAAATCTTAAGAAAATGCTGATTAACCGAGCAAAAAGGATTTTCTTCTTATACCTAATCAAATACGTAATATGCAATATCAAGACCCAACATTTTTAACGAGTCATCAGCTATAGCTACATCTCGGCTTATATGACAGGGATATATAAAGCATATCCTGTAGTTGCTATTATTGTATGGCGTTACTATACCAGTTATTCATGGCCCTGATAGCTTGGCAGGATATTATAATATTTCGAAATATCAAACGAAGCCAAGCGAATATTTGAACCCACACCCTTCTCCGTAAAAACACTTAGGTTTAATGTATTTCTTCCTTGTCATCTCCGAGACGATTCCAGCCTAGAATAACTTTGTGTATAATAAATAGAAAATAGTACCTTGAGGTTGATGTTTTTTGTCTATAAGAGACTAAATGGGGTTTTAAATCCTTCCACCTTTTACATGAAAATTGCCTTGATGCGAGTGAACGATAAAAGCGACCGGATATACAAAACGGGTGTGTGGAGGACAAAATTAATTGGAAAAAAAAAATAAATATATAAATAAAAAATATAAAAATAAATATATAAATATAATAATAAAATATTCACTCGATTTTTATCCAGGATCTTTACGTCAGCTGCGTTCGTTTCACCTCAGGCATAATCGCTAAGTTATTCTATTGCGATAAACTAATTATTGAATAATGTAGCAGTCATCTAGTTAGCTGCAGCGGCGGCTCATCACAGTCTCTTATCATCATGATCCAATGAAAAAGAAAGCTTCCACCCAGTGTGTGTTTGTGCTGGATGTTTGCAAGGAAAAATAAGGGTTTCAAAATGATAAAATTTTATCGTTTTTTTTTTTAATTATATATTTAAACAGGAAGCAATCAATCAAAGAAAGAAGGATTGTGTTAATGGTTAATCGAATCGTTTTGAGCTTGGCCAAAAGCATTGAAATGGAACTATGCCCTTTTATTTTTAACGGAGCTCTTTTAATTGAAGTCAAGTCCTTAAAGTCAAATGTTATTTTTTGAAAGTTCAATTCATGCAGGGGAAACGCATTATATGAACAGAAGCCTTTATCGGCAGACATATGTTTCTCGATTTCATGAGTCCTAGTTCAGAAGACTTTCTGACTTGGACCTTATTAAACAATCTTTTGATCAATAGACCCACAGTTATCTTTTTGCCAGTATTGTGAGCATATTTTTCCTCGAGATACAAACACTTAATGAGCTGGATCGCAACGGCTTAATTTACGAAAGAGTCTTCAAGCAAGTTGAACCATTATCTTCACTATTTTTGTGTTCAAACCCGCATAAAATAATGATATTCAGACAATTCCCCAATCAACAAGCTTTGGGAGACTCTTTTCGTTTTGCCTCTAGCCTCTATCTTAGATTCTGCGGCTGACTTGCATATTTTTCTTGCAGACTTAAAAAAGTGAATGTCTGGGATCAGTTCTTCATGGGTCTGTAAAAAATAATTCTATATATTTTCGGCAACAGGGGCCCCGTTGCTTGGGGCCCGTGTTCCACTGAACACATGGAACACCGTACGTTGCGCCACTGGTACGTTTATTTTTGATGGTCTTATAACAAGCAATAATAATAATAATACTAATAATAATAATGGAATAATGCTGATCCAAAGCTTTTATAAGAAAGTTAGATTCTTAAAAGCTTTGGATCAGCATTAGGTATTCCAAAGCCTAGCGCCCGATTCTTTTCTATGGCTACCTTGGCTAACTGATTTCAAGATTGGCAAAGTATACTCGTATATCCTTTAAAACACAAAAAGGTTCATTCGCTTTATATTTGACACGAAGTGAGTATGATTTTTTTATCTGGACTTAGAAAGTGCAAAAGTTTAAATGTAAAAATGTAACTGTGAACTTAATATATAAATTCAATCGATTTTAACTATAGGTAATACAACTAATACTAATAACTATTATATATTAGAACATTCAGCTGTTCTATGCTACGTCATACATATTTTGACAAATCAATTTTATTTACGTTATTTTAACCTCTTAATATTTAAAATGTTTACATTAAATTATATTTCAAATAATAAATTTTTTTTGTGTACGTATTTGCAGCCGGTAGCGGTATTAACGAATATATCGAAGCCGAGTTTTCAATAGCCAGCCGTAGATTTCGAGGATCATAATCATAAGTTAGATAAGTATAATGCAATACTGTGTAATATGCACGATATTTTGTGTTATTTTTTCTTGTTTCAGGGAACGACGACCTCTGCTAGGAGAACAATACAATGCATTCTAAAAATGCCTACCATATGTCTACTTAATTTTTGCGCCGTTTCAAAAGAATCTGTTGATTAGCAGAAAAGTTATAACTGTAGTTAAAATTAGAAATACTTATGTGAATCACCTCATATCTACATAATGTAGAATATTATACTACCCTTTGAAATTCGATTAGAAGTCCCGCAGCGAAATTGACAAGTAACATGATTCATATAATCGAACGAGACCAAATATTTATGGCATCATTTAATCCAAAGTGATTCTGCCTTTGATGTCAATTAATTAACTAGCAATTGTTACCTATTCAGTGTAAATTTTTGCGATTTAATCGATCGACACAGAAATGACTATATAAATTTAGCGTAAATTTCATATAGAATTTATCCCGCATGCAAATGTAGAAATGTATGTCTATAGGTATAGAAAATACTTACACTGCGTTTCACTTGAATAGCACATTCCGTTTTTTCATTGTAATTTGCATATATATCAATATTCTTATGACTTTGCTAGTAGTTTTTTTTTGTCTTCTTTGTGTGGGCTCCCCCAAAGAAAAATTGTGCTCTCGAAATTAACCGTTACATTTTTTCACCAATTTGCTTCAAAAGAGAGCAGATTTTTTGTTTCACTAGAATAGCACAGTTGGGTTTAAGCTTCACATACGGGGTGCACGTGGTCACAATGTCACAATTTATAGTCGTTTTGAGTACTTTAAATATTAAATACAATTCGTTGATTTTAAAAAATATTGGGTCGTGGTAAAGCCTTAACAAGCGAAGAACAAGTTAAAATAAAAACTTACAGGGATTGTGACCTTTCAGTGACTAAAATATAAAAAAAAAATTGGAAAAAGCAGAAACGTGATTTACAATTTTATTAAAAATGGTGAAAATTATGAAAAAATATGAAAGGTCGAGTAAGCAGTGTACTCTCAAATGCAGATAAGCAATCTATTTGGCGTGGAGCATCGAATTCACATGATTCTGTGGTCAAAACTCGGTTAAAAGTTGGTCTCAGTGCGAGTAAAACAACTGTATGGCGTGCTAATTCAAAAGCTAAACACCTTAAGCGTCTAAAATTAAAAAAAAACACCACTTAACCCCACTCGTAAACAAGCTCGGTTGACTTTTTGTCGTACCAACATGTCATGGACCAAAGAGTGGTATCGCGTTGTTTCTTCTGATGAGAAGAAATTTAATTTGGAAGGGCCCGACGGATATAACTGTTATTTTTATGATTTAAGGAAGGAGACTCACCAGTTGGACCGTTTGCTTAGTCGAGTTGGCGGCGTTATGGTTTGGGGAGCCATATCCTACTTCGGCACTTGTGAACTCCAATTCTTAGATACCACTATGAATGCTAAGTCGTATCAAGGTGTTTTAGAAAAGGCTTTTGCGACATTCGAAAGTCACTTTGGACCATTGCCCTAAACTTTCCAACACGAGAATGCACCAATACAGACTGCCCGTGCCGTAAAGTAGTTTATCGAGTCCAAAAGTGTTACTCTTTTGAACTGGCCACCATACTCGCCGGATCTAAACATAATAGAAAATGTTTGGGGATGGCTGGTCAGAAAATTTTATAAGTCTGGCAAACAGTTTTTAACAAAGACTGGCCTAATTGAAGCCATGCAGCAATCATGGGCTACAATATCCCTTGCTTACATCAAAATTTTGTACGATTCTTTGCCTAATAGGATCTAGGAGGTTATTTCAAACGGAGGAGGCTCAACCCATTACTTAAATTGCTGATTTTAATTCAAATCGATCTCAACTTGTATTCTGAACAATAATAAGTAATCCTCACTGCATAAAAAGTTAATTAAAATAAGTTTTAAAAAAAGTGTGCTATTCAAGTGAAACAGAATTTATGTGTTTTTTCATTGGTGTTTTACTTTTTTTTTCTAAGATTACATGTTGGAAAAATTCGAATTCTTTTTATTTCAAATTAAAGCTAATTAATCAAATGACAAATAAAAAATACAAAACATCTGTTGTCTTCATTTTTTTTAAAGATATTAAGAAAATAAATTTAATGTATAGAGTGTGCTATTCAAGTGAAACGCAGTGTATGTATATACAGGGTGCGCCAGAGAAACTTACATATTTGAAAAAACACCTGAGCGGTGATTTGGGCGAGTAGAGGGTTGGAAGGGATCGCATCTGGAGGGGGAAGTCCCCAAGCTTGTTCCCCATTCTAGTCAGTTGCCATCACTGCCGTCACTTCAGCAAAAAATAATAATAGGAACGCCACTGACTCGGTGGCATATTGACCCGGCGAGGTCAGCGCGCGGCGTAGGGCGGGATGAGCCAGAGCGTTCCCATTCTAGATAAGCCACCTTTAATTTCAAGGGAGACGTAAAGGAATGGAAGTGGACAAAAAACATGTCCATCATTCCAGTCACGATAGAGACCCAAAAAAATGACTTTTACCTTGCTGTTTCACAAGAAGATTATGCTGCCATTTGCCTGAAACATGGCTTCACACAAATATTTCAAATGAACAACTTTTCATAAGAAACTATGATGTCTATCGTCGCGACCGTTATGAGGGCTATCAAAACAACATTCCCATCGCATGAAGTTGAGCTTTTTCATAAAGACGTGGAACAGATATGTGTTTCTATCAATGTTTCTCGCAACGAAACAGTTTATATTTTTAATAGCTATTATTTAGCACCTTTGAGTTCAGTTGATGTTTATAACAAACATATAGATAATATCTCCAAGCTATTTGCATCTTTTGAGGAAAAAGACAAATTGATCGCTGTTGGGGTTTTCAATCTACTGGAACGACGATGAGAAAAAAATTCTGCCGCGTGATTTACATCTTGAGTGTGAATCTGTTCTAACAGAGTGCTTGTTTGCAATGGATTTGATGCAAATGAATCTTGTTAAAAATTCTATTCGTAGAATTTTAGATCTAATTTTTGTTAGTACTGGCTTGAATGCTTCTGTAATTAAAGTAGATAAACCATTCTTGCCCAATTCAATGCATCGCAATGCTCTTCTTCTTGAGTTTGTTATTTATGATTAAATTGAAGAAGAGCCAGAATTGATTCCTACTAGAAATTTTCAAAAAGCCCAATTTAAAAAATTAAATTCAACAATTTTTTATATGGATTGGGCTCCAGTTATATCGAATAATTTTGTTGAAAGTTATACAATTTGTAAATCAATTTCATTGGAAGCTATTCGCAAGTACGTTCCTTTAGAAAAGAACAAAATAATTGCAAAAAAATCCTCGGGCTATCAAAGAATTGTTCAAACTTAACAGAGGAAAAAATAAGGCCCATAAATTATCCAAGAAGTCATCCTATCTTGCCAATAAAGAAAATTTCTTTAGATTGAGAAGAGAGTATGAATTAATGAATAAAAATCTTTACAACCAGTATATTGCGAGAGCTGAAAATAATATAAAAATTGACAGTAAGGCATTTTGGAATTTTATAAACAGCAAGCGTAAGAATACAGGAATCCCAAAAAATTTAGAATTCAATGGCAATTTTTACAAAGATGTTCAATCGATTTGCGACGGATTTGCTAGATTTTTCAGTTCAGCTTACGAAACGCCAGACTCCGTTTCATCAGAAATGAATGATAACATCAATGAAAGCCAGAGTGCATTGGTCCCTCGAAAAGCTCAGGAGGACCTTACGAGTGCTCTTGAGATTTCTGAGGATGACCTATTGAATGCTATGCGTGATCTTGATGTTAGTATTCAGGCCGGACCTGATGGCATTCCTAATATATTTTTGAAGAATTGCATGCAATCGTTATGTCGTCCTTTAGCCTTTATTTTTAATTTGTCCTTGTCTTCAGGTGTTTTTCTTGATGAATGGAAAGTTTCATACATAACGCCTGTTCACAAAAAGGGTCCGAAGCACCGTATTGATAACTATAGACCCATTGCTAAATTATCTGCAATACCAAAGCTGTTTGAAATGCTTATTAAAAATAAAATAGATATTTAATTATCCGTTTAATATCACCATGTCAACATGGACTCCTTAAAGGAAAATCAACTACAACAAATTTGGTATCATTCACTAAATTTGTTGCAGATGGTATTGAGCAGGGAATGCAGGTTGATGTGGTTTACACCGATTTTTCGAAGGCTTTCGATAGAGTAGATCATCATATCTTACTCAAGAAACTAGAGAATTTAGGTATACAGTCCGTTTTTCTTAGTTGGGTGAAATCACGGATAGGACTCAGTTGGTTAAGTTAAATGGCTCTGTTACAAAGTATTCTTCAGGGGTTCCGCAAGGAAGCCATTTAGGACCACTTTTCTTTTTAGTTTTCGTAAACGATATCATCCAAAAATTTAAATTCGTGCATGTATGTCAGTATGCCGATGAAATGAAAATCGCTATGAAAATACGCGACGTAGATGACTGCATTAAGTTGCAATCCGATTTAGAATAGCTGCAATTTTGGTGCCGCGATAATAATTTAAATTTAAATGTTAGTAAATGTAAAGTACTTAGCATATATAAATTGAAAACTCCGACCTTCTTTGAGTACTCCTTAACAGGTAGTGTTCTTGAAAGGGTTGCCGAAATATCAGATCTTGGTGTAATTTACGACCAAGGGCTTTCATTTCGACAGCACATTGATTACATAAAAAGCAAATAGTATGTTAGGATTTGTTAAACGTATCGCGCGTGATTTTAATGATCCTTTTACTTTAAAAATATTGTATACAGCTTTCGTTCGTTCGCACCTGGAGTATTGTTCTATTGTGTGGACTGTGGAGTCCGTTCTAAGGTGCATATCGAGCGTATAGAAAGAATTCAACACAATTTTACTTAAAAAAAATCCTCTGGTTTACAAATTAAAAAAAAAAAACTCCAGCACATACGCGAATCCAAAGTCCTGCTATGTATTCCGATGCCCTGCATATAAACGTAATTCAAGGACCGCTCAACGCAAACGACGCTATCACCATTTATACAAGTAGATGAGACGTTAAGAATTATGGAGTCGGGGCTGCATGATCGTGAACACTCTCTCACTCCTATCGACGACACCGCCTTTTTTAAAGTGAACGACCACCCACAATATAAAGACGAAAGTTGAAACGTAGGCGAGTAAGGGAATGATTGAACGAAGAAATGGGCAAACGATGGGTTTCCACTTTTACAAGGGATTGCAACTAGTCAACACAAAAAAAAAACCCAGCACTGTTAATGCGGTTCAATTTGTTTCACAAATCACAAGTCAATAACTTTGGTAACTGAACGATTGTTTTTATGTTTGGCAGCGTTTGGGTTAATCTTAACGCACAGTACAGTGTATTTTTATAAATATTCACTACACTTTCATGTCAATCACAATCTCTTTCAAAAAGTTTCAAATTTTTACTAACTAATTAGAACCGCTTATGCTATACAACATGCAGAACCAGTGGCGTAGATAGCTTTTCTGAGAGGGAGGGGATTATTTTGCAAGATTGATTATACTTATACGGTTACCAAATTTTGAATTTCAGAATAAAAATTTCTGCATTAATTACACTTTATAACACATTTTTTTTTATTTGCAAAATAGAGAGAAATTGCTCCATACGAAAAAAAGCGTCCTGAAAATATCGAATTCTCCGCAAAAAATTGTGACACTGCATCGATAATTTGGCTTTTTTACTATGGTGAGTGAATCCGCAGTATTCCAATTTTCGTTCAAATTTTTGCTATTGTAATTGGAGTATTAGAGCTTTATATTGGGTTAGATCAGTGGTTCTCAAACTTTTTGGAGTCACGGAGCGCCTAGCACCGCCGCCTTTCTTCCCGGAACATCTCAAAACAGGACTTAAAATAAATTATATAATTATATCTCCAGAAAAGGGAAATTGTGAAGACGAGAGCTCGTTGGAAATGCCCAGTTTATGTGGATAAAGTAAAGCTTATATTTTTTTAAATCGAAATACTCCGATAACTCAGAAAGTTTTTAAACTTATAGGGCTTGCAGTAGCAATAAATTTCGAGGCCGAAGCTATAAATTTCGAGACCCTAGCTATCAGCCAATTGTTTGAAAAGGATACTAAAAATGTGAGTAGAACTTAAGATTTGGACCCTTAAACATTCATTCAAAAATCGTAGAACAGTTTCGATTAACACAAATTTAATCCTCTAATTTATTTGCGCCTTAATTTAAATCCAAAAAACCTCAAATAAACACTGCAGACATACTTTATTTTCTGGTACTACTTCCTTTTTTATTTCATAAAGTAGAAAAATGTAAAACAAAATCGGTCGAGTCTCTGATGCTGGTCAAATATTTTACAGTGTTGATTTCTGGTACAGTGTAGCAGACTAAGCTTTGGTATTTTAAAACTTACAAACATTTTTTCGTATGGATTGTTTGCTTTTTGTTGTCAAAAGCTATTTCTAGATTTTTCCTATTTTTGTATATTTTCGTGAAACTCTTGAGTGACTTTCACGGGACCCTAAGGTACTGCTGAACTCCGTTTGTTTGTTAATTTCTATTCGAATTACTGCCTGCATAAGACTATACATCTTTCAATTTTCGAAATATGTACAATTATTTTTATAAAAGATTTAGTTAAAAATAATAAATAATCCTGGTTATAGCTTTGAGAGTTCTTTGTATTAAATTCAATAAAATTGCGAACAACTAGAGAAAGTCAAAGTTGCTTTGCGCTACTATATATACGATAAAACCTTTCGACAAATTTTAACTTACATATAAAAAAGACAAAAGAATGTTGATAAACAATAAAGAATACTCAAAAATTTGAAAAAGTTTTGCAGTATTTTCTATTTATTCGCATTAGTTTTTCACTCTCCTAAAGACATCTTTATGTACTGTATATTTGCCAATTGCGGAAGAGCACTCCGTGTTCCACCTTATTTTTAAAATTTTGAACTGAACATTAAGATTTTCTGGCAAGAAATTTTGAATTAGTGCTTACATATAATTTCTCTAGCAGCACTTCTAGATTACTTCAGTAGGACTTGCCAGCGCGAAACTCCATATCCAATGTGAAAATATAAATGAAC
The DNA here is from genome assembly GCA_949715475.1 of Microchrysa polita. NCBI lineage: Eukaryota > Metazoa > Arthropoda > Insecta > Diptera > Stratiomyidae > Microchrysa > Microchrysa polita. The sequence goes on along the minus strand of OX454422.1, from coordinate 82,303 downwards.
GTAAAGCCCTGTACTGTAGTGTTTCTATTCTATCGATACGCTTCAATTCTACAATTGAAACAATTGAAATTTGAGGAAGTGCTGTAGTTTGTAGTTCTGAAAATGGTTTCACGTTTTTATGAAACACTACACACGTTGAATAATAATTCCAGCTAAAAGTTTGTTTTTGCTATCTAAAGTAATAATAAAAAATGTGTGACCGAAGAGGGGGGATTGATCACACCCCCCCCCCCCCGCTTATCTACGCCAGTGTGCAGAACGGAGTACGCGACATAATCTATTACCAATTTGAATAAAGTTTGATCATGTGCGGCCTTTTCCAATTTCTGATAAGCTTTTGTCAGACCAATGTTCTTCCCTACAAACTCTGGAAATTGTTCGTCTTTCTGTGGAATCTTGCGGGACCAAACAAAGGTCCGAAAGGGCCGAAGACTTTTAGAAGAATGCCTTATTTAATATTAGAGACAATCATTTTATGTTAAAATTGTATAACGACAAGGTTGTGAATTGGAAAGCAATATTTCTTTATTTATCTATGAATAACAAATTATTCGTATTTTCATATTTTTTATTCGTATGTTGAACAGTAAAAACAGAACATGCATTTGAACTTTATTAAAAGTTTCCAATATCTTTGTCTAAAAACGTATTCCGCGGGATTTTCTAATGATATTTTCATCGAACTATAATATCTTATATTAGTGTATTTGTTAAATAATCGGATGCAGAGGTAATTCACCGGTTTATTTTCCTCTTCAGATTTTCCGCTTAACCATCAAAACACACGTTGTCCGTTACCAAATATCTAATCCCATGCATATTTGCTATACAAGTAGTCAAAATATTCCCACGATACGATTTTCCTTGGACGCCACAATAATAGTAACCAGCTCAAACAAGCAAATCCTGAAATTCCTCTGAAATTGACCTAACGACCTGTTGTCTTGTCCAACTCAAACATTATCCCACATATCCATAGTCGTCAGCAGTCCGTCCACCAGAATCGTTTCAAATTGTTGTACCTGTTCGATTGTTCTCTATCGTCCTCTACAGCCCATTCCAATATCAACCCTCTCCTGTGTTATGTGTTAACCGTATGCACTCTATGCCACCTAAAAATAATCGAATGTTCTGTTTCTCAAGGAATGCACTATGAGGTTGCAACAAGTTACTCGAAATCGGTCACAAGGATAATATCACACTCGACCAAAAGTGTCTTGTCCCAGAGGAGGGTTGATTTGCGATAACAGGTTTTATGGAAACATTTAATATTTGGTTTTGGATTCAAGTCAAGAAATAGAAAAAGAAATTAGGTCTTTTGCATGGGTTATTTTTGGATTCGATAACATAGAGCACTGGAGATAAATTCCATTAAAAGAATAATGCAGGATGACTACAAACTAGGGTAAGCGGTGGTATGTTGGTGATAATAAGGCTCATAGCAATGTAAATTGTAATTCATATAGTTTGAGTCGGTGCGCCACAAACCTTGTCATTGTGGATAATGCTCAAAATTGAACGTGTCCGATTTAATAGTATAAATAACTGAACAAGGTGGTGAGAGTATACAAAAAAATTGTTACATATTCATATGAACGCTATGGTGACATTCTTGATTCGAAGGTGGACACAACCTTAGAAAAAAAACTTGTTGTTTTCCAACGGTGATTTTGTTTGTTGTAAAACGAGTCCCGATTTCCATTAGGTAAGCGATGGGAATCGAACGCATTGGTCTGACATCGCAGAAAACCTGTACTCTCATTGAGAAAGGTGTGTAATTATCGTTTTTGATAATTCCCATGGTTTTGATTACGATTCAGTTCAGGTTTCAGGTTTTCGAGAAAAAAGGACAAATTTGACCTATCACCTTTCTGAATTTGATTATGTTTCGGAATGCCTAAAAAGACGATGGATGATTCATTTATGTTACGTCTATGTATATAATTTGTCAGTATAAGATTCTGTACTGGGATAAGGAATTGGTTCTTAAGGTATAAGTATTTGAATGTTTCTCGAGTAATGTAAATTTAAAAAAATATAATTTACATTCACGCCCAATAAGGATCAGTTTTATACTTTTCACTTCAAGCCAAATGGTATATTAGCTTTGTGATCAAGTTTCTAACAGATCTTAGGAACCGTCTTTGATTATAAAAACTACCTACACATAATAATTTCGCGTCGGCCTGGATGTTGAGCTTTTTTGTTTTATATGTTCTCGGCACGTTTGTATTTATAAACATACCTTAAGCAAGCCTTAAGTCAAGAATTATTTGCTAAAAAAATATATAAGTATGCACCTACTTCTTTAACGCAAGATAAATAAACTGAAAATATCTTGACTTTAGGCAACATTAAGTGCGTTCCTGTGACTAAGTCGAATTTATGAACCTTCTCTGAAATGAAGTGCACTTTGATATCAATGAAGCTTTGAAATTTCACTTCACTGTTTCGATTCGATTTTTCGATTTCGACATAAAATTGGTCTAATTGGTGAGAAATTACAATTAATATACATTTTAACAAAGAAGGAATGCATAAGGTCTCCTTTGGTTAAGATAACTCTGAATTCAGATTAAAGTGATTAAGGTTGCATTGAGATAAGGTCGCCTTTGGTCAAGGGTGTCTTGCATTTTTGGATAACAATTTTCAGTTTATTTACCTACATTAAGTGATCGAGCACCAATATATTTTCGCCAAAAAATTCACGTTTGAACTAAAGTATTGCAAAAATTCGTAAAAGTAAGTATGTAAAAGTCCTCATTTATATTTAAGGGAACCCTAAAAAGAGTGACGCTATTCCTAGTCACTCAATAAGGAAATGTTTAAGGGTTTAATAAAGAGTTCCCTTAGATTCATATATAGCAACCTTATGTATTCATATATTTGTCGGCATATTTACTCGGACAATGCACTTTTTTTATATTTTGAATTTTTATCTACTTGATATTTATACCCTATACCGATAAGTTGGTAAAGGGTATATTGTTTTTGTTACGACGATTTATGTAACACCTCAAAGGAGCAGTGGCGGCTCGTGCCTATGTAAATAGGTGAGGCGAAAAAAAAACGAGGCTAATTTCGGGCGCGGCCGAAATTTGGAAACACTTGCGTCGAGAAAACAATATTTGTGTGGGGTTTGGTTGGAACAAGTGAGCAAATAAAAATATTTACTCAGAAAATGTTATTGGGGGATGCGGGAGCATGGCCCCATAGTACGATTCCATTAGTTTTGACCTTTTTTGTTGCTTTGATAAAGACACATTAATTCAAGGTTTCTTAGAATAACCAAAATGATGGGGTTGAGTTTGTATGGCAGCCCCATGACCCCATGGTCCTATTTGATTTATTCTTACATATCTTTTGTGTCATCAATAGACATACATTTGTGTGAAATTTAGTCCAAATTGATGCACAAATAAAAAAAAATTCTTAGAAGAACCTAATCTGAGGGTTGGGTTTGTATGGCAACCCCATGATCCCATTGTCCGATTTGATCGATTCAAACATACAAACTGCCTACAGCAAAAAGAAGCATTTGTGCAAAATTTCAGCTTCATAGCTTTTAAATTGGCCGAGTAAAACGCGTCGCAACAGACGGACATCGCCCAATCGACTCCCCTAGTCCATAGGATGGCTTTTCCTCTTTGCGTCTAACGATGTTTTTTCTGAATTTTCTTTCGTTTTAGGTGTGAGGAATTCCTTATTACACGTTGTACTGTTGATAAACTAGCTGTAACATCGACTTTAGCTTCAATTCTAGCCGCTGATAGTGCAAAATTAGAGGCGGCTCACAGAATGGCCCTTTTCTCTTTGGCGGTTTGGGTACCTCGCGTACGCCCTTTTATGTTTCGTCCATATCCACTTTTATTTTTTAAATAGTTAAACACAACCGATTTACTTTTTTTCACTATTTTCGAAATTTCGCGTAATCTGTGTTGTTCATTTCTCAAAACATCGATTTGAGCCATTTGCGCGGTATTTAATGCTTTTTCCTCTACCCATGATTACCGAAACTTACAAAAATTAAAGTCAAAACACAATCTGAGTGGATTAAAACAAAAACAGTTAGGATACGATACTAGCACTTTCGAAATAACGACCGAATCGCAACTGTCCCTATTCAAGTGGCCCAATTTTGAACATAGAATTTATTATTGCATCAGCATAATGTTGATGAAACATAACTGTTGTTATTAAATGTTTCATTTTTTTCTCGCAAACTATGAGCAACATAATAGCCTTTGTAAACAAATACTGAGTTATCCTCTCCGCTGCAAGGAAAAGGATATTTTGAGATAAACAACTCTCGATAAGTTTGTCCCTATTCAAGTGACTGGGAGTGAATTGTTTTATTAAATAAAGCATCACTCTACTATGAAGCCTTCCCTTGTTTTACCCTAACTCCCATAGAGGAGCATGATGCGTTGACGACTATCGTGTGTAGTCGCCAACGTTTCCACGACAACTGAAGTCGGAGTGTGATACGGTTGTCAGCCATACACTTCCTGGCGGATTTTTATTCCCTTCGCTCATAGAGTGAAAGGGTATATTAACTTTGTCATGAAGTTTGTAACGCATTAAAGGAATCATCTCCGACCATATAAAAAGTATACATATATGATCAGCATGACTTGGGGAGTCGATTGGAGCATGTCCGTCTGTCTGTCTGTCTGTCTGTTGCGACGCGTTTTACTCGGCGGGTATTGAAGCTAGCAGGCTGAAATTTTGCACACGTGCTTCTTATTGTTGCAGGCTGTTTGTATGTTTGATTCACCCAAATTGGATCACTGGGTCATGGGGCTGCCATACAAACCTTGCTCCCCAATTTGAGTTCTTCTAAGAAGAACTTTTTTATTTGTGCACTAATTTCAACCAAATTTCACACAAATGTGTTTCTATAGATAACACAAAATATATGCAAGAATGGATCAAATCGCACCATGGGGTCATGGGGCTGCCATACAAACTTAACCCCCCAAATTAGGTTCTTCTAAGAAAAACTTTTTTATTTGTGCACCAATTTCAACCAAATTTCACACGAATGTATTTCTATTGATGACACAAAACATTTGTAAGATTAAATAAAATCGGACCATGGGGTCATGGGGCTGCCATACAAACCAAACCCCCCATATTGGTTCTTCTAAGAAAAATTTTTTTACACGAATTTCACAAAACTTTCAATTAATGTGTCTTTATCAAAGCAATTCAAATGTTCAAAACCAATGGAATCGTACTGTGGGGTCATGCTCCGGCAACCCCAATAAAATTTTCCGAGTAAATATTTTTATTTGCCCACTTATTTCAACCAAGCCCAAAACTTTTGTCAAGTCGGAAGAAAAAGAATGAGGAAAGGGATTAAATACAAGTCATATAGGTACGCCCGAAAAAACTTTTAGCCCAAGCGAAGGGTATCCAAATTTCGGCCGCGCCCGAAATTAGCCTCGGCCCCGGGGTTGGCGAGCGAAGCGAGCAGGGGGCGAAGCCCCCTAGTTTTATTCTTCGTTCTGTCAAACTCCATATAAAAAATTACAAATTAGCCAGCTGTCATTCTTTTGTTTATATGGAGCTTCGTTGGATTCCGGGAATCCATGAATTTCGTGTATTTGTGGCCATAGACCGATAGTTGCCATGGTATATGATTCGAATTATTGGAAAAATCATTTTAATTTTGTGTGATATTTTACATAAGTTTTGATTTCCATCGAACAAATTATGGGAGTTATGCAGATAAATATTATCCCTGATGGCTCACTCTATTTATTTGGATAAGATAGAAATACATATTGTCAAAGGGAAAGTGGACAGTCATTTAATTTACCTATTACAATATTCTAGCATCTACCCCGTGATCTCAACAAAAAAGTAAAACAGGTGGAAAGAAAGCAGCCCAAAATTGTATGCAGTCTTGAATAGCTTTAAAAATGAACGATTATGCTTCGGAAAAATGTAATGATTGAAATATATATGAGGTACAAATGCTCGATATTATTATAGTAATAAGGGTATATTATTCATTTATATACAGTAATATTGTTTGTTCCCTGACAAAAAGTTGTGCATTGTTCACATCTCAGAATGAATTAAATTTGCAATTGATCCCTTACACAGCGGAATTTTAGTTTTCTTATTGCGTTAGTTGTTTGCCAGATCCCATTAAACTATCTCATGAATATTCACATGGAAACACGAAAGACAGTCCCTTATATGTAATAGCAAAACTATATAATTGAGTTTCTTAGCTACAAGCTCACTGTAAGAAGTCTGCTGAGCGACGCGGCGCGGCGTGGCAGGAAGGGCAAATTTTAGTATCTCTAACCTAACGAAATGGGGAAAATATAATTAAGTATTCCCACTATTCTAAATGCTAAACAAAATCGCGAAATATCCATAGCATTTTCAATAATTACATCTATGTGATTTTGAAACCTTCCGCAGGCAACATTGGAAATTGGATATTTCAACGCATATATTTTGTCTGAAATCCCCTGCCCTCTTCTTCTCTTCACTAACGAAGTCCTTTTTGTTGTAGAAGGTGGGTGCTCAAAAAATGTACACCCTTGCTTATATATGTAAAACACAATGTAAACTACACACGTATATATAAACTCGCGAGAAAAGGCATTCTATTTCGCGTTCTTCCTTTTTCCTCGTCATGCTAAATAGCTGTAAAAAAGCAAGGCATGTTCGCCTGCCAAGTGAGGGTGTTGTCGCGCGATATCTTAGATGCTCCTAAAGAGTTATCACGTAAGCTCGCTACCTCCTTCGTCTCTTTACCTCTGACTTCTCGGCTGTCTACAACAATATGACGAAACGCGAAAACGTAAGGATCCCTTCATAACAACGAATCTGAATCCCACGCCTGAGCGTATATGTATAACCAATGAGAAAAGTCTTGAAGAAACTTATTTCCGTTCTTATTGGCTGCCTGCGCGTTAAAAACTTTTCCATGAAAATACACGCTGACTCCTCGCCTTGGAATACGTGCGTACAACTAACTGGATACCACAACGAGTATAGCACGAAATTTTCTTCTTGTCGTCATCTATCGTCTTACGTCTTTCCACCCTTTCTTCCGTCTAACAACCACATTCAATACAGCTCTTAGTTTCAGCATCGCCTCTCGGTCTGCAGATGGAAAAACTCCATTATATGCATCATACTACTATCCCACACGACCCGCTACTATATAGAGGAAAAAAGGATACCCACTCCCATTGTCATCTTTCTAGATAACTTAAGTTTGTTGCCCATAGTTGCTGCCTATACATCATCTCGTTTCTCTTCACCGCACTAACTCTGGTTGTACTTTGATAAGCATATGTAATCCTTTACAATGAAAGAAGGCACCCCATCAATACTAACAAGTGGAATGGGAACCCTTTGGGTCGAGCCGACCGCTGTCGTTGCCGCCCTCGCCTTCGACGCCAGCGAAAGGCGGTGGCGCAAAAACACGAGAAATTCTAAAACCCAAAGAAACCCTAAAGAAAATTTCCTTGACGTGCGCTCATGTGCGTTGCTCATCATCGAGCTGAAATTATGTTGCTGTAAGAGAAGGACGCTCGCGAATCGTTTTTCATATATACTCATCCAAGTATGTACATCCTTTGTGTTTTTGCCGCATGTATGCGGGCGCGATTCGAACAAATACGCGATATAACTTATAAAGGCGGGACTCCCAATAAAAAAAAAGTGACGTAACCGTATAGAACCCAACGGTAGAGCGTACAGTCTAGAGTGGTACAGTTTTATTTGCAACTTGTGCTCACACACCACGAATTGTGTTGAAAGAATAGGTAATTGTTCAACTGTTTCGCGGTTCGCCAATGCCGAAAGTTGACATCGTATGGTTGCGAACCTATGCATATAATTTGTACTTTGGAAGTTTGTTATGGCGGCAAAATATGTCATAATCGCGTAAAAGGAAATTGAGGAGTATTCACTTGCTTTGCTATTACTTTACCATAAATTCAAAATGAAATGAACCTTATTTATTTTATTTGGTACCCGCAGTATCAGGAAGTTACTCCTTCACTCACCTAGCCAGTCTTCTGCATATCTTTTGTAAATGTAAACCTATGGATTCAATAATTAGATCCTTTTCAGTTTTCACCCTCCTCTTATTTTAAGACATTCATTTCACACAATATTTACTTTAGCATTTTACCGGGGAATCTGCTCACAAAATCGAAAAAGGTTCTCATTCCTTTTACCAAAGTTTCCTTCGTATGTAACTCTCTTGGAGACCGTCGCACTATCATTTTGTGTGGTAGACTTCACTAATACATGCTCCTCAATACTTTTTCTCTTTGGGGATCGAAATAAATGACTCTTAGGGTAGAAATGTAGAGCTCGAGAGGAAACAAATCCTTCTTTAACTTTGAGACATTTTGTTTTTCGAATTCTAGAGTGAGATCTTATGGGAGCACAGAACAGACTAATAGACGAAGCACGAAGAGAAATCGTTAGAAACAGATAAAGTAGATATAGTATAATACACTTATTAGTTAAAAATGGCCAAACCCAAATATAAAAAAAGAGTGAAGTTTTGATGCCAAATTGTTGAATACACTGCCCACTGTACGTAGTAAAAAGTTAGACCAATTTGTGCGTCGGTTAAATGGGAGATGAGGTGGCAAGGGGGTGAAAGTTCTGGGAAACTATGAGTCTTACCGGAAAATGTTCTAAGGACGAAAAAAGCTACATAAAATTTACTTTGTAATAATAGATAACACCCTAGATATTTTCTTTGAAAACTATACCCTAGACCCAAAATTATTACAGAGAGAATCATTTTTTTGAGATTCGGATTGAATTGAATATGTAGAATTACAGCATAGTTTAGTTAAGTAGGTGCACTGGAGAGACTATAATATAACGGGTGGCCCAACTAGAATGCACGATATTAATTGATTGTCACACCTTAACGGTAAGTTTCTCGCCCAACTTTATTAGACATTTCTTTGCTTCAGTGTTTTGGCAAATTTAACCATGGAGAAGTACACAATTGAGCAGCGCGTTAAGGTCGTTGAAGCATTTTGCGAAAATGGACGTTCAAATCAAAATGCTTTTCGTGCACTTCGTGATTTTTTTGGTCAACATAATCGGCCAAATAACGGACTTCTTGTGGCCAAAAATCGAGGATATGGACCTGGACGATATGTGGTTCCAACAGGATGGGGCCACTTGGCATACAGCCAACGAAACAATGGCTCTTTTGCACGATCATGTGATTTGACACCGTTGGACTTCTTTCTCTTGGGATATTTAAAAGAAAAAGTGTACGTCAATAAGCCAAAAACAATTCAAGAGCTAAAGAATGAGACAATTCAGCACATTAACGATATTCAACTTCAATTATGTCTCAGAGTCATTGAAAATATGGACCATCGGACAGAAGTATGCCACGGTAGCCATGGCGAGCATTTGACCGATATTTTGTTTCACACACAGTGGCCATAGATCCTTCTATCATAATAAAAAAAAAATTTAGATAATTCTCTTAAAACTTTTTGTTTTATTAACAATTAACTTCGTGCATCACGTTGGACCACCCTTTAGTAAAAACACTGTCAACGGCTTTAACATTGAATCGATGTACAGAAATTGCTTTGGTATATTTTTTCATTCTTCTTCTCAGTACCGTATAGCCCCATGTGGGGCCTTGGTGCGTTAACTCAGCCGTTTATAGGCAATTTCGAGTCAACGTTACATTGCATATAATTTCGAAGTGTATACATATAATGTTGCAAGCACCAGGGGCGAACCCAAGAGGGGGATTTAGGAGATAAAACACCCCCTCCCCCCCCCACCGAAAATTTTAAAAAAATATTATAGGTATATGAATAAAATTCACACAACATAATCTTTATTGATAAAACAAATAAGTGGCAATTTTCAGACTCAGACTATGCCCGACATCAGACTATTGTTTTACATTGATGACGACATTTAATATTAATTGTAATAAAAAAATTATTAAATTAATTTTATTAGCTTTGATTGAAAAGATATAGTTCCGGACTATGCAGGGTGTCCCATTCAAGGTTTTAATGGTAGTTAGTGTGGCTCATTTGGGGAAAATTAATGTACAACGGGACCCCTCTATTTTTAACCATTAGAATGTAATAGCATTTTTTGCAAAAAATGCCCAACTTGCCGAACTAAATGAAAATTTGACACAGCACCAAACATTTCATCTGAGATATGACTTCCCTTTTCATACCGCAGCAACTTCATAACCGGGCGAGGTGTTGTTTAATTGGAAATTTTATGTAGTTCCAGAAAGTGAGGTCATATCTCAGATGAAATGTTTGGTGGTGTGGCAAATTTGGATTTAGTTCGGCAAGTCGGGCATTTGTACAAAAACTGCTATTACATTTTAACGGCTAAAAATAGAAAGCTCCCTTTGTACATTAATTTTCCCCAAATGAGCCACACTGCCTACCATTAAAATATTTTCCACCATGAATGGGACACCCTGTATAATTGAAATACAAAAGGAGATTGCAGTAGGGTCATTTCAAATGTTATTATTAGCGAGTTTTAAAAAGTAATTAAGTAATTCAAGTCCTTGCCCACCAAATTTTCGTAACGATCTCTTACTAATACTACTTTTTTCCTAAAGTTAGCATTAGAAAAAAAAACAGAATTTTTTTTTATATTTTTGAAAATCGACTTTCATTTTATCACGTTTTTTTTTATGTGAAATGTAGAATATATCTACCTACATTTGAAAATGATTATGTTTATCTTAAGGTCTTAGAACATTTAAAATGTGGAATTCCATGAGCCACTTTTCAAATAAAAATCACCCACCGAAATAAATTCCTAGGTTCGCCCCTGGCAAGCACTATATAATTCCTATCCGCACATGTACGGAAATTTTGGACCACGCCGAGATTTGATCTCCGGACCTCTAGATTACTAGCATTGTAGAGTGCGACTCAACCAAGTGAGCCACAGAGCGGAGTATAATTTTTGATTAGAAAGTGTATAAATAAACTATCATGATTATTTTAAAAAAGTCCTTCTCTCCATTGATTTACGAATTTAAATACCTAGAGTCAAATTTAAAAGTCAGTAGAAATTCCTCCTAACGATATTGGATAAATTTACCAGATAATCGAAATATTTAATAATTTTATTCATTTCTTTGGTGGAATACAAATTGATATCTCCTTGCCTTGCCTTGCCATATTTAATTCATATTCATATCCGCCTGAGAACCCCGCGAAAAAGGCGAAATCAATAGAAGTTCCACAAAGCCAGACTCAAAGACATAGTTGTGCCAAATTAAAAACCAACAACAAAGCATTGGTCTTGGCGATCCTGGACAAAGGTGCCTGGCGAAAATTGGCTGAGACATTACCGTCAGAGCAGGCGAAGACCGCAGTCAGCGCAACGCGACGCCATCCATAGTGCGGTAGTAAAGCATAGAAGATAGAAGAAGTAAGTCAAGGGCATTGAGATATTAGATATACAGTGAACCCTATCTAATACAGTTGGTCTGTATTAAGAGACCGTAAGATTTTAAAATTACCGTTGGCAGGACCCGATTGTTAAAAATATATATATATATATAAAAGAAGAGAAATGAATTTTTTATGTGAGCAGAATGGAATTCTTAACAAAGCTCTACGCAACAGATTAACTAATCTCCAATGTTCCAATTTGCCCTTTTTTACTTAAGACGTGGTTGTGCAACTCATTTCGCTAAGCTACGGTGGGGAGCTCTTCCATTCAACGAACCGCAGGTCTGTGTTTATACCTGCGCTATTTACTCTATGTGGCCCGGAACCTCCGATCTTTACTAAATGTACCAGTAATAAATTTATACAGGACACCTTCTTTCAAAAAAGTGAAGTTATCTGGTGGAATTGAGGATGGAAATGATGGGCGTGGATTTCTTGAGAAGATAAGTACTTTGGAATCTCTTTTGTGATTTCAAATTAAGATAAGTTCTTTTGAATTAATATGAATAGCGACCATACTTTCTTCGGGAACAAACAGTGGTCTCTTTAGAAATTACATGATTCATTACAAAGGTAATTCCATTTTTATTTCGTCCTCAGAATATTTTGTGATCAGACTCAAAGTTTTTCATATAAGATTAACCCTCCGTCGGGCGCACCCTGCCTGACAGGCCAGTAGAACAGTTTCTGCTCTGCTCCACGCTAGTAGAGGGGCCCACAACTTTTTAGCTCCGTTTACTCGTCTAACTTTAAGAATCTTACACAAAGCCTACCTATAGTTTGTCATGGTCCTTTAGACAGTTGGGTGGTAAGGACTCTGGCTTCACAGGCCGGGTGCGCCTGATCGCGTCATAATTTAGAATATGCCTAAACTACGCGAAAGCGCTGCATCAAAGAAGCTTTTCCACATTTAATTTGGAGCATTAAGAACCTTTTTAAATAACGGTTATCAATTTAAACTGCCTGCCTTTCATTAATTTCAATTTTTCTAACGAACAATGGATTTGGCATTTTTCATAAAATTTTCTCCCTTGGTTTTTTTCTGGTAAATCGATAATTTTATTTCTGTATTATACTGTTTAGTAAATAGGTTTCTGGGAACTATATTTAGTTTAATTACATCCCTTAGATACTAATAACTCAATTTCCGAAAAGTATCTGAAATTTATAGTAACATATTGAGAAAAAAGGACCCAAATAGATGAGTGGCCTCTCAGGCCGAGTGCGCCCGATCTTGTTTCGATTTGAGGTGCGCCCGACGGAGGGTTAAAAAAAGAAACAGAATTCTATTCCCTTATCCAACCCCTCCCCTTATTGAACCACGCACAAATAAACGTAATCCTCTACTTCGTATATACTGGGAAGCAGTTTATTCAGCCATTTGGCATTAAAACTTAACTCTTGGGGCATAATTTCTTTCATGATTAATATACTAGATTAAGCTGACCAGACGTACAGCATTTTGCTGTACAGTGCAGCATTTGGACCTGCCGTACAGCATTGGAAAATGTACAGCAAAATGTACAGCATTCCCTAAGCCACACAATGAAACCTGATCACTTCATGATAAGCTGCTCGGTCCCACCTAATCGCGTTCGGAAGTTACGGCTGCCCAAATTGCATTTTTAAGCTTTCTAATTGAAAATTGTCCATAACTCTGAAATTCGTGAGCAAAAAATATTAAAATTTAGAAAACATGCAGAGCACCGTCCTGTTCATATTTGGTGATAATTGGCACTCTTGTAGAGCTACTTGGCTTCACTCCAAGTTTCAAGGTCCTGCCTATCCGTGTTCGGAAGTTACAGCTGCAAAAATGACACTTTTGTGTTTTCTAATATGGAGTTTTTAAATTTGGCAGACATGTAGAGCATCGCACTGTCCATATTTTTTTAATATTTCAAGGCTCTTCCAAGATTCAAAAGTTGCAGCCATCGATAGATTACAGAAATCTTAAATTTCTGAAATCTATTTTCAATATTATGTGTATAATGAATCTTATTTCGAGTATTCTTCTTTGCTATACCTTTTGTGGTTAAACATACGTTTGTATGAGCACCAGGGGCGTAAATAACTTTTCAGAAGAGGGAGGGAGTCAGATTTTTTTCAGGATAGAGGAAGTGCAATAAATGAACTTTAGAACCCCTAGAATCTAAAAAGAGGCCGTTGCTTCAAGTTTTTTAAATTGTTTCTATTCTGCTTGTTTAGCCAACATTCTGGATGAATATGTTTGGTACAGCAAGGAAGAACCGTGAATCGCCTAAAGATTTTAAGTAGGCATTATTGTATTCTGCGTACCTACCTACCTTGAAAGTATGTAGGCCTGTTCGGTGCTCAGATTTTAATATCGGATACCGGTTTTCTTCAGTATCCGGTACCAGTGGCGGTTCTTCAGGTGAAGTAGGTGAAGAGCCCCTTCACTACAAAATTTAATTGAAAATTTCCTCTAATACATACTATTATTTTAAAAATATTAAATAGTAGCTTCTAACAATAAACAACTCCTCAATAAATCATCAATGAAAAACCATAATCAAAATGTACATAAAATGCATATTTTGTATATCACAAACCGAAATTTTTCTACTTCAAATTCTGTGCCCTTGCACAGAAAAATTTCTCCTATCCATAGAATGATTAACAAGTGAAGAGGTAATCGTGTCACAGCGCCACCTCTTGGGTGAATTCAGATTGTAAGACGAAACCGGACGGGTAAACTTGCAAGACAAGAACCATCGTTCTTACAATCTGAAATGCAGAATGCTTGTCTGCTGGCCACTACAAAAGCTCTCGCCGTCGGTTTGTTTGTGCTAAAAAACGTGCCTACACTGCAGGTCGAGCAACGCAAAACCATGGAGCGGTAAAAAGAACGAGGCAAGGAAGAAGAAGAAGAGTTATGCAAGTCAATCAAATGACAAAGATAGTATTTTGCCTTTGTAAAACAAAAGGTTTGAGAATATCATTTACATTATATTGATCCTTCACCTACTTTTGGAGCCACGAGCCGCCACTGCCCGGTACCCGGTACCCGGTGCACCGGCCCCTGTCCGTTTTTCAACCCTGTTGGTTATTTTGTACCGGGTTTTTTCAACCATGAGCGGGTTTCATTCAAGTTACCGTTTTTTTCAACCATGAGCCGCTTTTTTTTTACATGACCTGGTTTTTTCAACTATGAGCCGGTTTTTTTACACAGTGGTTCCCAACAGGTGGTCCGCGGACCGGAGGTGGTCCGCGAGAGGGTCGTAGGTGGTCCGCGGGGAGAATCTGGAGTCTACTTATGAAAAAGTTATAATTTCTTGTGACTAATAAAAGTCACATGCTAAACACACGCTCTCTTATTATAGGTCTAAAATTATGCGAAGGCGATGGGTACAGACATGCTTACATTTATTTCGAAATTAATCAAAATCAACATTCGAATACGTTTGCCAGAACTCTCGCTAATAATTGTCCGACTACGTCTTTAAAGAAATAGAAACCCAATCTGGACTTTTTTAATAAATAATAATCTTAAATGAGGCTCATTTTTAACTTTATAGCTTTCTGAACAGGAAGGTGAATAACACTCTCAGATTGAAATTCAGCCTTATACTTTTTGTTTCATTCAATTTTGAAGTCTTATTTGAAGACATAATCGTAGCAGTAACTAACCATCTGAAACTCTCACTGCAAAAAATAATCAATCAGAGAAATCAGGAAAAATAATTCATGGAATACCGCAGCCAATGAAAACTAAGAGTCGCCATAGAAAATTTCCTTATTTTACTCAATGACCAGACTAAAATCCTACGGCCAAAGTAGGTTTACCTAAAATTGAATCAACACAAAGAATTGCTTTCATTATGAAATGGTGGTCCGCCGTGATCCATTTTCAAGCTAAGTGGTCCGCAGACATTTCTGAGTTGGGAAACACTGTTTTACATGAACCGGTTTTTTTTTCGACCATGAGCCGGTTAAATCAGGACCGGCCCTTGATTGAAAAAACCAGACAAAAAATCGGCTGTACTTCGAAATATTGGTACCGGTACTGATTGAACACCGGTCTTAAACCAATGTACCGGTGCTAGGAACTTGAAAGTTTAATCCTGGAAAGTTGTGGGGTGAACTTAAAATTGAAGGTTTGTCTGCAACACCGAGCGCAAATGTTAGGAATTGTTCCCGCACTGGAGATAAATGTAGTAAAATAGGCCTCACTGAGTGATTTGTCTGCAGCTGCAGCATACAATGATGTGCTGCAGATCGAGGATGCAAGACGAAAAGACGAAAAGACGCTCCCTCTTAAGTATCAACAGAACCTTGCCATCCCAAGGTTTACCACATATTTCCGAGAATATCAGCTACTATTCCTTCTCAATTCTGTTTCGGCGTGAAAGCTGCAATCCGCAAGCATGTGTACAGCATTGGGACTTCAGAAGTCTGGTCAGCTTATACTAGATATACTATTACCATTAGTATAAAGAATGTTCCGGGTTTAATGTTCACCGTAAACAAGTATGTATATAAACATTTAGGTACATAAAAGAAAATAATATTTATGTGTTGAGAGTAAAATGGACTCATAAGACGCAATCGCCGGCATTGAAGTTACAAAAGAAAAGGCTTTGAAGCATGGTGAGACATAACTTCAAAAAAAAGTTGCTTTATAGTTTTAATTTAACATTGATAGACTTTCTTTCGTATAATTGACTCATGTCAAGTTAACCGTATTAAATTCGATGTCACTAGTCTAATAATTTTTCTATCTTATTCTCAAATGTTGTTAGTATGAATTTGCAGTTCTAAATAAATGATAATAAATACTCTACTCAAACTTTTCAGCTTTGACTCTCGCGTTTCCAAGATAATAATAGTTTAATCATCTTATCCCAACCTATGTTCCTAAAAGAAATAAATAAATATTTCTTTTTTTAATTAATGCTTGTCAACATCCTTCTCGGAATTTATATACCTGTCTGCACTAAACAAAATTCGATTTTCATCCAACATGCCAGCACCTAACAACTTTTATTCATTCGTTTCGAACTCATACCAAATCACGCTTCTTTTTCTTGCTCGAAAACGACACTAATGTGCCACTGCGAGAAAATGTCTCTTCATTCGAAGAATACGAGAAAAACACCCAACATGAATAAAATACTTCCTTGCCTCGCTACCTATACAAAGCGTGCATGTATACCTGGGACTCCGCTAAACCAGTTTCTCGGGGAAAGGGGTGGGATGGATATTATGGTATGCCGTTTGCATATCCTTTTTCGAATAGTTCCACCCCTTGGTTCATGTGTAAAATGAAGACGACGGAAACTATGATGATGATGACGACGACGACGAGGTCGTAGGAAAAAGGTTAATGCGCGCCTGGATAAGTCCGTTCATATAAGGCGTTTCCCTGAGTTTCTACGGGGCGTGGTTTTATGGCAATACAAAATAAGGAAGAATTCCATTTGCATGCGTTGTCGTCATTGTCGATGGCTTCGTCTTAGCTCGCTCTTAGAACACAGACTTAAAAAACTTGTGGCGTGAGGAAAACCCCAAAGATATTCGAAATTAGGCGCGGATTCTATAAGCATTTGTATTTTTTGGAAGCTGAATAGGGATTTTGTTGTGTTCAGTTGTACAAGTTTCATGGCTATAAAGTTTCGTATTCGCTGACTGCAATGAAAGATTGGTTCCGCGTAAAAATGGAAACAAATTTCGAAAACGGATGGGGGTGTTCATACAAGCTTATAAATGAAGTTGAAAGTTGAAAATGCGTTGAAAGTACAAATCGTTACTTATGCAGAAGAGCGGATAATTTTTTTTTCCAACTTGTGTATTTGCTCAGAAAATTTTAACTGGCAGCGAATCGAATCTTTATCTCTAAATCTCTAATTTCCCAAGATAGATGACTGAGCCAGCTCAGCGCAACCACCCAACATACTTTGGTTTATATACGGGAAATGGAACACTTATTTTTATTTTTCAAATGACAAATCGATCTAAGAGTGCCGCATATTTTTTCTTTAATAAAACAATCTTTGTACATACCTACCTAGGTATTTGAAACGTGATAAAGATACGTTTTGCGACAAAACCCAATCTGACAACTGATTTTCAAGAGCAGTTCCTTTCTCTAGGAGACGCAGGACATCTAAATGCGCTCAATCGGGGGATGGCACAAGTTAATTAATTAAATGCAACATTACTCGACTATATCTTTAAATTTTAAAAGACTTATGAAGCTCAGATGTAGGTACAGTTGAATTTGAATGTTAGTAACTATTTTCATAACAAATATTTTTGGGAGCAGTCAAGGTTTTGTAGTTATAGCCTTGAAAAGACACCTCTAATTTCGAGGATAGTTGCCCACGCTATGTGTTAGTTGCCCCAATGCATATTTTAATGTGAGGATAGTTGCCCTAAGGGCTCCATGACACAGTCATATTTCTATTCATATTTCTAGACATATCATTAAGCCTACTCGATTCATTCGGTTAAAATTTTTACACGTGCACTAAACGAAATCGAGTAGGCTTAAGGATATGATATGACTAGAAATATGAATAGAAATATGACTGTGTTATGGAGCCCTAAGTTAAACTTTGAGTCAAAAGGGAAAACTGAATTCTAAAATGTGGGAAGAATAAAAAAATGCTTGAGGCTATCCTGGAGTGGCGAGTTTTTAGTTGATCTCAGCTGTTTCGTTCTATAAGATCAATGAATGCAACCGAAGAGAATCTTGCCTTTAAGTGTCGTGGAGAGCTGCAATTAGGGGCATCTAGGGTAAAATTAAAAAGTGGCTTAGATGCCCCAATGGGATAGATGCCGCAGTTGCTCAAACTAGTATTTCCAGACACAAAACGAACATAAATGTTATAGACAATTAAAGAGCATCGTCTGACACTAACAGTAATTGCATTTTTATTTTTAGGGTTGTCCACACAACCGCGTTGTAACGATATTACGAAAAATTTATTTTCAACTTATGTAAATTTGCAATTTGGCATTTTTTCAATCGCGCGCAACTTTTCTCTATTTCATGTCAATTTAAAAGTTTGTAATTTAGCCCACTAGGGAATGAGGTATAGATGCATCTATACTTGCTATGCTGTTAGCATTGAGTTAAAAAGTCAATCGATTAAAATATGGAGTTAGTTTCTTCAGAGATTTTCTACGAATTTAGAGCTAAATTATCTCAGCAGTAATATTTCGATCAACTTAAAACATAATCCCCACAATTTTAAACTGGTTTAATGAAATCAGACGTAAAAGTAGTTTACTTATGATAAAGGGTGTCCAAAACTTGCAGTTTGCAGAAAACAAAACCCAAAATATTCAGTTTTTTTGTAGGGGAGGAAGGAGTAGATGGGTTGGATCTGGCACGCTTTCAATATTTTATAAGGATATTCAACAGCAACAGCTACCATTCAAAACAAATTTATGAATTTTCGCGACATTTCATTAGTTTGTAGGGGGTCTTTGTAGGGGGGGGGAGTCAGAGAGACATTCTGCCTTTTCATAAACTTCAAGGATATGTCACAATAAGGCATTAATCAAAATTTCAGGTCGCTTGCGATATCCGGTCGAAAGTTATGGCCGAATTAATATATCGAGGAGGTGTATGGGTAATTTGTATGGGAGGTAGGGGAACCCCCTTGATCCGATTTTGCCTGTTTTCAATACCTTCTAAGATTTTATCGAAACAACAACAGCAATTTCAACCAAACCTCATACAAATGTGTTTCTATTGATGCCACAAAGAATATGTAAAAATGGATGGAAAGGGGTCATGGGGCTGCCGTACAAGCCCAACCATCCATTTTCGTTCTTATATGGAACATTTTTTTACACCAAAGTCCCAAAACCTTGCATTAATGGCTGCATTCAGCGAACGAAAATGAAGCAGGAAAAGTTTTATTCCAATTGGATTCTCATTTCATATATAGGTTATTCAGCAGAGAAAGGTTTCGGTGCCGGGTAAATTCTTATAGCATTTCCCATATTTTCCAGTGAATTTCGTTCGCTGAATACAGCCCATGTGTCTTTATAGAAACATAAAAGCAAATGGAGTCGTTTTATCGGAGCATACCCCCGATCTTAACCAAACTTCACCCAAGTGTTCTCTAAACATAATATGTATACATGAACGGATGCAATCAAAACACTATATCATAGGACTGCGTTAAAAAACTAGTAGCACAAAAAAGCTTAAATTTCATTCAAATGTGATTTTATAAGAATACGGACGCACCCTAATTACCCTCGGTCTCGTCGTTATTCAGCTAACCAATATTACAACCATGGGCAAATGATCCTGAGCCAAGTCTGAATGTATTGGAAATTGTTTACATATACATCTAGCGGCGGTACATATTTCGAAGCTAAAGGATAATAACACTCGACATTTCCAGTAGCATTGTATACATTTTATTATTAATTAATTAATGTGTTTATTATTAATGTCCTTGAAAACGATTGAGTATTTTTTCGGAAACTAAAGTTATGACCTGAAACATAAGAGTTTTGTGTTTGATGTAGGAGTTCATTAAACATTAAATGATGTCCCTAAGTTCACAAAATAATATTTGAGTCAATTCTTGATAAATGCCGTTTTTCCTTAAACAAAAATTAAAAAAAAAACGTTAAACGTGAGTTCTCGTCGCGCTGCGCGTGCCAATCTAATATACGTATAACAATTATATACGTATACGTACATGTACAAGTATTTTGTTCAAACGAATGGAGATAACTGCTAAAGGATACGGAACCAGTGCTGACATCTACAGAGAGCTTTTCTTTAAATGAATAGCATGCGTTTATCAGTCCTTCATGATAGATGGCGTGCCCTGCTATGGTTGCTATTGAATTATCTTTCCGGTCGGCGGGGGAAGAGATTGGAATGACTTCCAGGCATATATTTAATGTTCGACGAGGAGATGAACTTGAATAAAATTTGAAAATCGTTCACTCTCTCTCTCTCGCGTGCCTGGTTATATAATGAGGACGACGTGAACTATATAGAAGGGGTATTGTGATGTTGGTCAGAAAACAACTTTTTTATATGCTTTACTTCTCTCTTTCCTTTCGAAAGAGATGTTTTTTTTTTTCAGAAATATTAACGCATGGTAAAACTAAACATAATTATAGTTTTCCCGCCGTTTCGCATTGTCCTGTTCATTCATAATTTGCTTGAATGGAGAATGTACTTCATATTCGAAAGAAAAACGCAATGCTATTGGCACCTAAGCAAACATATTTTTAAAAAGGTATATTTCGAACACGAATATAACCGAATCCATGCTTTTTGTTGTTGTGTAATTTGGCCGTCCGATTTTTATCATATCGTTTGTATTATGTAGTCTAATTAATTTTTTTTATCAATTTCACCTAAATCTTTATCATTTTGGGGAAAATTCATAATCCTCACTTATACTTAAGGAAGCCCTTAAGGGAATCCCTATTAATTTTGCAATTCATAAAGTCCTTCATATTTTAAAAATAAATTTGAAGTGTGCTACTTATATAGAAATGTTTTACCCGTCAATATGCGAAAGGGTATATTAACTTTGTAATGAAGTTTGCAACGCACAGAAGGAAGCACCACCAACTATATAAAGTAGATTTATGTATATTCCAAACAAGTTCTTTCTTGGCAATTTTAAGTTATCAACAAACAGAATATACAATGAATAAACTATTGCTTTAGAAAGAATTGAGGAGGCAACTGGACCTTCGCCATTACCAGAGCAAGAGGAAACTAAAGGTATGCCAATACAGGCCTATGAAATAACGATATGATATTTTTTGGAAGCTTCAAATTGAAACCTGAAGAAATTTTTTGTGACCAGCAGATTTCAAATATTTTTTTAAATATTTATGCAGGATTGGTCTAAGACTTGTCAGTTTGGATTTTAGCGATATCATTTACGTTCATTCGCTTTGGCTCAGTCTAAACCGGGTGTAAGTTATATTATATGCAAAAACGATATAAGGTATGAAATTGAAGGTTAGTTCACGACTTAAAGTTTTGAAAACTACATCAAAAATATAAATAAAATAATGCAAAAATCTCATTTTGGATTTTACGACATTCGTATTCTCTAATTCTCATGGTGCGATAGACAGACGTATAGACAGTTAAGAACAGGGAAATATGTATAGATCTTCTCATATAAATTTTCCACGAAACATCAATACATTTCCAAACATGAATGACGACCCGATCTGTTTCTCATCGCTTGTATTGTATTCTTCCGTGATTCATGTGGGTCTCTCTTAATATAAAGTTGGCATAGATGCACAAGAAAGTCCCTGTCACCCCTATATACTTTTAACAGGGGTAAAAAGGCCTTTCGTTTACATCTATGTTTGGCTTAAAACATTTCATCCTCGTGGCTATGACCCAATTAGGGAGTCTCTTTAGGAAGAAACCACACCCTAAAATATTTGATTAATTGGGAGGGATACATGTCATTTTAGATCATTAAAATTGCAGTGAAAGTAATTTTTTGCGACCAATATACTACATTACCGATGTGCACTATTCCGTCGATTCAATCGAACTAAAATTTTAAAGTTTGTTTCTTTACTTTATTATTAAGGCCGTGTTTCAACAGGTAACCTACACTATACAGGGTAATTTTCATACAAACGCTAGCCCGTAGCCGTATCCAGGCTAGCAATTCAAACCCGAATAGCATTTTTGCAGTTTTAATGAGATTTTCAAAATTCGCCTAAATGTATTCCAATCACTTCTAGTACGTTTTCCGATGACTAGCTGAAATTAAATTTTAAAATGAAAAGCTTCTAAGGTAGGTATAGTTTACATGTTTCATACAAGTGTGTGCAAAAAAAAATAGTTTTTGTTTGTAAATTCATGTTAGAAATGTCGCTTGCCAAATTCTTATTCTTTAATATAAATTAGCAATATTTTGAAAAAAGTTGCAATGCCTACGTGCCAATTTGAAATTTAACCTGGATGATACCCTCGATGGTTTTTTTGTGCGTCTGGGGCAGCAAACCTGCCCCTTATGTTGAGAAAACATGGCCTAAGTTATTCGAATAAAATGTTGAGAAGCAATAAAAAGTTTTTAAGCAGCATTACTGCTAAATTAAATACATCTCATTTTGATCGAATCTAAAATAACCAAATAGTCCCAGTTGCGGATTACTAGAGAAGTATGCCTCTAAAAATTATTAAATGGCAATGAACTCAAAAAAGTAAGTATGAATATTAAAAAACAAAAAAAATATTTAAACTTTATGTGCCAAGATCCAGCAAAATCAATCGATATCTAATAATTATACAAAAAGTTGAATATAAAAAATTTGATTTTGACGATTGTTTGCTGGTTCGTTGATTTGTACACTATATTCAGCTTTAAAAAAATTGTTGGTCGCAGTTGTGGTTTCTCTAATATTGATTTAGCATTTACGTTTTATTGTGCATGGAGATGTGTATACTGAACATCTCCATATAATCATAGGTTGTTGCTCTTAAAGTTAAAATTTAGACTTAGAAGATAAATAAACTAAATGTTAACTCTAATAAATTAGAGACGTCTGGCGGTGTTTTGACTTTTTGTTAGATTTAGATGGAATCTTTACACTATACATATTTACATATTTTTCAATAAATACAAGGTATCAGTGCCCATTTTTAGAATCACGGGTGTTTTAGTTAAATTAATATATTCCAGATGCTTTATAAAAGTTCAGTTTTCATATTTATTTTCTCCATGCTGAACCCTCATGGAATCTTTCGGAAAATGTTGAAATGGATGAACTAGATTATTCCAATCGTGTCAACATATAAGCAGTTGCACTGTAGAAGAGGTATTAAATAAGCGTTTTTAATAATGATGTTCTAAAATCTGAGACTTCCATCGTAAAGTTTTGCATGTTATATCATAAACGTACTCAAACTCTAAATGTTTTGCTATGCTGTTAGCATTGAGTTAAAAAGTCAATCGATTAAAATATGGAATTAGTTTCTTCAGAGATTTTCTACGAATTTAGAGCTAAATTATCTCAGCAGTAATATTTCGATCAACTTAAAACATTATCCCCACAATTTTAAACTGGTTTAATGAAATCAGACGTAAAAGTAGTTTACTTATGAACGATCTTGATAAAGGGTGTCCAAAACTTGCAGTTTGCAGAAAACAAAACCCAAAATATTCAGTTTTTTTGTAGGGGAGGAAAGAGTAGATGGGTCGGATCTGGCACGCTTTCAAAATTTTATAAGGATATTCAACAGCAACAGCTACCATTCAAAACAAATTTATGAATTTTCGCGACATTTCATTAGTTTGTAGGGGGGGGGCTTTGTAAGAGGGGGGTAGGTGTAGGGGGAGTCAGAGAGACATTCTGCCTTTTCATCAACTTCAAGGATATGTCACAATAAGGCATTAATCAAAATTTCAGGTCGCTTGCGATATCCTGTCGAAAGTTATGGCCGATTTTGCCTGTTTTCAAAACCTTCTAAGATTTTATCGAAACAACTGACCAAAATTTTAAACCGCGCCAGCTTCATTATTTCAGGAGGTATCGTGCGAGCAGACAGACAGACTTGGGTTATTCGAATCAAGGACCGACCCTGATTAATTATATAAATACTTTGTCATACCTCCGGTGGATCCTTAGAGGTGTTTCATAATATGGGCGTAACAAAAACAATATACCCTATACAATCGTGTGTGTATTGGTATAGAAAGCATCCCGAAGCATCAAATGCCGCGTATAAGATTGTGAGTAATCAGGGATGTATGCATATGAGGGGTAAAGAAACTATTAGTCGCCAGTGGGAGTGATGCAAGACATTTTTTTGCAGTTTTAATGAGATTTTCAAAATTCGCCTAAATGTATGCAATCCCAATCAATTTTAGTACGTTTTCCAATGACTAGCTGAAATTAAATTTTAAAATGAAAAGCTTCTAAGGTATAGTTTACATGTTTCATACAAATGTGTGCAAAAAAAATAGTTTTTGTTTGTAAATTCATGTTAGAAATGTCGTTTGCCAAATTCTTATTCTGAAAAAAATATGTGCATAAAAATATATTTTCATTGAAAAAGTAGCGAAATTTAACCTGGATGATACCCTCGATGGTTTTTTTGCGCGTCTGGGTCAGCAAACCTGCCCCCTATGTTGAGTTAAGTTAAGTTAAGTTAAGTTATTCGAATAAAATTTTGAGAAGCGGCTTTACCGCTAAATATATCTCATTTTGATATAATCTAAAATAACCAAGTAGTCCCAATTGTGGATTACTCACTGAACCAAATGTTTACATAATAGTAATGCAATTTTTCGTGTATGCAATTAATTTTTCATTCATTTTCAGCCAAAGAATACTTTCATGGTTACTATGAATTCAGTTCATTGATTTTCCATTATTTTAATATGTAATGAAAAATTTCATTGATTTAATGAAAAATTTCATTGATGATGGTTTCATAGTTTTTTTTTCATTTATTTTCAAATAAAAAAAGCTGCTGGAGTTCAGCATTGAATTTAGGCCGGTACAAGTTTTGCACACATTTCTTTTGCCTATAAACGCATCATAAATTGAACCTACCTAGCTACAATGGGATTCGACCCCGGGACCCTATGATTTCAACACTAACACCCTACCTACTACACCAACCAGACTATACGTGATGAAGGTTTCTAGACACACATAAAGTATTAGTCAGAGTTATGAATAGCGTTCATTAATGTTATGAAAAATTCATTAATTATTTAATTAATTAATTATTAATTATTGCGCTTTGGTGGAGACTTCAGAAGAGAAAATAAAAAAAAAATCTAAATATGTACATAATGAAAATATCATTAGTCCAATGTATGTATTTTCATAGATATGAAAGGCTTTTAGCAAATATATTTCAATGAAACAATTTCATTAAATCTAAATTTATTTCATTGAATTCATGTAAAACTACATTGTTTTACGAATTATATGGATATTTCACCAGAAATATGGAAAGTTGAAACTAATGAATCTCTTTCATTAAATATAAGAAACCCTTCATAGCCATGCCGAAAATCTCAATGATTTCTGCATACATTAATGAATATTTTTTAATTAATGAAATGCATTAATATTATGAAGAGCCTTTTTTTCAGTGTAGAAAAGTATGCCTCTGAAAAATTATTAAATGGCTATGAACTCAAAAAAGTAAGTATGACTATTGAAAAACAAAAAAAAAATATTTAAACTTTACGTGCCAAGATCCAGCAAAATCAATCGATATCGAGCCATACATATATGCAAATTGGTGAATATTTCTCCAAATGGCTAATGTTAGCTTGAGCAACTTAAAATGATCAATTCAATTGATGGGTCATCCAATGCTTAAACCTGATTAACCACCCGAATTTTTTTTTTTTAAACACTCAAAAAATGAAATGGTGAAAATCTGGTAAAGGGTTCAAAAACCATGTCTTTCTTTAATATCTCTTTCAATTTCTTTCTTTTTTCGACATACCTACAACAAATACAAACCGCTATGAATAAAATCAATAATTACAGCCCACAGTAAGAATCCGATTTTTTATTTCCCCCTTTCTTCGTCAATAAAAATCATCATCGAACCCCATTCTTTTCACTCCGGCAAAAGTTCAACTTAGTGGTGGTAAATTTCACCAACACCACTACCATTCGACAACAGTTTTGAAAATAAATGGCATCAAACACGTATCAAAATCAGAACCAACTTCCCAACAGGACAAGAGAACGCAAAGAAAAATAATACAAACGGCCCACTGGAAAATATAATTAATAATCCGCGTTTTATTTCGTGGGGATGAAGATACTCTTTTTCCATTATACACGAAGATATATATATGCATCTAGCTACATAAATTTTTATAAATGTATTTGTTCTGTATATATTTTACCAACAAGGAGTATTCTTGATGGTAGAAAAGCAAGCCATGTAAAAAATCGCCTTGTCCTGTTTAACGTCTCTACAATACAGTCGACTGAATGCGTCGACGACGAAGACGATTCCTTGACGAGATCGGGTGAGGCGGAAGTGGGTCGAACGTCAGCCAAGGGTACAAAATAAAATTGTGTGCGATAAGAAAAAGGGAGAACGATAGCGCGATGACTGTGATGACGACAATGTCGGCTGGAAGAAAATGAACACGAGCAACTTCGGTCCGGAGGAAAAATACAAATACAAAAAAATTAAATGAAAAAAGCATGAACCAAAGGCCTGGGTGCTTTCTACGCAAAAATACTGTGAAGGACTAAGGAGAAACTGTTTTCTGTATATATTTGCGTATACCTTGCTAGCCAGTTCCTTAGGCAAGCTATATAGGTATGACGGCAATGTTTTCCTCCCGCATTAGATTTCTTTCACACTGTTTTGCAGAGTATCTTTTCAACTTCGCAAAACGGCGAACCATACCATTCCTGCGATATCTTGGCAGTACAAAATACAGCAGAAATGTTTGCCTCTTTTTCTTTTTTCAATCCACTGTCCCATCTATAGACACAAAGATTTATATTCTTAAGATAAAGGAGCCCAGCCCGGGAAAAGAAAGTCCCTTTTTCTGTCGTTGTGCTGGTCGGGCCTTTTAAAGAAAATTCACCCTCTGATTGACTTTCCACTTGCCACGATATAGAGAATGCAAAGTGGATGATGGCTGAAGGGTATAATATTATTTATGAAGTGTGGGGTGGGGAGTTCGTTAGTCGTCGAAGTAGGCGAATCATTTTAAAGAAATCACCAAAGAAAAGGCAGAAACAAAAATGACAGCGTCCACGCGTTAAATAACAAGAAAAAAAACATTTGAAACGAAATATAATTTCTATGGACTTATTTTCAGGGGATCAGGACTGTAAATGTAGCGGTGGGTATAGGCAAAGTGTGTAAGAAAGAAAATAAGGCTCGGTTGATATTAAAAAATCAAGAAAGTAAAGACGGATGAAACAAGAAATTATGGAAGAAAACTTTACTACTATATACTTTTTGTCGAGGCTTTTGATGATGATCATCACTGAAGCGAAATGAGAAAAGGCATGTTAAAGAACTTGCATTTTATTAATAACTGTTCGGTAAAAAAAAAATTCTTATGACACCATTTCTGGTGCGCTTTATGTAAAATGGCCTCCTGAATAAGAATATGAGATCCGTTTCCGAGATATCTTACACTGGATTTTAAGTAAGTGGGACGGTTAAATTGTAAGTCTATCAAATACATTTCGGATTTGGTTTTTATCACCTCTAGATGATTAGCTGGCGGCTTCCTTAAAACTTATTCAATGTGGTGCAGAAAGGATGAACTTAATTTCGGGTTAGGATTTTGGTTAATTGTCAAAAATATTGGTCTTCTACAACTTAGTATTTCTGCCCCCAGTTATATACAAAAATGTTTATTTGCCAACAGTGCACTGTTCAAAATTTGAGTCTATTTTTTAAACTGGAGATCATATTTCTGAGTTTAAATGCATTTTAAATTTTAATTTTTTTCCAGAGAATTTTAAATGACTGGTAATTTGGCAAATCTGCCTCATGCAAAACGTATTTAATTTCAAACATTTCCGTCTTTTGTTTTCATTTATATACAACTTATCATTTAAAGTATTTAATAACTACTTCAAAAATAAGATATTCAATACTAAAATGTAAAATATTGCTGAATTACGAAATAAACAAAGCGGTTTAATATCATATCCAAATAGTTTCTAAACTTTGTTTTTTAATGAAAAGTATTTTTAAGCCGTAATTTATTTTATAAACATATTTTTTCATTATACATTTAAACTCATAAAATTCGGCATCCAAAAGGACTTAATGGCGTAAAAATTACGACCAATTAATTGATAAACAATGAAGCGGTATAGAATACATATGTAATCTAATTAAATAAATTTTGCAACAATAGTTTCATTACAGGTTGGGCAAATGTCATAGCTATTTTGTTCCGGACTAAAAAGACTAATTCAGTCATCACTCGGTCAACGTATCTAGTGATTTTTTCCAAATTCAAAATTCAACTTAACCCTTGTGTTGCCAGCCAAAAAACTTACATCATCTGCCACCCGGGTACCCCGCCTACGAAATTCTTGCTAAAAGTCCATTGTAGCTAAAAATAATTGTTTGCATTTTACCAGGAACATAAAGAATAGATGTTTTTTGTACTTGCGAACTTAGCGAGACCTAAATGTGCATTGAACTATTGCCGTTTGCGTGAAGAAGCCACGCATGCAAAGAGAGTTTCAATAGACGACTAAAAAAAGACGACGTCGACGAAAGAAACGCTGAAGAGGAGAGTGATAATGAAGTAGCTTTAATATTAAGGTGCTGGTGTTGTGTTGCCTCCAATTTACAAACGTAGTTTATTAAAATTTTAATAAACTGCACGAATAGCTTTAATTTATTTCACCATGCAGTAGTAGAACTTTTGAAGCAAAAGAAAAAACTGTTTGGAATAAAACTCCACCTCAAAAGCCAACAAACTGGGGCTAGAAACATTGTTCGGCAGAAAGCTGGACTGCATGAAAGTACGTAAACGTTATCGATCTCTCTATCATCGGTGCTTTGAAACAAAAAATATGCATCCTCAAGAAATGAAACTGTCGAGCTCTAGACCGTTATTGTCAACGCTTTTTGGATTTCACGAGATTTCTGTTTCTTATATTCCGAAGAAAAAACGGGGTGAATCTTCTCAGTTACTTACTATGAAAATAATGATATGCTTGCAAATAAACTAACTTGCGCAGATTTTTCTACGTAAGGTCTCAGAAGAACTAGTTATGCTAATGACATAAGATCGATTTTCTAACCAGCAAGTCATCTTAAATCATGAACGAAAATCACAATCGAAAGTTACAATGGAAGGCCAGTAATAGAAGTGGTAACTAATAACAGCAATCAAAAACACGCTGGAGATAGAAAAGCTTCAAATGCATTTTTTTAGGTTAAATTTTTTTCACAAACACGTACAATGCAAATTTCGATACAAATTCGGTCAAATCATGGGGATTCGAGAAGGTTTTGGACAATCGTTTTTGGAAAAAAAAATATTTAGTAAAACGTATCAAGATGGGTACCCGGGTACCTGGGTGGCAACACAAGGGTTAAAAGCGGTAAATAGTTTACCACATTTTCGGTAACTTTAAATTAAATCATATTAAAAAATGACTGTATTTTTGTTTATATATCGAACTATAGGGACTAACATAACTCTACTTCTAAACTGTGGAAATGTATATTTAAACTATCAAAGTTTGAATTATTTAATATTTAAACACAATCTAAACCGCGCAGAATAATGTTCAAACTGTGAATATACATATAGCTACGTTCGTATTTTAAATCGCACTTATGGAATCTTAGCATATGCTCCGATACGACTCGAAAGGTTGATTTTTTGTTATTTTTATCTCTTTTTTAAACGCTTAGAATCATTATTCAAACATCGATCTATCTGCTATACTTAGTGTCAAGAAATCTCCAATGTGTCTCGTTTATTTTTCTAAAAGTTAAAAAAATCAATTATCAAAATAAATATTTATAAAAATTCCAATAGGGGACAAATCAAATAATTTAGAGTGGTACAAATTATAAATTTTTTTCTACTGACATTTAAAGATAATAATCATCAATTCATCGACATGATATGACTTCCTCATGTCGTAGGCTATATGACACCCACGCCAATCATTTTGTCATATAGTTTTACGCTTATATGGTTATGACCTGAGGTAAATGTTGGAACTAACAAATTATGTAGCTTCATTTGTCCGATGGAATAAAAATAAATGATATGTAGAACTAAAAAGAAGAATGCTAAAAAAAGAACACACGAAATCCATTCCATTCCAACGTTTTAGAAAAGTGATTTCTCTTTTATTTTATAAGTTTCAATTGCTGAAAATTCGTGCATTTGCCATAAATTTCTTTATTGTCTATTACAATAAATTCTTAATTCAATGTTAATGTATGTAATGTAAATGTACCTATGGCCGCCGTATCTCACAAAATCAACGCAATGGACGCAGAGAATAAAAAAATACAATCTATTCCTGTAGTCTTTTAATTTCAAGGCACCCTTCGTTCTTGCTTTTACCTTCGACGAATGCTTTACAAAAGTTATGCCATCGCGCAATTAAAAACTCAATCGCGCTATTACGCTATTACCATCTGAAATGCGACTTCTTTTCTCTGGTCATATCTTTTGACACCCTCGCACGCACTTATGTTTCTTCACTCCTCACTTTACCTCACCAACTCGCTTGTTTTTTCTTTCGTTCGTTCGTATAACATCATCCCTGGCCAGGCCAAAGAAGTACGAATCAACATTAGATTTATGCCACTCCTTATAGTCGAGGGTGTAATTAGGAACACAATGCTCTCTCTCTCGTTCTTTCTTGTGTAGACAATTTTTTGAAAAGAAAGTCCTGCAAAAAGCAAAAATTATCCCTTTTTCATTTACACCACCCAACAACCCCAGCATCTCTTCAGCTATTCGTTTCACACCGTTCATCACACAATAGCCTTCACGACGGACTGTAATGCAAATTTGTTGTGTAGTCTTCTTTGTTCTTTTTTTTATTCCTCCGGTACCTATCATCGTGATGCTTGGAAATATTTAAATGAAATACGAGTATGTACAAGGAAGAAGCTTAGCTAGGGCTGAATCTTAGTCACTCACACCTCGGAAAAGACGCTTCCGATACATTCAAATAAATTGCTTGAAACGAACAGCTGTATAAGAATCAGGAGCTTGAGAGTCGAAAACAAATGCGTACGATACCGAGAGGTCTAGAAGTAAATATGGTAGTTAAACGTTATACTGGCCATTCGATTATTAAATTCTAAAATGTTTTTGCTGCCTCTTTTTAAAGATGGTCCAGCAATATTTTGCTATTGCAAAAAAAATCGTCTTTTCTGAATGTTACCACTTGCATTCTGTGACACGACATAATTTTAAGGGGAGAAAAGAGACCTGTTTGAAAGCGAAAATAAATTCTCTTGTCAATTGCAAGAGCTCACCAGAAAAACTAACACTTACAAAATCTTTTCACAGCGTTCTCCAGGCGATTTAAAAGTGTCTTCGTTTTTGCTTATTCTCCTAGTCAACCTTCTCCCCATCCTTCCTCGTTGCCTGTTTTACATTCGCGGACTACGGTCCCAAAATATTCTTTCTCAATTTGAAATATTCTTCCAGCCTCTTTAATGCAAAACTGTACTCCTTATAAATAGCTAAAAATTCAAAAATAAAGAGGGTTGTTCGGGCAGAATGGCAACGACGAAGACACAACGGAATCGTCCAGGAAGACCAGCGTGATTCAAAGTGAACTGCGAAGGATAAAAGACCATGTCGTTGGAATTGACCGACAGTCGGCCAGAGGGGGCGGTATACGATACAGGGAGTACAAAAGAAGCAATCGCGCGGGCTTTTGATAGCAACGAACGATAGATGATTACAGTTTTTAGCAATTTTCTGTCGAATGGAAATATAGGACATGGACTCAATTTGAAAGGACTACACCCGGGGAACACGTTAAGAAAATAGAAAATTTGCAAAAGAAAAGGGTCGCTGTGACAGCACAGAGATAGAAATACAAGCAATTGTATATGTTGATAGAAACAGTTGAATGAACATCCCAACCTTCCATCTTGCTCGCCTGACTCGGCACTTGCCGTGCTTCGCGTTTATCATAGACAAAAAGCCGATAAATCTTTTAAGAAAATTCAATGGAACGTGTCTTTCACTTTGATGTCATTAGATTCTTTTAAATGGAGATGGACAGGTATATAGTATAAAAATAAAGGAATCAACGCACGACAGTAAGACGACGAAAATGACGAATATTGCAAACATTTACAGGACAACACTGAATATTTCGCTTGCTAATTTTTTTTTCTCGCCGGGAAATTGGTGGCACTGACACAATGCGACTCACATGTCACAACTTTTCAGTTAGTTCATTCAGTTCAAATTGTGCAGCGATAATTTGGTCATTTACCATCAATGGTCTCGAGAATTCCCTATTCTATCAACCAGCCTAGGCCTTATTTGGACGACATAAGGTGAGACTAATGGAAGGGAATGACTCAGGAAGGCCGACAAGAGTATTTGAGGACATTTGTTACGTTTGATATCAAATTTCAACAAGAGTATGTACTAGGAATGCCAATCAGCTTTACTAATAATCAAGTATGTATTACCAAGATGCACTGAGTTATATGGACGACGTATGTCACCAATGCCATATAAGCTGTATCATTTGTTGCCTAATTAGTAATTTGATTACCATACCAACACAGTTACGAAATTTTACCACTGATGCCATACATTACCATTATCGATCGAGCAAAGCATGAAATTTTAAATTGTCTTCGATATCATGCACGCTATAATTATTTTTTTTTTTGTAAAATAATTCTGAATTGATAAAGTATGTTTGTTTATCTTAATTTTAAATAAGTTTGTTTTCCTTTTTTAAATGGTAATGTATACTATCACTGTACCTGATTGCATACCTGTTTCGCCGCAGATAGATTTCAATCATGAGCATAGTAAGCATTCAATAAAATTTCTCTTGCGTCAGAAAAAATTTGTAAGGAGATCCTTCATTTTGCTCCAAATCGCCCCCCGCAACTACTTATAGCATTTCAACGAATATAAACACCATCATCTCCTGAGTAACCGGCCTTCTCGCCAAATTATGATTTATATCAAATTACATAGATATTATTTCTCGGTCAGTTCTTATAACTTATCGACTTCAAAAGACTTGGCAACAATTCGGTGTCTCTGACACAAAATGCACTTCGGTAGCTATATGATACGAGGTCTTTTTTTTAGAGTGACAGTGAAATATAACATATAGAAATTCCCTTAATGTGTGTCTATAATAATGGTGTCGTCCATTGAGGCCATAATCCCATTTTTCAAAAGTTCAACTTATAGCACTCTAAAAAAACGATTTTTTAATAAGGTTCATTTTTTACCTAAGTCAATAGTAATCTTTTCTTCGATATCCTTGCTGTCCTTTTATTATTAACTTTGTCTTGACATCTTCGTCTATATTATAATTTGCTGTCTTATGCTCACCCTCATCTGAAGCACTCGAAGCATCGTCCTGTGTAGGTACAGAGAAAGAATAAATTCTTATCTGGTTACTGTAGTTGCTTATCCTGCTTAAACACTTTTCGCTTAAGGGATACTTAGCTAAATGATTTAAAAAGATAATTTTGTAAAATCAAATTAACTTGAGAGGATAGATATATTAGTAAAGATAAAATGCTAAAGAAAACCGAGAAAAAAGATAAAAATACGAACAAACAACATTCTAGTGCACAACAAATTGTATGCATTGCATCCCGAAATAGTATAGTCAAATGTACCATATACCTACTATACATAGTTTTACTCCAAATCCATACAATGAATTCTCGCCTTCCTGACGAATTTACTCGAATCTCAATTCACCAGATGCCAAACGTGGATGAAACGGGGTGATTACCAATGTCCATAACTGTGTAGGCAAACCGGTCAAATCGGTATGTAAATTAAGCATCCTTAAATTGATGTGACCTTTCTGGATTCGTCCTACCTCGTCGGACGTTCTGCGCCAGGTAGCTGCACTTCACGCATTTATCCCTTTCAGAATATGCATATCACTACTCTTGGAATGAATTTTTTTCGAGGTGGTGAAGTACATATTTTTTCAAAAGAGATTTACCCTCGAGTTGTTGAGTTATTTGTTTCTCAATCTTTTAGGCGAAGTGATCATCTTTAAGGGGCGCTTAAATATTCTCATGTTTACTAACACGCTGGATCTTTTATCGTTACTGAAGATGACCGTTATCAAATTGTATCACCTGGTCAAAGTGAATAAAAAAAACTGAAAAGGCATATTATAAAGTTGTTACCTGATATTTAAATGAGGACAATGGGTCACTCGAAAACAGAAGATGAAAACTTGTTTCTTTCCCATCATAAGCTTTCTTCACCGAGTAGCATTTTTGCTTTGCGAAGGACAGAGCGTTGGATTTCTGATTTTACATTACATGTTTATATGAAAACGATGAGTTTTCACGGGAAAGGGGTAATTTCATCGACCACTGGTCCTTTCGTGATTCCTATCTACGTCAGTCGCATTGAAGATCATTAAATAACTCGGACTATGCACGAAATACATTGCGTGTTTACGGCGATGATAATGTATATGTGTTGTATATGGCTCCTGATCCTTGTCTCAACAAGATTCGTTTTTCTATTCATTAATGCATGTATCGGGATTCATGGACTAGTAGCATAACGGAAACTGGTTACATTTGCATTCAAAGTAGTTTGCCTATATGGACATACAATGTTATGAAAAATGGGCATTGGGGATGAGATGATGAAACAGGATTGAGTGAAAGGACATTGCACATGGACATATGGACAGGGACTTGAACCCTTTTTTATTTGCCATCGTTGATTTCCATGGGAAAAGTGGACAAACTGGTTAGGTCAGTTTTATTCAAGGATTTGATGTGTCCGCGTGTTTTGATTTACGACCGATCGCAGGAAAAACTCTGTTATTCTTATATAAAGCCAACAGCTTAGGTCGGGTATGGAACTGAGCGGCAGTATCCTACAGGATATTGTTAAATACAAGGCTCGCATGTATGGCCCGTATAATTAGTTGGTTCCTGTTTGTATGGTCAAGGTTACCTTATATGAGTAGCGAGTTTAACATTTTCCGTGGACCTAGGTTTAGTTGAATTTAGTCACCCCTAGTTCTTTCACGTGGTTACATTTGTGCTTAAGAGATTTTGATGCGATGCGAGATTCGCCTCAAAAGCAAAGTTCTCATAATCGTAGCCACTTCCAATAGTGTTTCTCGATCATAAATTAGATCTTTTCGCTGTAAAAAGAAAACAATTTATTTAGGTTATAATTGTCTGTCCGATTTCGTTATTGTTTTTCATACTAGTTTTTGTTGAAATATTTAATGTCTAATGTGCCTTTGTGTATGCCAATTTCGAAAATTTTACGTGTTTTTTTATGGGTTAAAAATTACATCCTTTTATGCATATTTTTAAATATAGTGTACACGTTTAAAAAACAAAAACAGTTGCATCAGCACGATTGGAAATAATCTAATCCGATATTTAATGCATAGACCTAGTGAAAATTTTGAAATTAATTCCTAATAAAACTAATTTTCTGGAAATGTTGCGGAAGTTTAATAAATAAGAAATAAAATATTTAAATTTAGTTCAATTTCAATTCAACATTATTCCGTTCTCAATATTTCATAGTTTTTTTCATTTCGGACCTTGTAACTGGTACCATATTTTTAGGAGAAATATATCACAACAAGAATCCTGCTCAGGTCGTCATAGATTACTAGCTTCATTTATCAGAATATCGCGTTAATCGTCATATATGATTTCATTTTTATCCGAATATTATGTTAATCATATAATCACGTTGGCTTGTCGATAGTTCGGACAAAGAAAGTAGTCAACTGCTGGGTATGTATTCCAAAATCACAATGTACATGGTGTTTCTTTTGCTGTAATAGAAGAGGAACAAATTGAGAAACAAAGCACAGAGAAACACCCTTAATGTACACGAAATTACATTCATTGGAAAAAAGAGGTTTCGCCATTTATGTTTGATCATATTTTTTGGCAAGTGGACGCTACGGCTTTCGCGAATATGCCGTTATTTAGAAGCCACTATTTCTCACATTTTTTTTTACAAATTAGGAAAACGTCTCAATGTTTGGTTGTAAAGTCCTGAAGTGATTCTATTTTAATTGGGTTAGCGTTTTATCTTACATTTAAAAAAAATTCTTAAATTAGGTGAAATCAGGCAAACGAGTTGGCAAGGTAGCTCAAATAATTTACGCTTCGTGGGCGCTCTTTCAATAAAAGAGATGTGTTGAATTTAAACTCTTTTGTTAGAAGCATTATGTTCACAGTGACAAATGTTTTCAATTAATAATTGAAAAAAAGTAAAAAATTATGTTTTCATCGCTCACGGTTGCTTGAAATATTGTAACCATTATTGCATTCGAATTAAATCACACCAACTCCATATAAGGTGCACTAATCTGAAATTTACAACCGTTATTGTCCTTTAACAACACGGTTAAAAAAAATGATATAAACTTTATAAATTTTGGTATACATATAGTTCCATAGACTTTCTGTATAAAAAGTATACCAAGCTTCTTTATTAATCGAAGTTATCAGTTGAAGCTATACAGTTCATGCTAATCGCGTATAAAATATTTTTATAACCTAACAATATAAAGATAATCCGAATAAGGTGGAAATATCATCCAAATATATGATTAAAAATATATACTTTTTAGTTTTAAAATTAAAAAAAGGCATTCATTTATATCTGAAGGATATTGTATGCCTGCAGAACACCCTTCTTGTGGGACATTTCATTGAAGATCATTTCGGAGTGTATATAATATTGCCGGCACTATATACATTTCCTATCCGCACATGTACAGAAAATTTTTACCACGCCGAGATTCGATCTCCGCACCTCTAGATTACTAGCATGCACTCTGCGATGCTCACTCAACCAAGTGAGCCACAGCGACGCACGAAGTCCACCTTACCAAATGCGAATGCAATGAAATTTTCTAGAAATGTACAATTTTAGGATAAACTTTACCTCACCTTGGAATAAAAAGATTCTATCAGTTTAATATTATTAAACAAATTCTCGATTGGTAGCCAAAAATGTAATTTATAGTATAAAAGCAATAACACATTCTGATAAAAGATTCATATGTAAATGCTGCATACCTAATTTTCATTAGTATTTTAGGATTAATTTTGTAACAACTTCGTATAATTTTTATACCAACATCTCAAATTCAATACAAATTTCGGATAAATTTATTAAAAACTCATATAAACAAAATTTATACATCGCCGTTTATTACAATTCATACTAAAAAAGGTATGCATGAGCTTTATACATTCAGTTGGTATAAAAAATACACCAGAATTTTTAACAGTGAATTTCGTTATTCATTGAATACGTCTGCCTGTTGGATGATGATTTGATTATTGACTGATATTTATTTTACGAGTGTCTCCGAACGCCCAAATTGATGCACAAGCCAAGAGTTATGTTGCCCATTTCATGCTAATCTCTCATTTCCGCTTGTATAATTTGCGTATTCTTCCTAAATTGATCTTACTTCTTTAATTCTAGAAAATATTTTGCTTCATTCGATTATTATCTTCCGTCTATTTAGATCTAGTGAATAGAATGTTTATACGTCTTTCCTACATTTTTCAATTTAAATTTCTTTTTTTCAATCTATTTCGTGCCCAGTCACGTCATCATTTTTCTCGTTCTATATGTATGGTGTTGATTCGTCCACAACCGCTTCTCTTCCTCTCGTGATTTGCATAATTTTTGTTGTCGATCCACCACCCTCTAAAGAAAGCATTGTACTCCCCCTCCGCTAATGTTGGTATTTCATCATTGGCCTTTCAAAAAATTCCAGTAAATGAAAAGGATTGGGGTTCAGGCAGACGTCGTCGGTGGTGCAGGCGAAAAGCATCATGGCGTAGTATTTGATGATGTCAATGTTTTTTATCTGGACATGAAAAAGTTATTCGTCCCGCGTCCTTGATATTATTTTTCCTCGGGGGTGAGGCATGTCGAGGAATATATAAACTAATGGCATTATTGTTGCTGTTGACTGAGCCGCGACCAAAATCATCACCACCAC
The DNA here is from genome assembly GCA_949715475.1 of Microchrysa polita. NCBI lineage: Eukaryota > Metazoa > Arthropoda > Insecta > Diptera > Stratiomyidae > Microchrysa > Microchrysa polita. The sequence continues at coordinate 44,120 of OX454422.1, read as the reverse complement.
TACACTCCTGAATCAGGTTTTAAAATTATTGCAAGTAGGGGGAGGTCGTTGAAAAATAAGAAATCCACCAAATGGCGGCCATTAATAGAATGGACTCTGGATTTTAGAGTCGTTAGATGCTTTTTAAGTATTTTGTAGAAACGGCGTAGATTTATTTCTAACATCGGCAAAAAATTAACTGGTGATTTTTTCTATAGAATCAATTCGCATTTGAAAAAATGAAGCACATGGAGATAGAAGGCTGGCATGCAATACGAGGTTTTCTAACACATATTTGATGCTAGCTGTAGGTACTTGCTTTTGGGTTAAACAAAAAATAAGAAAAAACATTGAACATTAATGGAATGTTGCCAATAAATATATTTTAGGATTGGTATAGATGAAAATAAAAGGTTGGTTTGGTATAAGGTAGTTGGATTGTTGTTGCACTTTCCCTAGTTGGATTTTTTTTTATTCATTTGAAATGCTTTGCAATATAGAATTTTCGCTAAAACAAAACACATTAGGATTCAAAGTAAATTTCCTGACTGAGGACAGCGTCAATAGCGCGTAGTTACAAAATGCCACTAATGGCCGGACTGATATTTTTTCATTGCAGATTGATGAATTTTCCCAATAAAGAAACAATTTGTAAGCAAGCCTAATTTCCTAAACTATAAGTTATTTTTAAGGGTAAAGTGAACAAATCAGTTTCATACCTTATATATCGAGCAACTTTTTCCAGCAGGTTTTATTGATTACCATACTCATGCATATGCTGTTGGCTTGCCAAACCCCGAGCAAGTTATTTATCCAGGGGTTCAATGAAAGATGTATTGCAATGCAATTTTTCATGGAGAACTTGTGCTCGTTGTTAGGTTAGCCTCAATTATATCAACTCTATACACTCAGAAAAAAACGTGTAATGAAACCAATGAAGTTTTTACTTTACTTCTAATAAGCAGAAAATTTCTTGAAACGTATGAAGTTTGAATATCATCATTCGAAGTGCCATTGGGTCAACTACACTTTATTTGAAATTATGATGTCAGTAGTAAAAGAATTAAAAACATGACTACATAAACAACACATTACTTAGAATGAAGTAAATCAAATTGTTTTAATTTTAGGGCTCCATTACACAGTAATATTTATATTATCATATGCATATCATATGCTTAAGCCTACTTGATTTAGTTTACTGCATGTGGGAAAATTTGAACCGAATGAAATGAGTAGGCTTTAGGATATGACATACACATGATAATAGAAATATGACTGTGTAATGGAGCAATAATACAAAATTCATTGGAAATAGGACTATTTTGCACATCCCCGATCCTCGATGTAAACATTCATTAAGTAAAATGTGCATTGAATCTATGAAATATTTTTGTTAATTCTGAGAATTTATTTCATGGAATAAAATAATAATTTTGTATTGCACATCGTATCAAGTAGTTCAGATTTTAGGAACGTTGACAACATTCCACATCTGGTCTCATATGGCAATGTGAACGTACTGGCACGCAGGCGGACCGGGTTCGAATCCAAGTTTCGGCATAAGGTTTTTTATGAATAAAAAAATATAAAAATTTGAAATAAAATTAAATCACAATAAAAAAAATTCTTTTCTATTTTTTTTTAATAAAATTCAATATAATTCTTACATAGAATCGATGAACAATCTCACTGTTATAATCGAATATTCACTTCTTATTTTCAATGTTATTTCTATCATTGTCCCAAAAAGGCTATTTCATTGGCTCCAAATCACAGCCAAAATTTCATATGTCCTATGTATTTTTTGTTTAATAAACGTAATTTTTTTCTGGCTGCACAAAAAAGTTTATTTATATTCCTTTACATTTTTTTGTTTTATCGCAACAAATTTCTTAAGATCATGGTGATTATCTTCGATAACTGAATAACGGCTGTCATACAGTCAACCATACCGTATATTTTTTTATTTACCTTTTTATAATTTGTAAATAATTAACGCCCGACATGTTTGTTTTACCGTATTTATATTTTACATCTTTTCGTCTAACTATAATGAACCTCTGGAATTTAAAGTCATTGAGAGGCGACCGTAGGATGACGGCTATGGATCAGAATTCATCAACTTCAAAATTGTTTTATGAAGATTTTAACAAAATATAAAAAAAAATTATGGAAAATTTCACTTCTTACGAAACTTTGAAGAAACTATACACTCCAAGAAGGGATCCAAGGCTCAACGTGTACCTAAGTGATGTTGCATTTTCTCTGATATGATATTAATTTGCCACTGTGATTAAAATAACAGGCGCAACAGTCCAACATTGGACTAAGGCCGCAGATGTGTTAGTGACATCCAATTTTCAAGATCTTAACTGCTTTTTTGATGAGCTGTTGAAACCAACAGCACGCTCAGCAGTGTCATTTATCCCGTTTAACATCTGAATGAGATCATAGTCCGTGGGTCGTGAGTTCGAAAAACACCATAAACTGAATTCGTTCACCGTGAGTCTCGAACTCATGACCCTGTGCACCGAAGGTGTGCACACTAACCACTACATTAGCCAGACTACAACTGTGGTTAAAAAGCTTCTAAAAATATACGATGGCAAGGGAGCATTGCGATGACCGAAAAGACTCTCAAAGCAGATTAAAAACAAGCAGGGTGTACTTCTGGCTTTTCTACAAAACGCTAATTAATAATTGAGAATACTCATTTTTTTGGTCGCGGACATCTTTGTTTATTCTAAATCCTAATAAAAAAAAAATAAATTCGTTTATAAAAAAGACAATATCGATAAACAACAGAGGGTGCAGTGGAGGTGGGATAAAAGTACTCATCAAAACAAAAGATGACGGCATGATGGAAACGTAGCGAGCTGAGTACAATAGACATCGACCCATACCATGCTTCGATAAAGTGCGTCCTTGATGCTTCCAAAAGTATGTAGGAAAATACCCGCCACATCGAAGCAACGAAAAAAGCAGAGGACGTTACTCGAACGTCGCAACGGGAAGATGACAAGACGGGTTGTTCTCGTTAATGGATCGACTTACTATCTTGTGTTGTCAGGGTTAGGTTTGGAAAGTAGAAAATTTCGTTTTCTTTTCCTCTTTGCCACAGTTTCATAAGGAATTATCATGAAACACTAATGAAAAAGTGGTCACTGGGGATTGTTTAATTAAGGTAGGAATATTCGGAAACAACAAGGGAAGAGGATAGGCAACTATGAATATTCCATTTTTTAAGTTTAAGAAAATACATACGAACTAAAAGTAGTCGTTTGATTTTTTCAAAAATATTTCACGAAATGGACAATTGCCGAAAAGTTTGCACCCCCATAGCCAGAATAGATAGATTTATAGGATGGATTGATCAATATCTCGGGTCAATCTAAGAACAAGTTAGAAATATGAGGAATAAGATATGACAATGACCAGTTATGCATGGGAATTATTATTAAACATTTTATTTTTTGGTCTTGTTGTTTATGTTTGTTTATGATTAGTGTTTTGCCGGATGTTGTAAAATAAAAACATTTTATGTTAAATTTTAAAGTTTTTATTTAGTTTTTAAAAAAATATTTTTTTTTTGTTTTGTTTTCTAATTTAAATTGTAATGTACTGCGATCTGAGGAGTAGTGGGATGGGGAGGGGGATTTGGGTTGGTATGGTTCAAGGATAGGAGTTGGTGTGATATCACATATCAAACCATTAGTTCTTCTTCTCTTCCCCTTCTTGTTTGATTTCTGGATATTCCAATTTAGCGCCATCTTCGCAGGTGAAGACTGGGCAGCAATATGGGAATGGAGCGGTTTTGTTGGTCTTATCAGTGTCCAATTTGCACTTGTCGTTGGCCAATGGAAGTGGTCCGCAATCTTCAACCAATTCCAAGAGTCTATAAAGAAACATAAGTAATTATTGCAAGAACGCGGAAAAAATACTATTTATAGACTAAGAGTGATCCATAAAAAAAATATTTAAAGAAAACCATTTGAGTTAGATTTAGAGAAAAGAGCAGAGTACCTATAGTACGGATATTAAATTGTGAAAACAAAATTCAATCCGATCAGAATTCGAAGTTTTGCCTCCTGCAAGAAAGGTTACCCAGATGAACCAGGCTCTCTTCCAATGGGAAGCAGATAAATACACACACTGCTCTCGACGACTCTAATGTGTAACTGTGTATGATAAATGATATCAAATATGATGTAACTTTTTTTCTGCCTCCTTGTGAAACCCGCTTGAAGAAAAACGCTCAAACTCTTCGCTGTGATGTGTAATTCATGATTAATGTAATTTGAAAATAATGACACTCCTTCTTGACATATGACTCTCCACATTATTTTATTTTCATGGTTTTTCTATAAGCTGTCAATAATTGTCAAAATTTGTCACCTCTAAACAAAGGAATAGGAAACACTTTAAACAAACTTAGGTAAAAAAACCTTAATTTTTATATAATTAAGATTATAATTGTGAAGAAAAACCATTGTAAATTTTTCATTTTATAGATTCCCTGAAGATGGGCCAATAAATGCCCGAAATATATTGGAATAAGTGAAGAATTTGAGCGTTTTTCTTCAAGCGGATTTCACAAGGAGGCAAAACAAAAAGTTGCATCATCTCTTACAACCCGGCAATACAAAATCATAAAATTAAATATCAAATATATTCTGTTTGGCAATCTAAGATGAATTCACCCAAAGTCATAGCACGTAATAATGTACTTACTTTGGCGGTTGATCTTCAGATACAACACAGGTAGAACGGCCACAGAATGGAGTCAATTCCCAAGTCTTGCCTGGCTCAACAGTAGCACAACGGGTTGAAGCGAAGCACATTCCAGGGAAATCTGCAAAAAAAAAATAAATTTGAAATATAAGTAAAATAAAAAAAAATCCGATGGTAGGTGAGCTTTTTTTGTGAAGCAATTTAGAAACTTTTTTGTAAAGCTTGAGGGAGAATAGTGGTTCCTAACACTCTTCTCCCTCCGAAGATTTAGCAAAACAGTCGTTAGTAATTGTCATTTCGTTTCGACATGAGTTAGACATTTGAGTCATCCAATTTTAAAAGCATTGTTCCTGGTGGAAAACAGAACATTCTGCGCCTTTAATAACCATGCATGCTATACAATTTTATTAAAATAAACCAGACTATAATTCATAACTTTTTTCGGGCCCCAAGCAAGGTAAATACCATACATACGTATACTGCAATTCTGCCTATGCCTTGATTTCTCCAAGTGAATTGTCACAGTCATGTTTCATCTAAAATTTATCGGTTTATCGATAGGCGCATTTTAAAATATATAGACCTTGTCGCGAATTTGAATAATCGGGTCTTAGTGTAATGATGATGCGATGCATATAGGCACTTCTCCCGTTCGTCCCGGCGGGGCTCTCAAGCGGCCGCCTTTGAACATATGGTAATATGGCAATCCATTTTCGGTCTCCGAGCTATTCGGTAATTGGTTGGTCAATAGATAAGTTCACTTCACAATAATGCTCCTCTTTGGTTCTGTATAACATCCGTGTATCATACACATATCTCTAAAAATTAAATACTCTAAAAATCTCAAATACAGGTCGGTCTGCACTTGTTCTTTAAGATAAATGCGAAAGCTTCAACGGAAATCCAATTCACGTCTTGCACCATAGATTGTTTGACCATAGTCTTTTTGTATGTTTCTCTATTGTTATTTACACGTTATTTCAAAGTCTATCTGCGAGCTTTCAAATATTCCCAGTTGGGGCCCTTGGCTGGTCGGCCGATAGATATTATTGCTGTCCAGTGGCGTTTGTTCCAACCATGGAATTAGTTGCATGCAAGGCAGTATGCTAGCCGCACACCATTGTCTCTTCATTTCTATACATTAATAATTATGTTAAATGCAACACAACGCACTATCGTATGGTTGAATGAATTGAGGTCAGATTAAGATTGCGAATGTTTTGGATGTCATGTAGATTTAGATGTCGTGCATGCTTGCTCTTCTACAATAAAGCCAAAGTAACAAGAAAAGAATTGATGTGAGTTTCCGACTTGGAGTTGCGGTGAAGGGAGCCAAGAACGTCCGTGAAGTTGAACACGAGGAAAACACAGATTTAGCTCCGATCTCGCGAACTGCCAGTTACTTTCCATACAATTTGCTTTTGTGATATATACTTGTTAATTATATTACATTCAACTGAATACAACTTATTATAAACTTGAGAAATCTGACCTTTAATGGGTGTGGTTCAATTTACCAATAATGAAGAAGAACGTGGGCGTCTATAATCTAAGCCACAGTTGAGTTAAAAACAATACATATTGTCAGAATGTCATACTAAATCAAATTAATTATGTTTCTAACTATAATTAATCAGTTGTATTTTAATGTTAGCGAATGGAACACATTGCCGTGGTGCACAATATTTGTATAAAGGAGAGCGTTCACACGGAGGAACACTTTACAAAATATCGCATCGATCAGTATCACTTGAAACGAGCCTACTGACAAAATATTGAACGACCGCAAAAGGCCAAGCAGTATATAGTGATCGACATCTACACTATACACACCCACATTAGTGTCTATTATTTGCATACTTCGATACATTGTCCCTATAATAAATTGAATGCGATTAGTCAGTATGTACACAGTAACGTCCAACTTGTGTTATATATCGATGTGAAAAGCTACAGGATCAGGTCGATTTGATGTGCACCCATGTACAGAAAAATGGCTGATAGATAAGTAGATAGATGTCAGGGCACTGTTTCTCATTGATTACCTTTGTTTTTTACCTCTCATGATGACACTTCTATACTGTTGAACATACGACGATTTGTTAACAATCCTAATACAAGTACACATAAACTCAGGTTCAATGAAACCGGGCCACACGGTAAGCGCGAACTCTAGTCAAAACAGGCATTGTGTTTGTTGCGCGAGTTAACGGTACTTCAGATAAAAACCATAGTCATTTTGCACTTTCTGTATTTTTGTATATATAGATAAAACTTTCATAGTTGTAAGTTTCATACTTTTAGAGAAAATTGAATTTGAGTTCGAAAGTGGCGAGTGGCCCGATTTTTGTGAAGCTGAGTGTATAATAAAAGATTAATTAACACTTTATGTTTTCATTTTCCTGTCCAAATAGTGGCGATTCTAATTTGCCATTAGCATCTTTTATGCTTATGTTCAGCCTAAAGCAAAATGCAAAGGCGATAATGTCTGGTTATGTATGCGGGACGACCTTCGTTGCTTGGAGCGACAGATTAAATCAGTTTGGTATATTTGTATTAACATTAATAAAAATATTGAATTGTTGAAGACGATTATCTTTTGCTTGCCATAATATGCTCATTCAGCCGTACGCTCACTGAAGGAAACAATTGCTTTAAAGACAATCTTTCACACAAAAAACATATAGGTATCTAGCCCAGACACCATACGTACCTATACATATATTGAAACTGCAAAGACCTGGCTCTGATTGATTAAATATTTTTTATACATCGCTTGAACAACAGGAACAAATTGAGTATACTATAAGCGAATAAAGCCATGACATTTCTGGAGATTTCATTTGACATAGTCTATTTAAAAATGCATTATATCTATGTCAATTCTTCCAGTCAAGTTATTGATTTCGCTTATTTTAGTATGAACCCAATTTGTTTCCATGCATTATCTAATCTATGTTTCGGTACATACCTCCCAATATATATGCAATCTGCCCGGAATCTCTCCATATGCAAAACTTCACATTCGGCCAAAGAAAAGAGTAGCTCAATCCATAGGTAGATGGATTATATTTTCGGTCTCGATCATTCCATGATGTTTTTCACTTTCACTCGGCTAAATCACGGTTATTTGTGTGATATGCATTCAATACCAACACCGAGTAGTGCAGCAGCACGATCACATCGCGACTCTTCGTAAGGGGACAGGCTATATTTGCGATATTGTGGTATACCACATGGGACGGACTTATGCCCTGTATATGTATTATTATAAAATAAAGCAAACTCACATATTCGAGTCAAGAGCATAAAAGGCAAATAATGCAATCAATGCTCTGTGTATTTATGGTATATTTTTTTTACTATTACATATTTTTGTTTTTGGTCATATTGAAAAGCAACCACAGAGAAGTTACGCTAACTAGTGGCAATAGCTAGGCGTATAGCAGAACAGCAAGACTAGATAAGTCTGCTGAGCAAAAAAAAATGAAAAGAAAATACTCAAGACTTATTTTGGCCCACTATCGCCCATTGCCTTGGTGGCAGTATCTTGAACATTCATTTCGGATATTTTTCAAATTGGTGTGGCCACCAATACGGCACCATTGGATTTTTCTAGCAAAACTTGTCCAAGAAATACCCTCCCAGCCGTCTGACCGCCATTTAACAAGCCACTAATGGTTACTCCATGTTTTAAACCATGCCAGATTTTGGGTCGCGACTTTAAATGTTTCTTCTCCCTCGGTGCGGGTCTGTTCGAGTTTCTGGTTATGGTTTTTTGCAAGCTCAATTTACACAAAATATTTTGTTTACAGAAGCATCTAGAAAAATGGTGTAGTTGTTTTCGTAATAGCACAGAGAAAGAGATGTGTGACGAAGTGGTTTCGTAATTGACTATGTAATCAGCGGGTTTTTGCACAAAGCACACAATTTTGTCTAAATGGCAAAAGTTGTATTTTTATTGGGAGAAGCTTGTTAAAGCTGTCACTAAATATATTTTTCTCCATTAACTCTGGAAACGTGCAGGGTCAAGGCGTCAAGGGTGTTCATAATACTGATATTGCGCGCCTCAGAAAGAATTAGAAAGAAGGTGACAAGTTCAAGACCAATTTTTTTACAAAACTAGGTATAGGCTGCGTATTATTTCACACTTTGTACTCGTTTTTTAATTCTACTATAGTCAGTTACTTGGAACCTATATAACCAGCGAAATGGAAACAAAAAATAAAATATAATCGATTCTCATTATACCTGGCCGCCAAGGTTGCACGCATATCAGTTTGAATTAATTGGAGAATCATATATGTATAGCACAATGTGGCCTGAGCCACATCTGATGCAAACGGGAACTAAAAGACAATCGTATTATGTATGTATCTACACAACAAAAAAGTGGCGGTGGCATTTTTAATTATGAATATTTTATCCACCGAAATGCAGTCACAGAGGTGTAAAATGTGGGAGTCGACAAGCCATAACGATTTCCGACACAATATAAAGTAAAAAAAAAATGTTTTGTATGTACAAGAACTTGAGCTTCAAATGAAAGACCGTGCTAATTGACTGAGTTTTGCAATAAAAATCGTTAACCTCAGAGATATTTGCATGCTTTCTGCGCTTTTTTAGATATATCATTCATGCATTACACTTACCTCTAAGGACATCAGCTGGGATGAGACGTTTGTAGATTTTGATATCTCCTTCTTTTTTTTCTTCATCGGCCGAGTAGACAGCAGCAACGAAAAGTGCAACGCAGGCAAATGCGACGAATGATTTCATTTTCGTTTTTGTAAATAACAATTTATAAAAAAAATATCACAAGAAACGTATTTCCGCGTTTAAGATCACAGAAATCACCACTGTTTTTTCTCGATTCTGCAAAAGCTGTTTTCAACAAAGCCCAAGGGTTCCGTTCGCAAAAAAGGTCATATGGTGCAGTTTTTGTTGGTTGTACATGTAAAGAAATATAAATTAGTAAATAGAGAAAAAACATAATGCATTTAAATCTAATTTAAATGTTAAGAAAATTGTGAATAATTAGCAGAATCGAGGAAATTGTCGTGTAAAGATACCAGCAAAAAATGCAAAATAATAACAAAAGTAAAACAAGTACAGTTCAAACAAGAAAAGATGATTTCGTAATTTGCTACCATATACTATCGAATAAAAACACTTTTCAATAATGAAAACAATTCAATTCTATTAAAAAATCAAAACCACTACGAGCTTTTCGTATTGCCCGCAAAATTAAATCAATGATAACAATAAAACAGAATTGAACTTTACACTTTCGCGATCAAAACTGAACAATCTTTATGGATTTATGTTTAGTTAACGTGTGTCGCACTCTTCAGTTGAATTCCAAGGAAACCAGAGAGGATATGGTGCTTATTGTTTAAAATAATATTTTTTATATTGTTACACACCGTTTCGGCTCACTGCGAAATTGTTGCGAGTATTAAAACCCAACGAGGGAAAAAACAACCAAGAGGTGGAAGAGAAGTGTGTGTAAACCAGGTGAAAATGTGTACTGAAATGAATTGAGATTTACCAGACACCGGTATTTATATTAGTGAAAGAACAGCTTGTTGCTGTCGCCCGCTTTCTGGTATCTTGTGCCATCATCTATATATCTATACCATGCTTCGGCCAATATTTAAATTTATATGTATGTATAGTAGATATTTTTTTATTCAAAAATATATGTTTATGGATATGTTGCGCGAATCGCGCCATGGCAATTTTAAAGATTACCTATAGTTTGGTTTCGATTTTTGTTGTTGTTATTCTTGGTGGTATAGTGTTATTTCCAGATATTTTTTCATTTGTTTCCTCGCGCGCGCAACTGATAGTACCTATAGTTGGTTTTGGAATTAGGTTTTGTACGATGTCGTTCTTGTTGCTGACAACTGTTGCTGATGATGATGGCAAACATGATGATGTGGTGTGTTGTTTGATTTTTTTCTATAGCACTATTATGGCTATTGTTGGCTGGTGTAACTGCCATCAGATGGTGTTATGCTTTACCGCGTTTTACTAGTCGTCTACACTTTATCTTTCGGATGTGTACATACACGTTAAAAAAAAAATATTGTTATTTGTCTTTTATGGTAGTTGTGCTTCTTTGCGTTTGTATTTCTTTGACTTTTTCAATTTTTATTTCGGGCAATAGTTTTTTTTTTGTTACAACTTCTCTATTTATGCTGTTCCATTGTAGTTTTAATAATCGCCGCAATGCCGGTCTGTCTGTAGATGCGTATGGATGTACGAAATTTCTTATTATAGGTACCCTATACCCATGATGGTATAGAGTAGGTATATTGTTTATTATTTAATTTTCACCCTTCGCTCTTTTCTCCGTTTACTATCCATATCTGCACAGTTTTTCGTTTGAAACAGGCACGTATAAGTTTTTGTAAAAGTCGGAAATATTTTAAAAATTTCTTCTTTATTATTTAGGTGCATGTAATTGCATAAATAGCTCCCTGCGAACTAAGCAACACTGGTTCAAGTTTTAATCAGTGTTTTCGCTTGAAAACTTATAAGTTCGCCTTAGAGCCTGACTACTGGGAAAAATGTGTTACTAAAATAAACTTTTTTGGAATTCAGACCTTGTTTTTTTTTGCACAAGGCAGTAGCGAGCTTCCATTGTTCATAATTTCGATTTATGTATGTTCATTTACCTAGCTTTTTTGCAAGTTCATTAATAATTACGAAAATACTTCAGTGTATGCTCAATGTTTATTTTAGAACTAATTCTATTACACATATACCTATTTATTTTATTTCATATATTATAATTATGCATTTTTTCTTTTCTTTTATATGTAATGAAGGTCAGAGTAACAGTGTCCTTTTCGACAAGAGCGGATATTCATTGCGCTCAATTTACATGTATACATCGAATTTTCGACAGCATGTAACCTACCATTAATTACGAATACATTTCAGAAGTTAAGCCTCCGCTACATATATGTATGTATACATGTAGCTAAAAATAATTAAACAACTTTATTCTCACTGCAAAGTACAATTCTCATGGTCACTGATTCTTCGTCGCTTGTTTCCTTCTAGTCAGATGACTCATTGATGAAGCCTAATTTTGCTTTGATGCTTTTTTAATTTCTTTCTCATTTTATGTAACGGCTACTTTACGTTTGACCTATTATATATCAGCACTGTACGAAGATTAGAGCACGGAAGCTGAGTTTTCTTAATAATTATAATACAAACAATTTTCAAAAAGAAAAAAATGTTTAAGTCTGTGTATTAAAAACTGCAAAATAATAACAAAAACAATGAGAGTCTTTTAATTACTTTGTAGTTAAACTAAATGAATTCTGACTCCGACCTCGCTTTAATGAGCCGACTATTAACGCATTCAGATTTGCGATATACTTTTTACTTGGTACTATATACCATAGTTTGTCGGTCGTGAAATGATATGCATTCAATTTTCTGAAGTAACTGGTTTTAGTTCTTTTGCTGCTACGTTAATCGGTATATAATTTGTTAAAGTATGTAATATTTATTTGAAGTTTATGCAAGAACAACGCATTGATCTGGGAATGGTAATACGATCTAGGCTAGATCTGCCTGCAAAAATAATCGACGTGGTCGAGCAACGCAACTACTAAGAAGTGGTGTAGTACCTAGACGAAAGGAGAACAATTTTTTTAATGAACCCAATTTTCACTTTTCAGTCAATTTATTTGAATTTTACTATCGCTGGTTTCTATAAAATGTTTATTCGATTTTGACTTTGACGAGACGTACAGAACTAGCAGGAACATCAGGGGCGAACAAATGTAATTTAAGTCTTTTTTTGCTGGGGAAATAGAGGTGGTTCCTATCCAACCTATTTCGAATACTCTTCTAAGGCCACGTTTCCGCTACCACTGTAGTTACTGTCGAAATATATAAGAGGGCTATTTCGGTTAGACCTACTCCACACTCTATCAATTTGTCGGATATCCCCTAACTCAACATTGTTCAACAGTCCAGGTTACTATAGTGAGCTTCTGTTGAAAGTTAAAATGGAATTAAAAATTTTGCTTAGGTGTCATTTATACGGTAGAGATGAATCTTTGATCCGCTTTGGTCAATTTAAAAACTGCCCAAGATTATACTAAAACAAATATTGTGACAAATAGGCAAGACAAATGAGAGATACTCCGAAATATGTACGAGTCTGCCCTTGGAGGAAAAAAACAATGGCCATTAAACTCAAATACATACATATTTGAAGAGAACTAAAAGTTAAATCAAATACTGAGTCACATTACGCCCAGCTTTACCAAAATGATACCATAACAACGAATGACCTTAAGTGTATTGTATGCAAATAAGTCATGAAAATGCGATGAAATATCAATATGAGCTATATGATAAATAATTTAATGTATCTTTCATTACCTTATAGATCGTGCTTAATAAAAACACACATCTATTTCTTCACGTTCAATATTCGAAATTTTCAAATGAAACAGATACCAGATACTTGCACGCTGGCAGACGATCGTTTTCATAAAAAAAACGATATTTCACGTATTTCTACTCTATAAACATGTTTCGGGTAGGTATATTGCGCTCTCTACGTAAACCGGCGCAGTTGATTGATGTAACTAAAATCTGTTGCATCTAAACGAGCATATTAAAATTAAAAAGCCATAATATAATACACGAAAACTGGACGAAAAGGTATGTGTTTTAGCATTTTGAATATTTTTTATGCGTTGCTTTCAAATCATTTTCATTTCGAATTTAAATTGATTTATCCCGCTCTTAAGGTGGGGTTAAATTACTATTCCATGAGGTGAAGTATTTTTGCCGCTTTGCTTATTAAGAATGATAATAATTCATCTTCAACCTTTCCACTTTCGATGGTGATTGTGATAGTATTGATGTGAGAGATGTGAAATAGAGTTGATAAAAGCTACTCTGAATTAATTTTCTTTTAGCCATTTAACAAAAAACTAACTGGATTTTTTCATTTATTTCACATTTGATAAAAGGCGAGTTGGATACAATTCCTTAGCAACTTTAACCGTTCATTCTTACTAAGCACAAATCCAGCGTCTTACATACACATGCACGAACCTATTTTATTCAAACCCTGATTAAAAGTAGAGACCTAGTAATTTATTCGTATGTTTGTTTTTAATTTCAATAGGGAATTGGTAGCAAGATAGTAACTGCTGTAAGTGTCAAATCACATTTAATTTTTATGCTACTCTACTTCAATTCCCAAATATTTTACGCTCTTAGCACTCCCCATATCAAAATGCAGAATACCCAATTGATTGCATTGAACCGATTAAATGTGAATATCTATTTAGCCTTTAAATGTATTTCTCCTATTACGCAACTAACTAACTAACAGTCGCGTTTTACGATTAGCGGTCAATAATATGGCAATACCTATAAAATAGCCATACAATTTAGTTTCGAACATGTTTTTTTTTTATTTGTCTTAATGCTCCCAAATAGATTGCATCGCATCTTAAATTAACAATTAATACAGATAAGCATGATAGATACTATAATATAATACTATATACATACATATAATATGAGCATACGTATCTCCCTATCAAATTGAAAAAATAAATTAAAGTTGCTACCACGTCCATTATTATTATTATTATTTTCATTTTCAAATATGGTTTAAAATATTGAAAGTAAAGAACGCGTAGCTTAGTATACTTGACAGTGTTTATGTTTTTAGAAAATCTTAAAGATTTACTATTTAAATCTAAAGTTAATAGGGTAAGCATGTCGGAAAGAGTAAAATTTAAGTTGACTTTGAAGCAAATTTCATTGTTACTTGATGGGTGTCTACCTATTTGTTATCATATCACATACTTTATTCTTCTTCTTCTTCCTTGCCTCGTTCCTTACACCGCTCCATGGTTCCGCGTTGCTCGACCTGCGGTGTAGGCACATCGCCCGTTTTGGCGATAATTTCTCAGCATATTTCTACAGGCAGCTCTATCTTGGATCGTGTCATCGCCGAGACCAATATCACATACTTTATTAACATTCAGTTAAAGTTGAATAGTTATTTCTAGATCTTTTTTGGATGATATAACTCAAGGCATGGGAGACAGGTTTATCTGGTGACATTTTAGCCTCAGAGAAGCAGCACGGTTGTTTCTATATGTTTTTTTGTTCTTTATGATTACTATATGACTCACTGAATCAAAAAGAGTTATGAAAGTGACCTTGATTTGCTTTTATATATTTATTTTCTTTTATTTCCTTTACCATTAGTATGAATCATTTCATTTGATCAATTTTTTATAATATTCATAACAACATTTTTAAATTTATACATTAATGTACCAATGCAATATGTTCTTGCATACTTTTTTGTACACGTTTCACTTGTCTTTTAGTTTTGGTTGTAATTTTATTTGTTTTCCGTAATCGAAAATGAACATGAACAATATTGTTTGATGCTTTTGGTTTCATCAAACAATATTGTTAATGTTCATTTTCCGATTATGGAAAACATATTAATCTGCGGAATATTAGTGTATGTATATCCAAACACCAAAAGACAATCAACATTATAGTAAATTGACCTTTTCAAGCAACATCTCGACCGTATTTTGTAAGAAAGAAATTTTGATGAACAGTTTTGTTTGGAGTTGAATTAATTATAATTAATTTGGAGTAGAATAAATTATAATTGATAGAAACAAAATATTTTTAAATGAGTGCATTGAGACAATATGGGCTACTTAAATGGCAAAAAAACTCTAACTGCACAAAAACCATTTACATGGTGGATATGTATAGCGACGCAAGCATTTTTCTTGATAAATATAGTTGTTGACTATGTTTTAGAAGCGGAGTCGGTATTATAGAGTGCGATTTACACGAGTCGAGCAAATGGCGGAGTAAGTACTTTCCACAGTACAGACCACTCTACAATCATTCTAGTTGCTCCAACTTGATTGTTTTCTGGTCTGAAGAGCCAAACTCTCCTCTATTACAACCATATTTATGCAAGTGGAGTGAAAAATTCTTCCTTTGAAGCGGAAATAATATTCTACTCTACTCTAGCATTTTCACCAAGAGGTGCAGGCGCTTGTATGGCGAAGCTCCATGACTTTGATATCTGTTGTTCAAATACGCGTATATGAGAAAAACTGAAGGAATCATTACGAATAGTTGACCTAGTTTTTTTTACGTTAAATGCCGACAAAAATCAATGCAGAGAAATACAGGACAAGGAGGTTGAATGATTATGTCAGTAAATTTAGATGACAAAAAAAATATACTCATATCAATTGCTAAAAAAAACTGTAAAGGTTATTGTAGACTCAAATTTCAATAGCTCCATACCTATATAACACGACTTCAAAAATATATTGCATAACAATATTCCAAGTTAAAATATTGTTAAAATTGGCGTTATTCAAAAGTTCCCCCAAAAAATAACTAATACCACGAACATCTCAGATTTAAACAATGACTGTAGTAAATGTGATGTATGCTACCGCGTTATTTAAAGTGATTAGCACATAGACATTATATTGCTTCGTGCACCCTGAGAATACGTATTATGATGTCGTCAATATTGACGGACGAATGTTTGTCCCCCATAACGGCTTAATGTTAACAGAATAAAATAAAATATGTACATGAACTAACATGCAAAATAGTATGCAAAGTAAATATGTGATTTTAAATAACCATTTAATTGATATTGATGTAGCCTACCATCAGTATTCTTAAGCTACATGAAACACAAAAATTCGTATTTCCGGAGCTATAACCTGCGAAAATAATAATGGGAGGCGGTTTTTTTATTTTGATAACTAATTCAAATTTGTTTTCATATATATACAACCGTACAGTATATACGATTTTACTAAACTATTGTACAGTATATTTGTGTGGGCTTTTAGAAGGCATATATGTATGTATATTCACTTTCGGACCATTTTATTTTTTACCTATACCCAATACTTGTCTCATACCTTTAACATAGTTTTTAATTGCCTCTCCTAGCTTCAGTTTATATGTCTTTTTTTCTAAATCCACGCAAAATACATATTTGCATAACAAATGGAAAAAGTATATACATAGCCTTAAAAATACCTTCTAGAAATGAAAAGTAACAAAAATATTAAATACATGGTGATAATGATGATGTTTTCCAATCATTGTGCCCGATTTTTTTAGCATTCTGCTGTCCCCATAACTTGCTATCGTCATTGAAGCAAGTTTCTGTTCACATTAAATTCTCGCTGAAATTCACAAAAAAAAATCATTTAATTTGTCTTAATGCTCCCAAATAGATTGCATCGCATCTAAAATTAACAATTAATACAGATAAGCATGATAAATACTCTTTACATAAAATATGAGCATATGTATCTCCCTAACAAATTGAACAAATAAATTGAAGTTGTTACCACGGCCATTATTATTATTATTATTTTTCAAATATGGTTTAAAATATTGAAAGTAAAGAACGCGTAGCTTAGTATACTTGACAGTGTTTATGTTTTTAGAAAATCTGAAAGATTTACTATTTAAATCTAAAGTTTCTAGGGTTAGCATGTCGGGAAGAGTGAATTTCATTGTTACTTGATGGGTGTCTATCTATTTGTTATCATATCACATACCTTAATGTACCAATGCAATATGTTCTTGCATACTTTTTTTGTACACGTTTCACTTGTCTTTTAGTTTTGGTTGTCATTTTATTTGTTTTCCATAATCGGAAAATGAACATGAACAATATTGTTTGATGATTTTGGTTACATCAAACAATATTGTTAATGTCGGTATTATAGAGTGCGATTTGCAAGAGTCAAGTAAATGGCGGAGTGAAGTACCTACTTTCCACAGTACAGATACAGACCACTCTACCATCATTCTAGTCGCTCCAACTCGATTGTTTTCTAGTCTGAAGAGCCAAACTCTCCTTTATTACAACCATATTTATACATACGTGGAGTAAAAATTCTTCCTTTGAAACGGGAATAATATTCTACTCTACTCTAGCATTTTCACCAAGAGGTGCAGGCGCTTGTATGGCGAAGCTCCATGACTTTGATATCTTTGTTCAAATACGCGTATGAGAAAACTGAAGGAATCATTACGAATAGTTGACCCAGTTTTTTTTACGTTCAATCAACGCAGAGAAATATAGGACAAGGACGTTGAATGATTATGTCAGTAAATTTAGATGACAAGAAAAATATATTCATATCAGTTGCTAAAAAACTGTAAAGGTTATTGTAGACTCAAATTTCAATAGCTCCGCACCTATATAACACGACTTCAAAAATATATTGCATAACAAATTCTCAAGTAAAAATATTGTTAAAATTGGCGTTATTTAAAAGTTCCCCCAAAAAATAACTAATACCACGAACATCTCAGATTTAAACAATCACTGTCGTAAGTGTGATGTATGTTTCCGCGTTATTTAAAGTGATTAGCACATAGACATTATATTGCTTCATGCGCCCTGAGAATACGTACACTGTAAAAACAAGGTTGAATTTTACATCGAAAATTCGTTGAATTTTACACCTTTTTTCTCGCAAAATTACAGTAAACGTTTATTTTTCAACCAAATTTCTAGTAAACCCACAAAATAGTGTAATATTACACAGATTTTTTAATATTTCTCTATTTTGGTGTAATTTTACACCACATTTGGTTTGAAGATGTGCCATTACTTTATTTTTGTGTAATTTTCATGTAATATTGCGATTTTGGTGTGAAAATTATACCTACATTTGTGTAAAACTGAGTGTGCTACAATACTTTTGTGAATTATTGCATTTTCCTGTATCTGTCAAGTGGCTGGTTCTGTGTGTAGTTAGTCTGTTCCGTCCGAAGTGCGTTCGTGTGAGCATCATATTATTGTTGTTATTATAGCGTTTTTTGATGTTGAACCGAAGGGGGTGTGCTAGCTCTTGGTCGTTGGAATAACGACTAGCTCCAGGACGATTAAAATCGAAGAACCGGCTGCCGTAAATATTATTAATTAATTACATAAACCCAGATGTAAATTTACATTTTCGCCGGTGTAAATTTACATTTGTTCCAGTGCAAATTTGCTTATTTCTGATTTAAATTTACATAATTCTAAGAGTAAGTTTACTTATTTATGTAAGTAATTTTGTAGTAAATATTTACACCGTAAAGTGTAAAATTACTCTCGCTCATATCATGGTGTAAATTTACTACTATAATAGAAGGAAAAAAAGTTTCCTCCTATTATTGGAGTAAATTTTTTTAGAGTGTATTATGATGTCGTCAATATTGACGGACGAATGTTTGTCCCCCATAACGGCTTAATGTTAACAGAATAAAATAAAATATGTGCATTAACTAACATGCAAAATAGTATGCAAAGTAAATATGTGATATTGAATAACCATTTAATTGATATTGGTGTAGCCTAGCATCATTATTCTTAAGCCATATGAAACACAAAAATTCGTATTTCTAGAGCTACAGCCTTCGAAAATATTAATGGGAGGCGGTTTTCTTTATTTTGATAACTCATCGAAGTTTCCTTTCTATCCTACTTACATATTTTGTCCTTCTTAGCTCGTATATAGTCCCCAACTAATTCAAATTTGTTTAAATATATATACATCCGTAAAGTATGTATATACGATTTTACTAAACTATTGTACAGTATATTTCTGTGGGCTTGTAGAAGGCATATATGTATATTCACTTTCGGACCATTTTATTTTTTACCTTTATCCAATACTTGTCCCATACCTTTAACATATTTTTTAATGGCCTCTCCTAGCTTCAGTTTATATGTCTTTTTTTCCAAATCCACGCAAAATACATATTTGCATAACAAATGGAAAAAGTATATACATAGCCTTAAAAATGCCTTCTAGAAATGAAAAGTAAAAAAAATTAAAGATAGTACATGGTGATAATGATGATGTGGTCCAATCATTGTGCACAACTTTTTTTAGCATTCTGCTGTCCCCATAACTTGCTATCGTCATTGAAGCAAGTTTCTGCTCACATTAAATTCTCGCTGAAATTCACAAAAAATCAATACTTTTATCATAAAAACTATTATATCTATATTATATAAAGATAGTTAATCTAAAAGTTTCCACTCCAGAAAAAAATAAAAAAGTAATGAAATCTATCTATCTATGTAGGTATACCTACATTTATATGTACAAACAAATGGATATATGTATATGGATATAAAGTGAGTGTATTGTAACACGAAAATCTATATGTATAGTTACGGTTATTACCATTCCTTATATTCAAATCTGCTATATTTATTAAAATTAAAGAAATAACCAATAACCAGCTATGGAGTCAAGAAAAAAATATTGAAACGAGTTACACAACGCACGAATCCACTTTATTGTGGTGATTCATCTTTTTGCTTCCAAAAGTACAGTAAAACACTGTTATTTGCTTAAAAAGAAATTTAAGCGAAAGCTGTTTTCATAAGAAAATTGATTTCATGAAATAAAACAAATCTGAACTTCCAATTTAGCAACTTTTGAATAAATCAAGAGATTCCGGGTTGTAAGTTAAAGGGAATTTGATAAGAGTTTATCGTTTCCTTTCATATTTCATTTCACTTTTATACGCGAGAGGGTTATAAACGCGTTTTACTGTGTTTTATTTTTCTTTCTTGTGGACTTAGAAACATCCGTCCACGAAAAAACCATCTATAGCTGAGTTCACAGTACGAGAGATGATGAAGTAAAATACTGTGATCGAGCTTTATTAGTAGATCAGATTTGCATACAGCCGAATCTGGATAATTACTAATTCAATTAATTGAATCGCGCTCCTATGGACTACTCATGACATGCATGTGTTGTTGCTGTTGTTGGTGCTTACCGGCTTGTGATCGTTTTTTTCTCAATTTACTGTAGTAAATATTGTGAATTCTTCTTATATGAGGAATGAAGGCATCTCCCCTCTTATTTATTGTTGAAGTATCCCCTGTTATTTGTTTTTACGTACACTCGTCTCTTAAAACTCGGTAATATTAGCAAATTTTAATGCCTTATAGATTTTAAATAAACAAAAGAATAAAAAAATAGTAGAGATTTTCTACATACAATACCTACTATTGTCCGTATTGCATAATGCAATAAAAACACAAAAAATGAAAATATTTAATATGTATGTATCTATTTAATCGATGTGACCAACGTATACAGTCTAACTTTCCTAAACGCACATTTCCCATGAGAGTATAACTTCTAATAGCGGGACACGGACTATATTACTTATTTATATATCTTTTTTCAATAAACGTATAGTTCAACAAATTTAATTTCGAATTATGTATTATGTAACACAATTGCATTTGTAGGAAATAATTTTCCGATTCCTAGATAAAGGGTCTTTCACGTATAAAGCAGGACCTAATTTGCAGGAAATGCAGAATTCGATCACCAACAATCAAATAGTGGTTTTCGATTATTTCTCAGGGTCATCGAAGGATCTTGCATACCAAGTTTGATGAAGATCGTACAATGGGATTATTGAAGACGATGCGCATGGCCAAAAATGTCAACTCGTTTAGTCTAACGTATTAGTACTTTTTAATAATATGGAAGAGGCTTATCACTCAGTCCAAGTGGCAAATTAAATATAAGCTATACGACATTAAAAATATTAAACTTTCTTACACGTTTTGAAAACAAAATAGAAACCATTTTGACAATATTAATTGGATCTATGCAAATTAACAGTCCTTATCAATATATCAATTTCAGATATTAATTAGTATCGACTAATGAGCACAAGCTTAGGCAATCCTTATATTACTTTAATAAATGTTTGTTTTTTTTTTTTGTTTGTAGGCTGACCCATTAATGCTAGAACGGACGATGTGCTTACACAGCAGGACGAGCAACGCGATGCCATTGAGTGGTATAAGGAGGCAAGGAACTTAGGGTTTAATCTTGTCAGGCTGCATGGACTATAGCATTATAATCAATCAAGTAATATCGTTTATAATTTGATTTTCACAATTTTTTATCGAGAAACATTTTTTCAATGCTTTTTTTTCGCAGAAATATACAATCTGGAATTAGATTTACCGTATATTTTCTAAGTTTCAGTTGTCCGGAAGTGTGGCGAACTCCTCTGCTAATTGTATTCTGCTCCGAAAACACGTTCGCTGCATGATTCCCTAACCGCAATTTTTCGGATTAGTAATATTCCCAGGAGAACACCGAGAAGTTTTCCCTTAGGGGAAAATCTTAGATCCTGTATATGTCTACGTTATTGCTTACAAAATAATCCACATTGCATCAGCCGTTATCTTGTCACTCCAGAAGCCCAAAAATCCTTTAAAATCGATTACATACAGTACCCCAATTGTCGAGTTTCGAACGACAACCATAATGCCCATCCTCAGTTTCCTTAGAGAAGTGTCCTTCTTGGTGGTACATAACAATATCCTTTGAAAACCCAAAATGAGCTTGTGGTGCTTTGAAAGGGCTCAACTCACCGAATACTGTATTTTGATATGCATATCGACTATAATGCATTCCTAAAGAAAAAGGGACCTTTTTTGTCCACGGACATCTTTCATATAACAAGTGCCGACACCAAAATAAAAAGGATCGCACCACTTAACTTCCATCTGAGTTTCATCCAAATCGCTCCACAGAGGAGCCAAGAGAACCAATTGTAAGATCACTTTTCATTCGCTTCAACGGCGAATTTACCGCTATTCCCGCAACTCAGCAGTGACTGTCGATTCTTTGTAAGGGCGATCAAAGGAAAATGTATACCAAATTTAACAATGATCAAACCACTGAAAGGTTGACTTAAAGCTTCGTTAGGTTTTCGCTATGTTTTACAATGTCACATTTTGTCACGCAACAACCCAACGTACACATCCTAATTTCCTTAAAATAATCACACGTGTTTTACTATGTTATTATATAATATATAATTATATGGTATATAATTATTACCAAGCTAAAAAAATGTTTTGGACACTAATGAAAGAAAAAAATATATGCTGCTGTGGGGACTCGAACACATTGCCCTGCGCACCAAGCTTGGCGGATATCCAACCAGGCTCCACCGACTACAAATTCATATGATAAATCTAGCAATCATCACATGATCATGTTCGAATGTACGTACGTACGAACGTACGTGTACAACCACTGCTACGTACTGTTTCATTTCAACATTCAACGTTCAGTCGCTGTACAACCACTGTCAACCAACGTCCCACAATGTTCCGAACACACAATATCATTCTTCCGTTGCCCAGAAGCTCTTCAACTAATGATGACGATGACGACGACGACGACAATGGCAATTATGTTCTGGCTGCATGCCCCGACCTGTGCGAGATAATCTGTGATGATCGCTAGATTTACTTGCCATCATCGAGGTTGGCATAGCCGAGTAGGTTAGATGACAGGTGTTTGGTGCATGGGGAGACGGGTTTGAGTCGCCACGTGGGCGTTATTTTTTTTTCTTTTTTATTTAGTTACCTAAACATTCTTTTGATTTTGGTAATCATCATACTGAAGATATACATGTTTTACATGTGACAAATTCGAAAGTGCACGCATGCAATGGAAAATTCAATTAATACCGGCTCGCTAATTGCAATTGCAATTGAGCCAGACAAGGATAATCTACACCAAATTTGATGAAAATCGACCCAGGGGAAGGTTGAATCCAGCTTTATCCCAAGTGGTGGTACTGCCAAATCTACGCCGTAATCTCCAAATATGTTTGGAACTTCTCATACTTGTGTATTGTTTAAAATAATAAAATATAAAACATCCGGATAAATATTAATTTTATATTGCTGTATTTACAATGGACAATAGTGGTTTGTGGTGTGAGAAATATGAAATATAAACCATAGTTCCAAAACAATTTATATTCCGTGTAAAAACGGCATCAATGCATGTAGCATTTCGCGTTGTAGAAAACTCAAATTTATTGTTCATTTCTAAGTTAAATACGTACTGTACAACAATTGTTACGTACTGTTTCATCTTAACAATCGACGTTCAGTGGCTGTACAGCCACTGTCCACTAGGGATGTTGCGGATATCCGCAACTGCGGATAATCCGCATCAAATTCTACATCCGCATCCTCATGTTGACATCCTCATCCGAATCCGCAATCCGCATTTTTGTATGCGGATATCAATAAAAAACAAATTTCCCATATAATCATCTACATTCTAAACCACTCATAGAATAGAGAATTGATAGCGATTGCAAGAAACCAAATCTAATGCATGTAGATATTAGTCTAAGAAAATTAGGCCAAAATATGGCCATCGAATGGCAAAAATCCTACATCGGAAATTTCATTTTGATTATGGTTGGGGATGGTCCCCAGATTATGGCATTGAAAGTCCCAACCGATTGGGGGTCCGTAACCTTAAAAAAAGGGGCATTCTTTCGTTTTTTTTTTTTTGCGATTATTTCAAAAACGGCAAGAGATTCAGAAAAATGGTCTGAGGACGAAAAAAACTACATCAAATAGTGACCCAAGACAACTTTGTCTACAGATTATAAAATGTGTAGTACGTAGAACAAACTGCTGATGGGTCACTTTGTATGGGAGATACCCTCAGTTTTTATCCAAATGAGCTGATTTTTGGTGGGTGGGGTGACTATGACCACCAATCGCAACAAACCATAATTTAGCACTCTGCTCCAATTTTAGGGGGAGTTATGGACATGCCGTTTTGACAAATACAAATGGGGGTGGTATTAGTAAAATTCATTTCACATATTTTTTTAACTTATCCGCATCCGCATTTGCAAATTTTATGATATCCGCATCCGCATTTGCAAATTTTATGATATCCGCATCCGCATTTGCATCCGCATCCGCAAATTTACATTTTCATTGATCCGCATCCGCTAAACCACATCCGTTACATCCCTAGTTCAGGTAACTAAATAAAAAAGAAAAAAAATATCGCCAATGTGGCGACTCGAACGAGTCACCCCACGCACCAAACACCTATCACCTAACCTACTCGGCTATGCCAACCTCGATGACGGCAAGTAAATCAAGCGATCATCACAGATTATCTCGCACAGGTTGGTACATGCAGCCAGAGCATAATTGTCATTGTCGTCGTCGCCGTTGTCGTCATCGTCATCATTAGTTGAAGAGCTTCTGGGCAACGGAAGAACGATATTGTGTGTTCGGAACATTGTGGAACGTTGGTTGACAGCGGTTGTACAGCGACTGAACGTTGAAATGAAACAGTACCTAGCAGTGGTTGTACAGTACGTACGTTCGTACGTACGTACGTTCGAACATGATCATGTGATGATTGCTAGATTTATCAGGTGAACATGTAGTCGATGTAGCCTGGTTGGATGTCCGCCAAGCTTGGTGCGCTTGGCAATGTGTTCGAGTCCCCACAGCAGCAAATATTTTTTTCTTTTATTAGTGTCCAAAACATTTTTTTATATATCATATAATTTTATAATAACATAGTAAAACACGTGTGATTATTTTAAGGAAATTAGGATATGTACGTTGTGTTGTTCCGTGACAAAATGTGACATTGTAAAACATAGCGAAACCTAACGAAGCTATCAGCCTTTCAGTGGTTTGATCATTGTTAAATTTGGTATACATTTTCCTTTGATCGCCCTTACAAAGAATCGACAGTCACTGCTGAGTTGCGGGAATAGCGGTAAATTCGCCGTTGAAGCTAATGAAAAGTTATCTTTCAATTGGTTCTATTAGCTCCCCCTGTGGAGCGATTTGGATGGAAGTTAAGTGGTCCGATCCTTATTATTTTGGTGTCGGCACTTGTTATGAGAAAAATGTCCGTGGACAAAAAAGGTCCCTTTTTCTTTAGGAATGCATTATAGTCGATATGCATATCAAAATACAGTATTCGGTGAGTTGAGCCCTTTAAAAGCACCACAAGCTCATTTTGGGTTTTCAAAGGATATTATGTATGTACATATGTGCCACCAAAAAGGACACTTCTCTATAAGGAAACTGAAAATGGGCATTATGGTTGTCCTTCGAAAGTCGATATTTGGGGTACTGTATGTAATCGGTTTTAAAGGATTTGTGGGCTTCTGGAGTGACGAGATAACGGCTGATGCAATGTGGATTTTTTTACAGTCATCAACTCTTGGAGCTCTTCAGCTCGAAAGGTCCGGCGAAATTCGCTGACTGAGTTAATGAAATGGGACATGGCAGTCTCCTCTACGCAATTACATCACAGCCGAGATACAAAGAATCCAACATCATAAAAAATATTACAAAATGTTTGCTGATTGATTGAGAAATATATTAAAACTGCAAATTTTGCAATTATTAGAACATTGGGCCAAAATGTGTTAAAGGTAAATTAATGGCATGTATACTACTTGTTCGCCAAGTAGCAGGCAAGCCATTTGTTGATTCTTCCGACCTCACATTCTATAATTAAAATTAAAAAAAAATCTTGCTCCTGGCTGGAATTTAAATCGTGACCGGTGGTACTTGTCAATGGTTTTAATATTAGTTACGGTTGTAATATTTGCTTTTGGAGGAGATAATGTGTCACTACAGTGACTAAAATATGATTCGCATCCTAAAATCTGGTAAATTTTCACTCACTCCATGATTCGCATAAAAAGTAAAATTTAAGTTATGTATATAGATCTTTCAAACATTAACAGGAAGCCACGCACTCGGCTGCGTGGTTGCGGTGGGACTTGGTCTGTGGAGGTTTGATCTTCACAGCCAAGCGGGCTTGGGCTGTTGAGAAGGTTTTATTTATAAATTTTCTCCAGCCCAAGCCTACATTTCTCGTCCTGTTTGGACGGGAAATGGGGGTGGCGGTTTGCTAATTCTGATGAAGGTTAACGGTTGTTGTAGATGGCTGCAAGATTTGCATTTTGTGGAAGTAGAGCGGTGTTGTTTCTTATTGGGCCTATCCAGACCCTTTCAATTTTAGTTCGTCTTCGTAATTTCGAAAGCGCGCATGTGTGGACATGGTCATTTGTTAATATTCCAAAATGTCAATCGCTTCATGTGGAATGGAAGCTAAAAAATTTGTGTTTTTGTTGAACACCTGCTGAACGTCGGAGACGCAGGATTCAGTCGTGCAGTAAATCGTGTGGTGGTGGAACGCAAACGCCGCTGATTTGTTTTGTTGTGTCCGCGAAGCTCCGAACCGTTTACTTTCGCCACGTCGCTGCAGGCATCCCGAAAAGGCTGTTTTAAATGAATACATCCTACGATATAACTCAACCGTGTCCCGCATATTAGCACCTAGAGGAATGCGGTGACCATGTGAGTGATGGCGGAACACAGTGAAGAAGTAATGGATTTTAAAGAGAATACTCTCAAGGAGCCGAAGCGGTGTCGGTATTCGGAGCGCGAGCCTATTTGCTAAAGTTGTAGTACACACAAATCTGAAGGTAAGCGTTTGAAAATTCCCTGATTTTGCGGCAACTTAATAACACGAAACCATTTTCAGACCCCAGAATAGATATAACGAGGCTCGTGCATCGGAATTTCATATAGTACCGCTCACCGACGATATTCGTATTTTGAAAGTGTCAAAGCGGGCGAATTGGGATCAACACTTTTCGGTTGTAAACGGAACTATAAAGAGATTTGTCATTGGAACCTATACATTTTTTTACAGTCATCAACTCTTGGAGCTCTTCAGCTCGAAAGGTCCGGCCAAATTCGCTGAGTAAATTAATGACATAGGACATGGTAGTCTGGTAGTCTCCTCTACGCAAATTCATCACAGCCGAGATACAAAGAGTCCAATGTCATAAAAAATATTACAAAATGTTTGCTGATTGATTGAGAAATATATTAAAACTGCAAATTTTGCAATTATTAGTACATTGGGCCAAAATGTGTTAAAGGTAAAATGATGTCATGTATACAACTTGTTCGCCAAGTAGCAGGCAAGCCATTTGTTGATTCTTCCGACCTCACATTCTATAATTAAAATTAAAAAAAAATCTTGCTCCTGGCTGGAATTTAAATCGTGACCGGTGGTACTTGTCAATGGTTTTAATATTAGTTACGGTTGTAATATTTGCTTTTGGAGGAGATAATGTGTCACTACAGTGACTAAAATATGATTCGCATCCTAAAATCTGGTAAATTTTCACTCACTCCATGATTCGCATAAAAAGTAAAATTTAAGTTATGTATATAGATCTTTCAAACATTAACAGGAAGCCACGCACTCGGCTGCGTGGTTGCGGTGGGACTTGGTCTGTGGAGGTTTGATCTTCACAGCCAAGCGGGCTTGGGCTGTTGAGAAGGTTTTATTTATAAATTTTCTCCAGCCCAAGCCTACATTTCTCGTCCTGTTTGGACGGGAAATGGGGGTGGCGGTTTGCTAATTCTGATGAAGGTTATAACGGTTGTTGTAGATGGCTGCAAGATTTGCATTTTGTGGAAGTAGAGCGGTGTTGTTTCTTATTGGGCCTATCCAGACCCTTTCAATTTTAGTTCGTCTTCGTAATTTCGAAAGCGCGCATGTGTGGACATGGTCATTTGTTAATATTCCAAAATGTCAATCGCTTCATGTGGAATGGAAGCTAAAAAATTTGTGTTTTTGTTGAACACCTGCTGAACGTCGGAGACGCAGGATTCAGTCGTGCAGTAAATCGTGTGGTGGTGGAACGCAAACGCCGCTGATTTGTTTTGTTGTGTCCGCGAAGCTCCGAACCGTTTACTTTCGCCACGTCGCTGCAGGCATCCCGAAAAGGCTGTTTTAAATGAATACATCCTACGATATAACTCAACCGTGTCCCGCATATTAGCACCTAGAGGAATGCGGTGACCATGTGAGTGATGGCGGAACACAGTGAAGAAGTAATGGATTTTAAAGAGAATACTCTCAAGGAGCCGAAGCGGTGTCGGTATTCGGAGCGCGAGCCTATTTGCTAAAGTTGTAGTACACACAAATCTGAAGGTAAGCGTTTGAAAATTCCCTGATTTTGCGGCAACTTAATAACACGAAACCATTTTCAGACCCCAGAATAGATATAACGAGGCTCGTGCATCGGAATTTCATATAGTACCGCTCACCGACGATATTCGTATTTTGAAAGTGTCAAAGCGGGCGAATTGGGATCAACACTTTTCGGTTGTAAACGGAACTATAAAGAGATTTGTCATTGGAACCTATACATTTTTTTACAGTCATCAACTCTTGGAGCTCTTCAGCTCGAAAGGTCCGGCCAAATTCGCTGAGTAAATTAATGACATAGGACATGGTAGTCTGGTAGTCTCCTCTACGCAAATTCATCACAGCCGAGATACAAAGAGTCCAATGTCATAAAAAATATTACAAAATGTTTGCTGATTGATTGAGAAATATATTAAAACTGCAAATTTTGCAATTATTAGTACATTGGGCCAAAATGTGTTAAAGGTAAAATGATGTCATGTATACAACTTGTTTGCCAAGTAGCAGGCAAGCCATTTGTTGATTCTTCCGACCTCACATTCTATAATTAAAATTAAAAAAAAATCTTGCTCCTGGCTGGAATTTAAACCGTGACCGATGGTACTTGTCAATGGTTTTAATATTAGTTACGGTTGTAATATTTGCTTTTGGAGGAGATAATGTGTCACTACAGTGACTAAAATATGATTCGCATCCTAAAATCTGGTAAATTTTCACTCCATCCATGATTCGCATAAAAAGTAAAGTTTAAGTTATGTATATAGATCTTTCAAACATTAACAGGAAGCCACGCACTCGGCTGCGTGGTTGCGGTGGGACTTGGTCTGTGGAGGTTTGATCTTCACAGCCAAGCGGGCTTGGGCTGTTGAGAAGGTTTTATTTATAAATTTTCTCCAGCCCAAGCCTACATTTCTCGTCCTGTTTGGACGGGAAATGGGGGTGGCGGTTTGCTAATTCTGATGAAGGTTAACGGTTGTTGTTAAGATGGCTGCAAGATTTGCATTTTGTGAAAGTAGAGCGGTATTGTTTCTTATTGGGCCTATCCACACCCTTTCAATTTTAGTTCGTCTTCGTAATTTCGAAAGCGCGCATGTGTGGACATGGTCATTTGTTAATATTCCAAAATGTCAATCAATTAGTGTAACATTTTTGATATAAAATTGTAACAATTCTATGTTGAATGTAACAAGTTCTAAAAATCGGTGTCACCGAATATTTTTTTTGCAATAAATGCGACAAAAACCTAGCTAACTCATGCACGTGTTTCATTGACAGTGAATGTGTTTATCAAGGATTTTTTTCACCATGCTAACATAGGACCAGGGAAGCCTTTCTTGATAGGCCCCCAATGACTGAGGAACCTGAAAGGATCATGTAGGTATCGCACTAGTAACATAATAGTTGCTCTAGAGAGAAGCGGCTTAAATTGTTGAAGGCGCAGACTTGTTCTTTAGCTTGTCGCAAACCGAGGGTCCACTTGATTACCTCAAATCAAAGTTTCATGTTACCAGCTCAGTCCCTAAAATGGACTGCCATTGGGCGTCAGTCTGGATGAACCTTTATGGATTAACCACTGCCATCTCAATAGATAGATGGCGTTGGATCAATTTAGCTAATACGCAAACCATGATTCCGCTACCCGGCGGCGCCAGTGTCGCTTGCATGAATTTTATCAAATGTAGATGGCTAAAGCATAAAAAAATACGGATATTTTTTCAAACCAAATGTGAGGCTGTTTACGTTTTGATTTCTCGCGATAGTAGCGCCATTTGTGGATGATGCCGAGAGGAAACATCTTACCATCCGCCATATAGCGGACACATAGCAGAAAATATCGGAAATAGAAAAGTTTCCCCTATGAGAACGGATAGCAGAACAATCCGAAAACTAGCTAGTCTAACAGCAATAATAGTTTTATTCCGAATCTCTGTAAAAGATTACAAATCACGTCTTGACATGTCGACGGTTAGCAGAAGAATCTTGAAATCGAAACTCAATGACGTTTATTGTCACTCGTGCAGCGCATGCGCCTCTAGTGATATAAACCGGAGTTGTCGGATGACGTTTCCATATCTCTACAGGATCTAGGAAAGTTCCACCGAACAAACAGCTATCTAGTTGGGAGGCTGGAAGCCATGGGAATCAGTCCGTACGACTGGGGGCGAACGTCGCCGTTGTTGCCGTCAGTGTTCGTGACGTTTGCGGTGTGTGTGTCGAATGGTTTTCGCGCGTTCGCGGTTTTCGTTTATTTTTCGTGTGGTGATGATTTTCCGGCAGATTGTAACAGGCCGTCACTTGCGTGGACTATTGAAATTTGATGTGTACGCTGATCCAGTTCTTTTTTATACAACGAGCAAACTACTCTTATTGGAATCCAACAGCTTTCCAGTTGGGAGTCTGGAAGCGATGGAAATCCGTCCGTACGACAGGGGGCGAACGTCGCCGTGGTTGCCGTCAGTGTTCGTCCCCTTGCGTATTTGTCGTGACGTTTGCGGTGTGTGTGTCGAATGGTTTTCGCGCGTTCGCGGTTTTCGTTTATTTTTCGTGTGGCGATGATTTTCCGGCAGATTGTAACAGGCCGCCACTTGCGTGGACTATTGAATTTGATGTGTACGCTGATCCAGTTCTTTTTTATACAACGAGCAAACTACTCTTATTGGAATCCAACAGCTTTCCAGTTGGGAGTCTGGAAGCGATGGAAATCCGTCCGTACGACAGGGGGCGAACGTCGCCGTGGTTGCCGTCAGTGTTCGTCCCCTTGCGTATCTGTCGTGACGTTTGCGGTGTGTGTGTCGAATGGTTTTCGCGCGATCGCGGTTTTCGTTTATTTTTCGTGTGGGGATGATTTTCCGGCAGATTGTAACAGGCCGCCACTTGCGTGGATCATTCCCCGTGAATTTAATGTGTACGGTGATCCAGTGTTGTCATTTCGCGTATCCTTCTTTTGCTACAAAGGGAAACGTGAAGCGTTAGCGCTGCGCGAGTCGTAGTTGAAATAGATTACAAGCCTCAACAGCAGCATCGGCAGAATTTCATAGCTGACAAATATGCTGAATGCCAAGTTTTTTGCTCATAATTTTTGTCAGCAATCTAAAATGCATTGGGCTTGACGTTTCGCGCTGCCGATGCTTCTGCTGACGCGTGAAATGTATTTCAACCATCGCGAACCCGTCGTGCGTGTGCTCCAATGATTGTGGTGTTGAGACCAACCACCAGCACACAAATTGCGAACAGCGGATAACGAAGACCGCGACGACGTGTTGCCGACAGTGCGCGATCTAACCCGAATGTTGCGGAACCGATACCGAATCGCCTGACAGCGACAAGATGACAGACGTTTTGTGATCGGAAGCGGAGCAGATCGCGGCCGTAATCAATGAAAATGTGTTCATGTGTTCACTGCCAGTGAAAAATCGTGAAAATGTGTGAATTTATCGGCGCCCTAGCTATCATCTAGCTGTAATTATAATTAATAGAGCATGATCATGGAAGAAGGTAACTCAGCACAATACTGAAGTTTTGTTTATTCCGCATACCATTATTGATTCTTTTATATGGACGATGTCCGCAATCAGAGCATTTTGATTGGTCGACGTTTTCGAAAACGGGAAATTTTATTGATAATCGACATCAATATTGTGTCGAAATAATATCGAGCCAAAGAAGTGAAAAGGAACGAATACACTGAGCTTCAATGAAACCGGGCCACTCGGTAAGCGCGAACTCTAATCAAAACAGGCATTGTGTTTGTTGCGTGAGTTAACGGTACTTAAAATAATTGCCATTAAATGCACTTTCTGTAGATATAACTTTTATAGTTGTAGGTTTCATACTTTTTGAGAAAATTGAATTTGAGTTCGAAAGTGGCGAGTGGCCCGATATTTGTGAAGCCGAGTGTATATCGATAAATTATTGATATAATGCTGAATATTCATACTATATTGATGGTTGTTTGGGGATTTTCTGGGAACAAATAAAAAGCCTTAATCTTTTATTTATTTCGATAACATTATTTTTATATATAAAAATGCTAAATTTAACATTTTATTCTAATAGAAACTACAATTCTCATATTTAATTTGCATCCCACGTCTTTCCTAAGTGCGGCATACGTCCAAATCCAATATTTCAAGCTCGTCTGATCCTCAAAACAAAATGGAGTTATGTATCAAAACTAATAAATTCAAGATTATGGGACACTTTTCCGCACATCTTATCGGCTGATTAGTCTTATCGCACGGAGAAGACACACACAATATTCAGAAAGCTTTTCCATTGTATTTAATGGAATTTTTGTTTATTTTGCATAGTTCTGCCATCCAAGATCTAAGCTTTCCAACAACACCACAATTGTGAGCCTACGTGGCCCACGAGCGGAGCTA
Source organism: Microchrysa polita (assembly GCA_949715475.1). NCBI lineage: Eukaryota > Metazoa > Arthropoda > Insecta > Diptera > Stratiomyidae > Microchrysa > Microchrysa polita. Next base: position 11,074 of record OX454422.1, on the reverse strand, counting down.
TGGGTGTTTTAGTGGCGTCATGTATTTTTAGTGACCTTTCGGAAAAAACGGGTAAATCAGTCTACCATGTTTAAAAGCCCCTGGAGCCTCTCCCTTTAATTGTTTCTCGATGAAACTTGGCAGTAAGGTAGCCCAAGATCTAAGCTTTCCAACAACACCACAATTGTGAGCCTACGTGGCCCACGAGCGGAGCTATGGGTGTTTTAGTGGCGTCATGTATTTTTAGTGACCTTTCGGAAAAAACGGGTAAATCAGTCTACCATGTTTAAAAGCCCCTGGAGCCTCTCCCTTTAATTGTTTCTCGATGAAACTTGGCAGTAAGGTAGCCCAAGATCTAAGCTTTCCAACAACACCACAATTGTGAGCCTACGTGGCCCACGAGCGGAGCTATGGGTGTTTTAGTGGCGTCATGTATTTTTAGTGACCTTTCGGAAAAAACGGGTAAATCAGTCTACCATGTTTAAAAGCCCCTGGAGCCTCTCCCTTTAATTGTTTCTCGATGAAACTTGGCAGTAAGGTAGCCCAAGATCTAAGCTTTCCAACAACACCACAATTGTGAGCCTACGTGGCCCACGAGCGGAGCTATGGGTGTTTTAGTGGCGTCATGTATTTTTAGTGACCTTTCGGAAAAAACGGGTAAATCAGTCTACCATGTTTAAAAGCCCCTGGAGCCTCTCCCTTTAATTGTTTCTCGATGAAACTTGGCAGTAAGGTAGCCCAAGATCTAAGCTTTCCAACAACACCACAATTGTGAGCCTACGTGGCCCACGAGCGGAGCTATGGGTGTTTTAGTGGCGTCATGTATTTTTAGTGACCTTTCGGAAAAAACGGGTAAATCAGTCTACCATGTTTAAAAGCCCCTGGAGCCTCTCCCTTTAATTGTTTCTCGATGAAACTTGGCAGTAAGGTAGCCCAAGATCTAAGCTTTCCAACAACACCACAATTGTGAGCCTACGTGGCCCACGAGCGGAGCTATGGGTGTTTTAGTGGCGTCATGTATTTTTAGTGACCTTTCGGAAAAAACGGGTAAATCAGTCTACCATGTTTAAAAGCCCCTGGAGCCTCTCCCTTTAATTGTTTCTCGATGAAACTTGGCAGTAAGGTAGCCCAAGATCTAAGCTTTCCAACAACACCACAATTGTGAGCCTACGTGGCCCACGAGCGGAGCTATGGGTGTTTTAGTGGCGTCATGTATTTTTAGTGACCTTTCGGAAAAAACGGGTAAATCAGTCTACCATGTTTAAAAGCCCCTGGAGCCTCTCCCTTTAATTGTTTCTCGATGAAACTTGGCAGTAAGGTAGCCCAAGATCTAAGCTTTCCAACAACACCACAATTGTGAGCCTACGTGGCCCACGAGCGGAGCTATGGGTGTTTTAGTGGCGTCATGTATTTTTAGTGACCTTTCGGAAAAAACGGGTAAATCAGTCTACCATGTTTAAAAGCCCCTGGAGCCTCTCCCTTTAATTGTTTCTCGATGAAACTTGGCAGTAAGGTAGCCCAAGATCTAAGCTTTCCAACAACACCACAATTGTGAGCCTACGTGGCCCACGAGCGGAGCTATGGGTGTTTTAGTGGCGTCATGTATTTTTAGTGACCTTTCGGAAAAAACGGGTAAATCAGTCTACCATGTTTAAAAGCCCCTGGAGCCTCTCCCTTTAATTGTTTCTCGATGAAACTTGGCAGTAAGGTAGCCCAAGATCTAAGCTTTCCAACAACACCACAATTGTGAGCCTACGTGGCCCACGAGCGGAGCTATGGGTGTTTTAGTGGCGTCATGTATTTTTAGTGACCTTTCGGAAAAAACGGGTAAATCAGTCTACCATGTTTAAAAGCCCCTGGAGCCTCTCCCTTTAATTGTTTCTCGATGAAACTTGGCAGTAAGGTAGCCCAAGATCTAAGCTTTCCAACAACACCACAATTGTGAGCCTACGTGGCCCACGAGCGGAGCTATGGGTGTTTTAGTGGCGTCATGTATTTTTAGTGACCTTTCGGAAAAAACGGGTAAATCAGTCTACCATGTTTAAAAGCCCCTGGAGCCTCTCCCTTTAATTGTTTCTCGATGAAACTTGGCAGTAAGGTAGCCCAAGATCTAAGCTTTCCAACAACACCACAATTGTGAGCCTACGTGGCCCACGAGCGGAGCTATGGGTGTTTTAGTGGCGTCATGTATTTTTAGTGACCTTTCGGAAAAAACGGGTAAATCAGTCTACCATGTTTAAAAGCCCCTGGAGCCTCTCCCTTTAATTGTTTCTCGATGAAACTTGGCAGTAAGGTAGCCCAAGATCTAAGCTTTCCAACAACACCACAATTGTGAGCCTACGTGGCCCACGAGCGGAGCTATGGGTGTTTTAGTGGCGTCATGTATTTTTAGTGACCTTTCGGAAAAAACGGGTAAATCAGTCTACCATGTTTAAAAGCCCCTGGAGCCTCTCCCTTTAATTGTTTCTCGATGAAACTTGGCAGTAAGGTAGCCCAAGATCTAAGCTTTCCAACAACACCACAATTGTGAGCCTACGTGGCCCACGAGCGGAGCTATGGGTGTTTTAGTGGCGTCATGTATTTTTAGTGACCTTTCGGAAAAAACGGGTAAATCAGTCTACCATGTTTAAAAGCCCCTGGAGCCTCTCCCTTTAATTGTTTCTCGATGAAACTTGGCAGTAAGGTAGCCCAAGATCTAAGCTTTCCAACAACACCACAATTGTGAGCCTACGTGGCCCACGAGCGGAGCTATGGGTGTTTTAGTGGCGTCATGTATTTTTAGTGACCTTTCGGAAAAAACGGGTAAATCAGTCTACCATGTTTAAAAGCCCCTGGAGCCTCTCCCTTTAATTGTTTCTCGATGAAACTTGGCAGTAAGGTAGCCCAAGATCTAAGCTTTCCAACAACACCACAATTGTGAGCCTACGTGGCCCACGAGCGGAGCTATGGGTGTTTTAGTGGCGTCATGTATTTTTAGTGACCTTTCGGAAAAAACGGGTAAATCAGTCTACCATGTTTAAAAGCCCCTGGAGCCTCTCCCTTTAATTGTTTCTCGATGAAACTTGGCAGTAAGGTAGCCCAAGATCTAAGCTTTCCAACAACACCACAATTGTGAGCCTACGTGGCCCACGAGCGGAGCTATGGGTGTTTTAGTGGCGTCATGTATTTTTAGTGACCTTTCGGAAAAAACGGGTAAATCAGTCTACCATGTTTAAAAGCCCCTGGAGCCTCTCCCTTTAATTGTTTCTCGATGAAACTTGGCAGTAAGGTAGCCCAAGATCTAAGCTTTCCAACAACACCACAATTGTGAGCCTACGTGGCCCACGAGCGGAGCTATGGGTGTTTTAGTGGCGTCATGTATTTTTAGTGACCTTTCGGAAAAAACGGGTAAATCAGTCTACCATGTTTAAAAGCCCCTGGAGCCTCTCCCTTTAATTGTTTCTCGATGAAACTTGGCAGTAAGGTAGCCCAAGATCTAAGCTTTCCAACAACACCACAATTGTGAGCCTACGTGGCCCACGAGCGGAGCTATGGGTGTTTTAGTGGCGTCATGTATTTTTAGTGACCTTTCGGAAAAAACGGGTAAATCAGTCTACCATGTTTAAAAGCCCCTGGAGCCTCTCCCTTTAATTGTTTCTCGATGAAACTTGGCAGTAAGGTAGCCCAAGATCTAAGCTTTCCAACAACACCACAATTGTGAGCCTACGTGGCCCACGAGCGGAGCTATGGGTGTTTTAGTGGCGTCATGTATTTTTAGTGACCTTTCGGAAAAAACGGGTAAATCAGTCTACCATGTTTAAAAGCCCCTGGAGCCTCTCCCTTTAATTGTTTCTCGATGAAACTTGGCAGTAAGGTAGCCCAAGATCTAAGCTTTCCAACAACACCACAATTGTGAGCCTACGTGGCCCACGAGCGGAGCTATGGGTGTTTTAGTGGCGTCATGTATTTTTAGTGACCTTTCGGAAAAAACGGGTAAATCAGTCTACCATGTTTAAAAGCCCCTGGAGCCTCTCCCTTTAATTGTTTCTCGATGAAACTTGGCAGTAAGGTAGCCCAAGATCTAAGCTTTCCAACAACACCACAATTGTGAGCCTACGTGGCCCACGAGCGGAGCTATGGGTGTTTTAGTGGCGTCATGTATTTTTAGTGACCTTTCGGAAAAAACGGGTAAATCAGTCTACCATGTTTAAAAGCCCCTGGAGCCTCTCCCTTTAATTGTTTCTCGATGAAACTTGGCAGTAAGGTAGCCCAAGATCTAAGCTTTCCAACAACACCACAATTGTGAGCCTACGTGGCCCACGAGCGGAGCTATGGGTGTTTTAGTGGCGTCATGTATTTTTAGTGACCTTTCGGAAAAAACGGGTAAATCAGTCTACCATGTTTAAAAGCCCCTGGAGCCTCTCCCTTTAATTGTTTCTCGATGAAACTTGGCAGTAAGGTAGCCCAAGATCTAAGCTTTCCAACAACACCACAATTGTGAGCCTACGTGGCCCACGAGCGGAGCTATGGGTGTTTTAGTGGCGTCATGTATTTTTAGTGACCTTTCGGAAAAAACGGGTAAATCAGTCTACCATGTTTAAAAGCCCCTGGAGCCTCTCCCTTTAATTGTTTCTCGATGAAACTTGGCAGTAAGGTAGCCCAAGATCTAAGCTTTCCAACAACACCACAATTGTGAGCCTACGTGGCCCACGAGCGGAGCTATGGGTGTTTTAGTGGCGTCATGTATTTTTAGTGACCTTTCGGAAAAAACGGGTAAATCAGTCTACCATGTTTAAAAGCCCCTGGAGCCTCTCCCTTTAATTGTTTCTCGATGAAACTTGGCAGTAAGGTAGCCCAAGATCTAAGCTTTCCAACAACACCACAATTGTGAGCCTACGTGGCCCACGAGCGGAGCTATGGGTGTTTTAGTGGCGTCATGTATTTTTAGTGACCTTTCGGAAAAAACGGGTAAATCAGTCTACCATGTTTAAAAGCCCCTGGAGCCTCTCCCTTTAATTGTTTCTCGATGAAACTTGGCAGTAAGGTAGCCCAAGATCTAAGCTTTCCAACAACACCACAATTGTGAGCCTACGTGGCCCACGAGCGGAGCTATGGGTGTTTTAGTGGCGTCATGTATTTTTAGTGACCTTTCGGAAAAAACGGGTAAATCAGTCTACCATGTTTAAAAGCCCCTGGAGCCTCTCCCTTTAATTGTTTCTCGATGAAACTTGGCAGTAAGGTAGCCCAAGATCTAAGCTTTCCAACAACACCACAATTGTGAGCCTACGTGGCCCACGAGCGGAGCTATGGGTGTTTTAGTGGCGTCATGTATTTTTAGTGACCTTTCGGAAAAAACGGGTAAATCAGTCTACCATGTTTAAAAGCCCCTGGAGCCTCTCCCTTTAATTGTTTCTCGATGAAACTTGGCAGTAAGGTAGCCCAAGATCTAAGCTTTCCAACAACACCACAATTGTGAGCCTACGTGGCCCACGAGCGGAGCTATGGGTGTTTTAGTGGCGTCATGTATTTTTAGTGACCTTTCGGAAAAAACGGGTAAATCAGTCTACCATGTTTAAAAGCCCCTGGAGCCTCTCCCTTTAATTGTTTCTCGATGAAACTTGGCAGTAAGGTAGCCCAAGATCTAAGCTTTCCAACAACACCACAATTGTGAGCCTACGTGGCCCACGAGCGGAGCTATGGGTGTTTTAGTGGCGTCATGTATTTTTAGTGACCTTTCGGAAAAAACGGGTAAATCAGTCTACCATGTTTAAAAGCCCCTGGAGCCTCTCCCTTTAATTGTTTCTCGATGAAACTTGGCAGTAAGGTAGCCCAAGATCTAAGCTTTCCAACAACACCACAATTGTGAGCCTACGTGGCCCACGAGCGGAGCTATGGGTGTTTTAGTGGCGTCATGTATTTTTAGTGACCTTTCGGAAAAAACGGGTAAATCAGTCTACCATGTTTAAAAGCCCCTGGAGCCTCTCCCTTTAATTGTTTCTCGATGAAACTTGGCAGTAAGGTAGCCCAAGATCTAAGCTTTCCAACAACACCACAATTGTGAGCCTACGTGGCCCACGAGCGGAGCTATGGGTGTTTTAGTGGCGTCATGTATTTTTAGTGACCTTTCGGAAAAAACGGGTAAATCAGTCTACCATGTTTAAAAGCCCCTGGAGCCTCTCCCTTTAATTGTTTCTCGATGAAACTTGGCAGTAAGGTAGCCCAAGATCTAAGCTTTCCAACAACACCACAATTGTGAGCCTACGTGGCCCACGAGCGGAGCTATGGGTGTTTTAGTGGCGTCATGTATTTTTAGTGACCTTTCGGAAAAAACGGGTAAATCAGTCTACCATGTTTAAAAGCCCCTGGAGCCTCTCCCTTTAATTGTTTCTCGATGAAACTTGGCAGTAAGGTAGCCCAAGATCTAAGCTTTCCAACAACACCACAATTGTGAGCCTACGTGGCCCACGAGCGGAGCTATGGGTGTTTTAGTGGCGTCATGTATTTTTAGTGACCTTTCGGAAAAAACGGGTAAATCAGTCTACCATGTTTAAAAGCCCCTGGAGCCTCTCCCTTTAATTGTTTCTCGATGAAACTTGGCAGTAAGGTAGCCCAAGATCTAAGCTTTCCAACAACACCACAATTGTGAGCCTACGTGGCCCACGAGCGGAGCTATGGGTGTTTTAGTGGCGTCATGTATTTTTAGTGACCTTTCGGAAAAAACGGGTAAATCAGTCTACCATGTTTAAAAGCCCCTGGAGCCTCTCCCTTTAATTGTTTCTCGATGAAACTTGGCAGTAAGGTAGCCCAAGATCTAAGCTTTCCAACAACACCACAATTGTGAGCCTACGTGGCCCACGAGCGGAGCTATGGGTGTTTTAGTGGCGTCATGTATTTTTAGTGACCTTTCGGAAAAAACGGGTAAATCAGTCTACCATGTTTAAAAGCCCCTGGAGCCTCTCCCTTTAATTGTTTCTCGATGAAACTTGGCAGTAAGGTAGCCCAAGATCTAAGCTTTCCAACAACACCACAATTGTGAGCCTACGTGGCCCACGAGCGGAGCTATGGGTGTTTTAGTGGCGTCATGTATTTTTAGTGACCTTTCGGAAAAAACGGGTAAATCAGTCTACCATGTTTAAAAGCCCCTGGAGCCTCTCCCTTTAATTGTTTCTCGATGAAACTTGGCAGTAAGGTAGCCCAAGATCTAAGCTTTCCAACAACACCACAATTGTGAGCCTACGTGGCCCACGAGCGGAGCTATGGGTGTTTTAGTGGCGTCATGTATTTTTAGTGACCTTTCGGAAAAAACGGGTAAATCAGTCTACCATGTTTAAAAGCCCCTGGAGCCTCTCCCTTTAATTGTTTCTCGATGAAACTTGGCAGTAAGGTAGCCCAAGATCTAAGCTTTCCAACAACACCACAATTGTGAGCCTACGTGGCCCACGAGCGGAGCTATGGGTGTTTTAGTGGCGTCATGTATTTTTAGTGACCTTTCGGAAAAAACGGGTAAATCAGTCTACCATGTTTAAAAGCCCCTGGAGCCTCTCCCTTTAATTGTTTCTCGATGAAACTTGGCAGTAAGGTAGCCCAAGATCTAAGCTTTCCAACAACACCACAATTGTGAGCCTACGTGGCCCACGAGCGGAGCTATGGGTGTTTTAGTGGCGTCATGTATTTTTAGTGACCTTTCGGAAAAAACGGGTAAATCAGTCTACCATGTTTAAAAGCCCCTGGAGCCTCTCCCTTTAATTGTTTCTCGATGAAACTTGGCAGTAAGGTAGCCCAAGATCTAAGCTTTCCAACAACACCACAATTGTGAGCCTACGTGGCCCACGAGCGGAGCTATGGGTGTTTTAGTGGCGTCATGTATTTTTAGTGACCTTTCGGAAAAAACGGGTAAATCAGTCTACCATGTTTAAAAGCCCCTGGAGCCTCTCCCTTTAATTGTTTCTCGATGAAACTTGGCAGTAAGGTAGCCCAAGATCTAAGCTTTCCAACAACACCACAATTGTGAGCCTACGTGGCCCACGAGCGGAGCTATGGGTGTTTTAGTGGCGTCATGTATTTTTAGTGACCTTTCGGAAAAAACGGGTAAATCAGTCTACCATGTTTAAAAGCCCCTGGAGCCTCTCCCTTTAATTGTTTCTCGATGAAACTTGGCAGTAAGGTAGCCCAAGATCTAAGCTTTCCAACAACACCACAATTGTGAGCCTACGTGGCCCACGAGCGGAGCTATGGGTGTTTTAGTGGCGTCATGTATTTTTAGTGACCTTTCGGAAAAAACGGGTAAATCAGTCTACCATGTTTAAAAGCCCCTGGAGCCTCTCCCTTTAATTGTTTCTCGATGAAACTTGGCAGTAAGGTAGCCCAAGATCTAAGCTTTCCAACAACACCACAATTGTGAGCCTACGTGGCCCACGAGCGGAGCTATGGGTGTTTTAGTGGCGTCATGTATTTTTAGTGACCTTTCGGAAAAAACGGGTAAATCAGTCTACCATGTTTAAAAGCCCCTGGAGCCTCTCCCTTTAATTGTTTCTCGATGAAACTTGGCAGTAAGGTAGCCCAAGATCTAAGCTTTCCAACAACACCACAATTGTGAGCCTACGTGGCCCACGAGCGGAGCTATGGGTGTTTTAGTGGCGTCATGTATTTTTAGTGACCTTTCGGAAAAAACGGGTAAATCAGTCTACCATGTTTAAAAGCCCCTGGAGCCTCTCCCTTTAATTGTTTCTCGATGAAACTTGGCAGTAAGGTAGCCCAAGATCTAAGCTTTCCAACAACACCACAATTGTGAGCCTACGTGGCCCACGAGCGGAGCTATGGGTGTTTTAGTGGCGTCATGTATTTTTAGTGACCTTTCGGAAAAAACGGGTAAATCAGTCTACCATGTTTAAAAGCCCCTGGAGCCTCTCCCTTTAATTGTTTCTCGATGAAACTTGGCAGTAAGGTAGCCCAAGATCTAAGCTTTCCAACAACACCACAATTGTGAGCCTACGTGGCCCACGAGCGGAGCTATGGGTGTTTTAGTGGCGTCATGTATTTTTAGTGACCTTTCGGAAAAAACGGGTAAATCAGTCTACCATGTTTAAAAGCCCCTGGAGCCTCTCCCTTTAATTGTTTCTCGATGAAACTTGGCAGTAAGGTAGCCCAAGATCTAAGCTTTCCAACAACACCACAATTGTGAGCCTACGTGGCCCACGAGCGGAGCTATGGGTGTTTTAGTGGCGTCATGTATTTTTAGTGACCTTTCGGAAAAAACGGGTAAATCAGTCTACCATGTTTAAAAGCCCCTGGAGCCTCTCCCTTTAATTGTTTCTCGATGAAACTTGGCAGTAAGGTAGCCCAAGATCTAAGCTTTCCAACAACACCACAATTGTGAGCCTACGTGGCCCACGAGCGGAGCTATGGGTGTTTTAGTGGCGTCATGTATTTTTAGTGACCTTTCGGAAAAAACGGGTAAATCAGTCTACCATGTTTAAAAGCCCCTGGAGCCTCTCCCTTTAATTGTTTCTCGATGAAACTTGGCAGTAAGGTAGCCCAAGATCTAAGCTTTCCAACAACACCACAATTGTGAGCCTACGTGGCCCACGAGCGGAGCTATGGGTGTTTTAGTGGCGTCATGTATTTTTAGTGACCTTTCGGAAAAAACGGGTAAATCAGTCTACCATGTTTAAAAGCCCCTGGAGCCTCTCCCTTTAATTGTTTCTCGATGAAACTTGGCAGTAAGGTAGCCCAAGATCTAAGCTTTCCAACAACACCACAATTGTGAGCCTACGTGGCCCACGAGCGGAGCTATGGGTGTTTTAGTGGCGTCATGTATTTTTAGTGACCTTTCGGAAAAAACGGGTAAATCAGTCTACCATGTTTAAAAGCCCCTGGAGCCTCTCCCTTTAATTGTTTCTCGATGAAACTTGGCAGTAAGGTAGCCCAAGATCTAAGCTTTCCAACAACACCACAATTGTGAGCCTACGTGGCCCACGAGCGGAGCTATGGGTGTTTTAGTGGCGTCATGTATTTTTAGTGACCTTTCGGAAAAAACGGGTAAATCAGTCTACCATGTTTAAAAGCCCCTGGAGCCTCTCCCTTTAATTGTTTCTCGATGAAACTTGGCAGTAAGGTAGCCCAAGATCTAAGCTTTCCAACAACACCACAATTGTGAGCCTACGTGGCCCACGAGCGGAGCTATGGGTGTTTTAGTGGCGTCATGTATTTTTAGTGACCTTTCGGAAAAAACGGGTAAATCAGTCTACCATGTTTAAAAGCCCCTGGAGCCTCTCCCTTTAATTGTTTCTCGATGAAACTTGGCAGTAAGGTAGCCCAAGATCTAAGCTTTCCAACAACACCACAATTGTGAGCCTACGTGGCCCACGAGCGGAGCTATGGGTGTTTTAGTGGCGTCATGTATTTTTAGTGACCTTTCGGAAAAAACGGGTAAATCAGTCTACCATGTTTAAAAGCCCCTGGAGCCTCTCCCTTTAATTGTTTCTCGATGAAACTTGGCAGTAAGGTAGCCCAAGATCTAAGCTTTCCAACAACACCACAATTGTGAGCCTACGTGGCCCACGAGCGGAGCTATGGGTGTTTTAGTGGCGTCATGTATTTTTAGTGACCTTTCGGAAAAAACGGGTAAATCAGTCTACCATGTTTAAAAGCCCCTGGAGCCTCTCCCTTTAATTGTTTCTCGATGAAACTTGGCAGTAAGGTAGCCCAAGATCTAAGCTTTCCAACAACACCACAATTGTGAGCCTACGTGGCCCACGAGCGGAGCTATGGGTGTTTTAGTGGCGTCATGTATTTTTAGTGACCTTTCGGAAAAAACGGGTAAATCAGTCTACCATGTTTAAAAGCCCCTGGAGCCTCTCCCTTTAATTGTTTCTCGATGAAACTTGGCAGTAAGGTAGCCCAAGATCTAAGCTTTCCAACAACACCACAATTGTGAGCCTACGTGGCCCACGAGCGGAGCTATGGGTGTTTTAGTGGCGTCATGTATTTTTAGTGACCTTTCGGAAAAAACGGGTAAATCAGTCTACCATGTTTAAAAGCCCCTGGAGCCTCTCCCTTTAATTGTTTCTCGATGAAACTTGGCAGTAAGGTAGCCCAAGATCTAAGCTTTCCAACA